>MU399506.1:280014-376053 GCA_022578845.1 Hypoxylon cercidicola
CGCCCCCCGCCCGTGCCCGGTCGCCCCGCCCCCCCGGGGGGGGCGGGGCGGGGGGGCGGGGGCCCCCCCCCCCCCCCCCCCCGCCCCCCCCCCCCCCCCCCCCCCCCCCCCCCCCCACTGTCCATCTGCAACCTTGACGTCGACCACCGTAGGCAACCTAGGCAGTTCTCCCCCAAATCTCTACCGGCGTGTGCCGGCGTGTCTACGGTGTACCCGAACCGGAACAGATAGGTCTATCTCACTGTCTCATTAAAATTGATCTCGTCTATCAACCATGTTGCAGTCGCTAGCAATCCATATCTCAGCAACTATTTGCAGTACAACAAAATCCTACCTATTTATAGATTGTGTACTGTTAAGATCCGATAAGGCAATTCCTATATATTCCTAACGCTTTATGGTGATGCACGTCATCCGAATCTTGTTCTTAGGTATGTACTATTACTGCTGACGAGAGGGGCATTTCCCGTCTTTCCCCTCTAAAGGATAAGTACCTCATTCCTGGCATTGGATCGACCCTTCATCCGTACGTATTTTTTCTCTCCTAACCCGGGCCCCGATTCCTATTCCTACCTCGGAGACTAGACACTGATGTCATCCATCTACGCCGAATGCACGGAGTACTGACCTCGTGCATATATGGAAATGGCCTCAGAAATGATCAGATTCCGCGCTCCCTTACTCGTTCTGCTCGTCTCGCCTGTGGCGTTCATCTTTTTTACGGTAGGTATGTAAAAGCGACGCCATTCAATTCCAGTTGCAGAACACGGTCCAGAATCCTGAAAACCCATTGGCTCGTTTTCTTCACCTGGATGTTCCCAGCAGATTGGGGGGGCTACCGAGCACCCGGGCTCGAGCTAACGAGCCTCTTCGCTCTTTTTAAACCCGCATCTACTTCCCGACTTAGATAATCTCCACGTTTTTGCGCCATCCCCGTACGTTTTCCGTTCTAGGACTTGGCTGTGGCGTCATTTTATGGTGAGATTCCAATTTCCTCGGCATCTTTCTGAGGAGCTTGTCCCGCGCCAGCATACCCGCTAGGGTCCGGTATGGTATAATAACTAATGCAACTTATCCTCTACGCAGTTAGGCAGCCGAATGATAAATCCATGGCTTGGGATTGGTTTTCTCGCCATTCCAATCTTCAATTGCAAGTTCGCATATACTAAGTGAGTGGGTCTACCCGTAGAGAATAGGGGTAAGCGCTTTGTCAACGCAAGTTCATACAGCCACGTGGGTACATCTTGTCTCTTATCAGTTTATACACTCTCGCCTTGAACTGGCATACCTCGTTCTAGTAGCCATATCAGGCAGTATGCCTCATCGAGGACAACTTCGCAAGTTTTTAAATCGCTCTAAGGCAACTTGCATAGATGCGGCCAGGCAGAGTTGAGCCTCTTTCGAGTCTGGCCTCTTTCCGATATTGAGTTTGGCGAAATTCCTTTGATTAACACAGAACGCCGTGGACGAAACTTCTTCTAGGAACGGTAAATACCTACCTTAGGTACTTAGATGTAAGTAAGGCTATTTGCATCATAGTTGCTAAGACTTCCCTAACAGCTAACAGGTATCAGATGGACACTCTCTTGTTATAAAGCACCCAAGATCTCAAGGCCTCGTTGAATATTTGTTCCTAAGAATTCAGTCATTTTCAAGGTTAACACTATAATGCAGGTATCTACCCAGGTAGGTAAAGATATCCAATACTTTTGTTACTGTCCAGCGTGGAAATGTTGCATTTATGTTACCGTACGAGATTCGAGACACACCACTGACAATTATCTAACTCTCTGCACCAACGCTTGTAATCAAACCTATACTATAAGGATGTCATCAGAATGCAAAGACATGCCTCTAAGTATTGATCCGTTAAGTAAGTATACTAGCTTTCCATTAGTATTAGTCTCCCCAGCCCCCATCCTTCGAAGAAATACCTAGTGTCATATAAAGCCATTCCTTTGATCGCACAAGTTGTCGTCTAATTTACTTTCCCGACGTACTCCTGTGAGTCTTCATGTTGTTCGTTTGGAAAAAGTTGATATAGACTATCTCCCTGGGACATAATATTAGTGAAGGTCAATTGCATTTACGAATGCTTCATTCATCAGTGAACGGACCACTTACACAAACACTGGAGAACTTTCAAGCGGACTCATTGACACAAGCCACAAGTACAACATGAACTCTCATCTACAATTGGCTCATGTACCTAGGTTAACTTCCATACCTGGCAGTTTTGGCTTTCATTTAAAGATATGATTGGACTTGTGTAGGAGGAGTTTGTGGAACGACCTTAGCTTATGAGAACTATATTCCAACTTCGTGAGTATATATGGAGGCGGTCAGGACAGCAATTAGTATTAGTTAACGGGCAAACACTAGTTTACTGTAAAGATAAACTCGATCGAATGAGTGTTCAGCCCCTATAAGCGGCCACAGACGTACACGCTTATATAAGACAGAAGAACAGATTGCCGAAGTGGGGTGATGTGACTTGCAATATGCCGACCAGAATGCACACTCGTTCGGTAGGGAGAGCATACCATCACACATTGATAGACATGTGATCCCCAGTTATTGCGGGCATGTTTTCGAATTAATATTTTAATACCGCCAGTTGCCTATCAACCTCCCCCTTCCAATCATAACCACAATACCTGACAGAATAATTATATCCTTATATACCCCGGTAGATATAGACTGAGGGCGTTCAATACGGACGCTAAGCTTGGAGTCTCCGGGGGCTATTTTTTTCGTCTTCCCCCTGACTTGTCTTGCCCCTAGGATTGGTGCCCCGAGTCGCTAAGGAGTATAATATCGTGGTTCATATTCCGTGTGAATTAACCGACCTGTGGTCCAATGTCTTCAAGCGTACTAGCCCGGTTTATACCCCACGTTTATTGCATCACTGAAGGCTTCGACTCTTTCGATTCTCTGGATGAGGTAAATGCCGTGCGCCTGGTCTAGAACTCGGGACTTGGATGCGGGGAATCGGGGTAATAGTAAGGATGGCACATCCCATGGCGTGATAGTATAAGATAGGATATCTTATGAAAAGTGAGGTTAAAATCTCTAAAGTCTCCCCTGGACGTTAACTTTGTGATTGGTTCTGTAAGATGGGTTCGACGGAGTGGGCAACGCCATTTCAACTCAAAGAAGAGCCGGTAGACGGCCATCGCCCGATCAAGGTTAGAGTCATAGGAGCTGGCTACTCGGGGATATACCTGGGAATTCGCATACCCCAACGCTTACGAAATGTGGACTTTCAAATCTACGAGAAGAACGAATCTGTGGGCGGTACCTGGTGGGTGAACAAGTATCCTGGTAAAGAATATTGATACACTGAATTGGTATCCTCCGTCTTGACTTACGCTTATCAGGTTGCGCATGCGACATTCCGGCTCACTCATATCAATATACATTCAATCCTAACCCCGACTGGTCGGCGTTCTACGCGCCGCAGCGGGAGATTTGTGCGTATCTTCAAAGCACGGCTGAGAAATACGGGGCCCTCAGATTTGTGAAGTTGCAGCATAAAGTGGAATCTTGTCGATGGGACGACAGTAGCAAGAAATGGTCTCAGCAAATATCAATCTGAAAGATATACGTGGAAACTAACTCGGCGGTAGGCATCTCACTATCCTAAGAACGGATACGAACGAGACTTTCGAAGACGACGCGGATGTCGTCGTTGCTGCCAGGGGTACTCTTAGCGACCCTTCCTGGCCGAAAATACCAGGTTTGAAGTCTTTCGAGGGCGAAGTTATGCATTCAGCAGTGTGGAATGAAGGGTCTGTTGATTCTGCGGTAATATCAAGAGCCTATTCACTAACAAGCAAATAGTTACGACTTCAAAAACAAGCGGATTGGGATAATTGGCAACGGATCTAGTGCTATACAAATTGTCCCAAGTCTACAAAAGGTTGAAGGGGCACAGCTTTCGTGTTTCGTCAGAAGCAAGACGTGGATTACAAACCCCTTTGGAGAAGGTGAGCTCTCCTTTTATCTCGATTTGCTTCCTTATATTGACAAATTCAGTTGTGATGAAGAAACTCGGCCTCGACCCAAACAAACTAGATTGTAAGTAGCAAAACCTCAACTATCTAGCTGTTACGTGGACTTAGCACTCACAATCTCGATTCATAAAGTCTCTCCAGAGCAGCGTCAGGAATTCGCGAACGACCCCGAAAAGCTTTTCAATTTCCGCAAAATGATCGAGGTGGACGGGAACACCATTCACGACGTCTCGATGAGGGGTTCGGATATGCAGCGAGGAGCAATCGGGTCGTTTGGACAAAACATGAGAAATAGGTTGTTGAAGAGACCCGACATCGCAGAATTCCTCATCCCCTCTTTTGGGATCGGTTGCCGCCGTTCTACACCGGGGCCTGGATATCTCGAGGCCCTTGCCGAGGACAACGTGGATTTCATCACGGACCCGATCGAGACAATAACGTCTATCGGGATAACCGTGAAGTCAGGCCGGCCGGTACCAGTGGACGTTCTCGTATGCGCAACTGGCTTCAACACATCCTCCGCACCGCCATTCCCTATCTACGGACGCGGTGGCCTGTCGTTAAAAGACCGCTTCACGCCATTTCCCACAGCGTATCTTTCCATTGCGGTGGATCATTTCCCCAATCTATTCATGATGCTAGGCCCAAACTCGGCCATTGGATCAGGGTCGCTGACGGTCATCCTTGAGAACGAGGGCGATTATATCGTGAAGTGCATTCGCAAGTTGCAGAAGGAGGACTACGCAACAATGAGTGTCAAGCCAGAGCGCGTTCACGACTGGACCGAGTACTGCCATGAGTACTTCAAGCGAACCGTGTATACGGATACTTGCCATAGCTGGTATAAAAGCGAGGGTGGTTCGGGTGATCGCATCATCGGACTCTGGCCCGGAAGCACAATGCACGCGCTCGAGGCCCTGCGAGCACCGCGGTGGGAGGACTTTGATTGGGAATCACTTGAAGGTGAAGGAGGAAATCGGTTGAAATGGCTGGGGAATGGGTGGAGTATCACACACATGAAGGGTGAAGGGGAAGACGAATATCTCGGCGACCCTGCTTGGTACATTGAGCCACAGTTCTTGGACATGCCTCTCCCTGGTCGACCCGAGGAAGACGAGAAACTTAAGATGCGACCGTACTCTCATTAGTTAGAGAGTCAATGGACCACTCTCATGTCTACCTGGCTTGGTTGGATGACCTCTTCTGGCTGGCGGTGCAGCCCTGGGAAATCTGGGAAGCGCAACGAAGTGGTAGATATAATACCATATCAAGAGTTAGGCAAGGTTCACTAAATCAGGATCAGACCATATTGACGACACCAACGAGGCAATTTGAACTTTCTATTTGAAGTGTACATTCACATGTGTCTTCGCAGACAGATACCGGTATTCTCAGCTGATGCCAGACGCACGTCAGGCTCGATGAAGGAAGAGTATAACGAACCAGCGTACAAATGAATGATAGATGTAGATCCGGTTGCCGAGCAAATATCATGATTAACTTAGGTACTTAGGTGCCTGAGGCAAACCCCGAGGCCCAAATTTATCTATATAAATAAGTGAGTCCTTTACTAGCATTCCTAAGCAAACGCACCATTAACAGTCGGCCGTTTTTGCACACTCTGTAAAGCGCACGAGTCAACTACCTACCTACCAGATACCTAGTCAACTAGGCCTCATACCAGAGCTCGTCTAAATATCACCAGTCAACAACAGGATCTCCTACGGGAGCTTGTCTAGACGTCCAGAAACTCGAACCACCACACGTCGCCACTGAACCAAACAAACTTACGCCCTCACCGCGCATCAAGTCACGTACGAAATATGACAAGGTCCAAAAAGAATTCCGATCACGCAACAAGCTCACGAATCATCGACGTATCAGAGCCAGCATCAACACCAGTACCAAGAGACGGAAAACCTACAAGCAGAGGTTGACATATGATGGGAGGAGCCGGAAAAGCTCCTGTGTCACTTCGAGGAATATAGAAAGGCCAAACCAATACACCGTTCTGGGCATGGACACTCACAAGGTGGTGACGGTGGCGGCAATGGCAATCGGCCCCGCGTTGATTATAGCACGCGCCACCAAGCATCATAGTTGGTATTAAAGTCTAGAGAGTTGAGAACAGCTGTAGTGAGAAGGAGGTATATGGATCCGGTTACCTAGCAAATACCAAGATGACCAAGGCAGACCTCAAAGCCCAAATCGGATACCTAAGGTCGGCCCCAGTTTGCTATTAGATGAGGAAAATCAGATACATTTAACCTTTATGAACATGTATGTTGCGCAAATCATTTTGAAAGAACTTTCATACGTCACCTACCCTCTATTCGAACTGCCCGATATGGCGAGCCGCACCAACGTGATTGGTGAGAAGGGGTAACAAGGATAAGGGATGTCCATGCGGGGAAGAGCAAGGATGGGCATATATACCGTACATAGGTAGGTATCTTTCAGTCATTTCTCTATTTCCAGGTAAGCAAAGGAGTGAGTTCCTGCATGCAAGAAGGTCGATTCATGTAAAGTATCGAAAAGGGTAATAGATTATCTTTGCTTAAACTGCTCACGAGAATGTCCTATTTGTCACATCACGGATACCTACCCCTAAATTTAGGCATATAAGAATTCATGACTTACCATCCAGTTTGGACAAGGTATACTTGAGTTTATTGACATTTATGATTTCTACTGATGGCTGTATCCTCTGGCTTAACGAATTCTCGCCGAGAGGCGGACAGTGTGGCAGCGAAATCGAGTAATGCTATACCTAGCATTCTCTTGCTTGCAGGGACAGGCGAGGACAATGTCACTCACAGGCGTTCGAAAGCTTGTCCTATCATACCAAATAATAGGAAGCGCACTTAGGAATGCAGGACTGAAATGCCATTGATTTAACCTTCCTAGGTGTTGGAAACTTGAGCTCTAAGAGTTGATCTAAAGATGACAAGGGTTACAAAGTTTGGATCATGTACACACCTGTTGAGACGGTATTCGGAGTGGTTGAGCACTTCTCCTTTCCGGGTGGCAAAGAATTCAGGTCCCATACTGTCCATCCGATGAGGCCTTGTGGACTTCTTTGACAGCTAGGTGACCTAATCCAATAGTTAGGTAGCTAGTGGGCTTACTAACACAACTGATCGCCCTAGAATTCGTGCTAAATTTCGAATAGCATAGCCGTATTACGATACACCTGCGATGAAGGGCATGCAATGAATAATCATGCTATAATGCGGCTAAATTCTTACCTTAGGTACCTAAGGTAGGAACATCTCAAGACCGACGATGCCGAGGGTGCTACTAACTTTAGAGGAATGATCCAAGATCTGTTCCTTTACAGGCAGCCAGTGAGACATTCGTAAGAGTTTGAAGAGGTCGGGTCATCAACATTTTGCTTATTTACTTGGCGAGCTCTGACGACGCCTGCTAATGGTGATGCAGCGGACAAGATGATGAGAAATGTACGAGTTGGCCCGTCATGTGAGCGGGTCTTCCATATTCACACCTCCTCGACGACCCCAACACGCCGATGAATCTCGGAGTCAGTATCATGGTGGATACATCCCAATCTTCTCCGCCCAAACTGTCGATAAAACAAATTGATGGGGATTCGGACTTCACGACGAATATTATAGATGTTACTCCAATGCCACGCCGGCGTCGTATATCTCGATCTGGCAATGCCTTTTGGCAGGACGGGCTAGTCTACCCGGAATTGCAAGGGCTAGGTTACCTACAACAATTGAAGAGCTCAAGTGCTGAGAGAAGAGCCATTTTGACGGGAATAGGATTGCGCCCTTTTTGAGGGCTAATCATATGTCAGCTTTCGTGATAACGGAGGAGGGTTACAGAGGGGTAATAAGGGTATTACAACGCGACCTAGGAAGAGCAATACAGCATCCCCCCTCACATCATATGTCTCGCACTGTGAATGCTGCGCCTCGTCTTCGTGCTGACAGGGCCGAATCATGCAGTACCTATGCCACTGCACTAGAGCTAGAGCTTCACATTAACCCACTGTTATCAAGCTGCATTAGGTAGCCCAAAGTCTCACGAGACGGTTTATAGGAGTGACATCCCACGGGGAAGTACTTGACGCAGTGGATGAGCGTCGGTCTCGGATGTCACGCCAACTTATACGAATGCGCGTACCCGACGCCCTGACGAAGGGATCGAGCGGCGTCATTACCTACGTTCAAATAAGATTTGTCAATCGGTTGGACCACGTTTTGAGCGACTGCTGCACTACGTTACCATGGAGCGCCATTGTACGCGTCGAAATGCGTCTGAATAGGAGGTAGTCTCATGAAGACTGTTAAACGTAACGGATATATCAGCATAGCAAGGACCGTTGTGGATCTGCAAAATCTTATGCCGAGACCCGAGGAATTGAGAGTGATGTGATGTGCTGAGTGACTCTGAGTGACTCTTTTTGAGTGATACAACCAAAGCACGCAATGAGCTTAGAAAGTCCCAATACATGTACATGCTTCCTTCTTGTGGAGCGTGATGCCGGGCTGTCGGGGTAAGGGTAAGGCATTATGTCGGATATGACAGCTCGAGTCGATTCGATAGACCGCATTCGGAAAACCGTGGGGGTTGTATTAAGCCTTCTTATTTGTCCTTAGCTGAATTCATAATACGACTTGGGGGCTACAAGCGACCAACAGACGGCGGCGCAGTGGTTCTACAACATTGTCAGTTGGCATATCGTGATCTGATTCTTCAAAGCGGCGACGTTATCTCCAAGCCAAGTTGAATTGGATTTCCACATGCCCAAATAGAAACAAGCGAGTTGCGTAAGCAGAGCAATTCGAAATCCGACAGGCTCTACTCATGACTCACCGGCCACGGATGAAAAGGCAATGATATCCGCGCTGTATATTTTATCATGGGTGCCGTCGATCAAGCCTATCTTGGTATCGTTCATAGGATTTAGTCCAGAAATAATGCCGATTCTTAGCAGTATCTGAGCTTCGGATATAGCTTACCTCCTACCAGATATCACCATCGCTACGCACCACCTAATTGGTCAGATCCAAGGTCTAGACTCGCATTATTCTGGGTGATAGTTCGCATCCTTTTCTACTCGTCGCATCGTGAACCCAGCGATACAAGCCCCCTTTCTGCAGGAAGCTTTTATTGGTGGGTTGATGTGATATAACTCGACATCCACCTCAATGTTGGCATTGCTTTATCTGAAGGAACATAGTGGGACGATATAGGGAGTAATAAGCCCCCTTAAATCCAGCGGGGAAGCTTTCCTAGATAGATTGTATGGCCCGAGAAGTCTATATTGACATACACTGCCAGACACTGTTAGATGTTTATTGGCCGGCCGTACATTCGAGCAGCCGAATGAAACATAAGGCAGATCTACATGCAGGGTCCACGTTCAAAGATCCAAGGTTCCAACGCCAACAAAATGGAGGCGGCGGGAACGGACCCAAGACGCTAGATTAGTCAGCTATCTTTGACGGCTGGTAGTGGAGCATGGGGGAGTAGGGAGTAGGGAGTAGGGAGCATGGGGAGACAGTGTAGTGTCGATCTGGGATCTTACCGCCGCAAAATTCCACGTTTATCACCGAAAAGGGACCCGCGTCAGACCCGCGTACAAAGTGAGAAAGAGAAAATAAATTGGATCTTCGAATCAAGATGATTCATGGACTTTGGACTTACTTCGAACAGCACCGATTCCCGCTAGCGACATCCATTCGTCTAAAGTACCTGTGGACAATCGAATGAAACCTGAGAAAGGTGCTTCTCGTTTGTTGGGTCTCCAAAGTGGCGAGTACTTCACCGACTTGTATCTTACCCTGGCGAGCCTGGGAATCAACCAACCAGCAGACGATCCATACAAGTCGTGAGTTCGCTCCGTACCAGCCATATGCACCTAGCATCAGATAAACGTGCCCGGAGCCTTGGTACGTCAGCTGTGGAACACCTGAATACTAAGGCACCCAGTCAGCTAGTGAGCCTTTATAAATTGGGGTTCCCGGCCGGCATAGCCGTCTGGTATACATTCAGTGATCCGATTAACAATCAAGGGTGTAGTGGGCCGGATTCTCAACACTGTCGCTGTTTGTACTTGAATGTACGCTGTACTCCTAACTTATCTACCTAAGGTACATATAATCTTACATGGATGTTTTTTTTTTCTTAAAAGTCTACTGATTAACAATCAACTTCCTTTGTGGGAGCGAGTTTAACATGTGCTAGCACCCGCCCACAAATTTCCCAGCACCTTTTGTCGCCCCCCCTTTAGTCGTCAACAGTAAGGAGTTAAGATTCCCAGGTGCTCGGGTGCCCTTCCCCTTATATTTTCCATAGCGGCTCGAGACACTGGAAGGTTCCCCGGAGTTCTCGGACTCGACTACCCTCAGAGTCCGCTGAAAAAGAGCTATCACTGCGTTACTTTGTTTGCATCAGCCTATTACAACTTTGAGACCGTAGTACAAACTCTGCTTGTCGAATTACATAAAGAAACGCCCGTCATGTGGGCCAGCACAATTGATAGCGATGCTCTTCGCCGTAGTGAATCCGGTATGCCGACAAACCAATGGCATCGTGGAGATACTCATCCAGATCCCGACAGAACAAATACCGCTCAAAATCCAGGAGAGTCTGGAAGTGATGGGCCTGAGGGGGCCGAGGGGGGTGAGGGTACCTGGGGTGAGCGAGACGTTGGTGGGTTCGACGAGCAAGAAGCAATGGAAGAACTCGAGGTGTTGAGGCACAACCTGTCGCAGCTGCACAAGTCTAGAACGCGAGATACGCAGTCTAGTCGGCATTTCGACCTCACACAAGTTCGAAGTCGGGGCAGCGCAGCCCCTGATGCGATATCAGGAGCACATAGGCAAACAGCGGGTGCCGATACAGAGCTCGAAGGCGACGAGAAACCTACGTTGGAAGAAGATGATTTCGAATTAGGGAAGTTCATGCGCGACGGTCACTTCGAAAAACGCACGGAAACTGGGTCCGAGAAGCGAGTGGGCGTCATCTACAAGAACCTCACTGTCAAGGGTGTTGGAAGCACCTCGTCTTTCGTCCGGACCGTGCCAGACGCGATTATTGGAACATTCGGTCCCGACTTATATCGCATTATCACACGTTACGTACCCGCGCTCCGATTCGGCAGGAAACTACCGACACGTACGCTGATCAATGATTTCACCGGCTGCGTGCGCGACGGCGAGATGATGCTCGTCCTAGGACGCCCTGGCTCCGGGTGCAGCACGTTCCTCAAGGCCGTCAGCAACAACGGCGAATCCTTCGCAGCCGTCGAAGGAGAAATATCCTATGGCGGCATCCCGGCGAAGAAGCAGAAACAGATGTATCGTGGCGAGGTCAACTATAACCCCGAGGACGACATCCATTTCGCTTCCCTCAACGTCTGGCAGACCTTTACCTTCGCGCTCATGAACAAGACGAAGAGGGCTGCTAGGGAAGAGATCCCGATCATCGCTAATGCACTGATGAAAATGTTTGGTATTAGCCATACGAAATACACGCTCGTCGGAGACGAATACATACGAGGAGTGTCTGGCGGTGAACGCAAACGAGTCTCCATTGCCGAAACCCTGGCATCCAAGTCTACTGTCATGGCATGGGACAACTCGACGCGAGGACTGGACGCATCGACAGCGCTCGACTACGCCAAGTCGCTCCGTATCATGACCGACATTAGCAACCGCACGACTCTCGTGACGCTGTACCAAGCCGGCGAGGGTATATACGAGCTAATGGACAAGGTGCTCGTAATCGACCAAGGCCGACAAATCTTCTCGGGGCCAGCCAAGGATGCGAAACAGTACTTTATTGATCTGGGCTTCGCGTGTCCCGAGAGGCAGACGACGGCGGATTTCCTGACAGCCGTCACCGACCCGAACGAGAGGCAATTCCGACCAGGATTTGAGGACAGGGCGCCCAAGACGGCCGAGGAGCTCGAGACGGCCTTCCGCAACTCGCCCAACTACCAGAAGGTGCTGGACGACGTCCGCGACTACGAGGAGCACCTGCACCGCACCGACTACGCGGACGCCAAGAGGTTCGAAGGCGCCGTGCAGGAGGCCAAGTCGAAGCACGTCAGCAAGAAGTCTCCCTACACGGTCCCCTTCACGCGCCAGGTATGGGCCTGCACGAAGCGGGAGTTCTGGCTGCTTCTCGGTGACAAGACGACCTTGTGGACGAAACTGTTCATCATAATTTCTAACGGACTCATCGTCGGCTCTATCTACTACGGTCAGCCGTTTTCTACCGCCGGCGCGTTCACCCGTGGCGGCGCGCTTTTCTTCTCCATCATCTTTCTCGGTTGGCTCCAGCTGTCCGAACTCATGAAAGCCGTCTCGGGCCGAGCTGTCGTGGCTCGTCACCGAGATTATGCCTTCTACCGTCCTTCTGCCGTCTCGATTGCCCGCGTCATCCTGGATTTCCCAGTCGTTTTCGTCATGGTAGTGTTCTTTGGCGTGTCCATGTACTTCATGACGAACCTGGATGTCGACGCCGGCAAGTTCTGGATCTACATGCTGTTCGTCTACACCACGACGATAATGCTTACGGCGCTGTATCGCATGTTTGCCAGCTTGTCGCCCGAGATCGATACGGCCGTCCGCTTCTCCGGCATTGCCCTGAACCTGCTTGTCATCTTCACGGGATACGTCATCCCGAAGCCGCAACTCTTGGCCGATTATATCTGGTTCGGCTGGCTCTACTGGGTAAATCCGATCTCGTACAGTTTCGAGGCTGTCCTGACGAACGAGCTCTCGAATCGAGTTATGGAATGCGCACCCGAGCAGCTGGTACCCCAGGGCCCGAACGTTCTACCGGAATTCCAAGGATGCGCCCTCACCGGCTCCACGCCCAATTCACGAACAGTAGATGGTGCCGAGTACCTGAAGACGGCGTTTAATTACAGTCGCTCGCACCTGTGGCACAACTTCGCTGTTGTGATCGCTTTCGGCGTTCTTTATATTCTTGTTACGGTCTTCGCCACAGAAATGTTCAATTTCTCACATGAAGGTGGAGGCGCACTCATCTTCAAGAAGAGCCGGAGAGCCAAGATCCAAGCACAGAAGGCCGCAGCACCGTCTGACGTTGAGAAGGGAGGCGCCGATAGCAGCGGGTCTTCCACCTCCGGGATTGGCGGGCCGAGGACTGCGTCCCAACAGCAGAGCTCAACTTTGGAACAGTTGACCAAGAGTGACTCGATTTTCACTTGGCGAGACGTCGAATATACGGTGCCTTACCTCGGCGGCGAGCGGAAACTTCTGAACAAGGTGAATGGATATGCGAAGCCTGGCATCATGGTTGCACTTATGGGGGCATCTGGTGCCGGCAAATCGACTCTCTTGAACACTCTAGCGCAGCGTCAACGTACTGGGGTTGTCACGGGTGAGATGTTCGTCGATGGCAAGCCTCTCGATCCTGATTTCCAACGAAACACTGGCTTCTGTCTCCAAGGAGACCTTCACGACGGCACACAGACGATCCGGGAGGCAATCGAGTTCTCGGCGCTGTTACGGCAGGAAGCCTCTATCCCTCGAGCCGAGAAGCTCGAATACGTGGATAAGATTATCGATCTTCTAGAGCTTAACGACCTTCAAGATGCTATCATCAGCTCCCTCGGCGTCGAGTTGCGCAAGCGGCTCACCATCGGCGTCGAGCTCGCCGCCAAGCCGTCTCTGCTCCTGTTCCTCGACGAGCCGACGTCCGGGCTCGACTCGCAGTCGGCGTTCTCGATCGTGACCTTCCTCAAGAAGCTGTGCGCGGCGGGCCAAGCCATCGTGTGCACGATCCACCAGCCGAGCTCGGTGCTGATCCAGCAGTTCGACATGGTGCTGGCGCTCAACCCGGGCGGCAACACCTTCTACTTCGGGCCCATCGGCGAGAACGGCAAGGACGTGATCCAGTACTTTGGCGACCGCGGCACGACTTGTCCGCCTGGTAAGAACGTCGCCGAGTTCCTTTTAGAGACCGCCGCGCGCCCCATCAGGAAGCCCGACGGCACCAAGGTCGACTGGAACGAGGAGTGGCGCACGAGCGCGCAGGCGCAGCGCGTGCTCGAGGAGATCGACGGGCTCAAGCGCGTGCGCAGCTCGGCGTCGCAGCCGCACGACACCAAGGACAGCAAGGCGCTGCACCGGGAGTACGCGGCGCCGACGTGGCTGCAGATCACGGAGCTGACGAAGCGCATGTTCCGGCAGTACTGGCGCGACCCCTCGTACCTGTACGGTAAGTTCTTCGTGGCGGTGATCGTCGGCATCTTCAACGGCTTCACGTTCTGGCAGCTGGGCCACAGCATCCAGGACATGCAGAACCGCATGTTCACGGCGTTCCTGATCGTCACGATCCCGCCCACCATCGTCAACGCCGTCGTCCCCAAGTTCTGGGCCAACCTGGCCCTCTGGCAGGCCCGCGAGTACCCCTCGCGCATCTACGGCTGGGTCGCCTTCTGCACGGCCAACATCGTCGCCGAGCTCCCCGCCGCCGTCCTCTCCGGCGTCCTCTACTGGGCCCTCTGGTACTGGCCCACCGGCCTCCCCGGCGAGAGCTCCGTCTCCGGCTACACCTTCCTCATGACCGTGCTCGTGTTCCTGTTCATGACGAGCTGGGGCCAGTGGATCTGCGCGTTCGCCCCGAGCTTCACCGTCATCGCCAACGTGAGTTGTCGAATCCATTACCTACCTCCTAACCTACCTACCTAGGTACCTAGGTAGGCACCCAAGATTCATCTGCGCAGAACTGACATTGTCGCAAAACAGGTACTGCCGTTCTTCTTCGTCATGTTCGGCCTGTTCAACGGCGTGGTGCAGTCGTACTCGGCGCTGCCGGTGTTCTGGCGGTACTGGATGTACTACGTCAACCCGTCGACGTACTGGATCGGCGGGATGCTGGCGGCGACGCTCAGCGGCATCGCCGTCGAGTGCGAGCCCGCGGAGACGGCGCAGTTCCACGCGCCGGCGGGCCAGACCTGCGAGACGTACGCCGGCGAGTTCGCCCGCGCCGCCGGCGGCTACCTGCTCAACCCCGACGCGACCAGCGACTGCATGTACTGCCCCTACAGCGTCGGCGACCAGTACCTCACGACGCTGAACATCAAGGCCGAGCAGAAATGGCGAAGTGCGTATCTTATTATCTATTTATCACTTACCTTCTCTCAATATTGTCCCTATAAGTGTACGTCGTGCTAACCAGTTCTATCAGATTTTGGCATTTTCTTGTCCTTCTGCGTTTCCAACTGGGCCCTCGTGTACTTCTTCATCTACACGGTTCGCGTCCGCGGCTGGACGTTCGGGTTCGACTACATATTCGGTTCCTTGGGCAAGTTGGTCGACCTGCTCAAGAAGCCGTTTAAGCGGTCCTCGAAGAAAAAGGAGTGAATACCACACCTATCGAGGAACTGCAACGACATACTATTAATGCAAAGCTGTTTCAGGGGAAGAAAAAGGTTTTACAGGTTTTGATCTTATTCTAGATGGTTTTAGACAAGGTAATTCGTCTTTTGGTTCACACGTTCTACATAGCCACGATTTCTACGAATGATGTACGAGGGCTAGGGAAGGGAGTATGGGTTGGAATAGATTGACGATGTTTGGTGACTACAGTGTAAGTCATTATTGTTCAAGTCATTGCTGTTGGTTCTGCCGGTCTCTGATCAGAGTCGAGTCGAGTCACGGTTCCCCACGTTTGAAAGATAAGGATGAGATGGATGAGATTCGGAAGCCGTTCAAATGCGTATGAGAGATAGTTGATAGATTTGTCCCTATACCTAAGATCTTGAGGTATCTAGCTTAGGTAGAATAATTGATTAATCTTCGGGGACGAATATCATCTCTGCGTCGCCATGAATGGATTGGCGAATCGCAAGACTATCGGAGCCGCTTTGGTCAGCAGTGTAGCAACTATGGTTCACAACCATGCGAAGCTAATTGAAGGACTGATCTAGAACCTCTTGTTTGTTTCTTTTAATACTCCCTTGCGTGAAGATGGGGAAATGTGTCGCACAACCCATAGATGAGAAGCCGACACAAGCCCGGACGCCCCCGGAGCGGCGACTTTGGCGATATCAGCTGCCGGGCGCTGGTTGCCCGTTGAAATCGGGCATTCCTATTGACATCTGAGTGTGGCACAGCATCATGGTGTGTTAACGTGACGGTCTATCAGAAAGTGGTGACGGGCATCCAACTCCCAATTCGGCAGAAGAAAGGAAGCTCGGAAGGCCTACCGAGAAATGTGACATCGGGTAAGCAGAATACAGGATCGTCAGGCACTCATCCTGAGTGTCAGCTTATCAGCTGAGGTGCTGTGCTGCGCCCGAGCTCGTCGTTCGTGGCACGTTACAAAAAACAGACATCAATATATATCGAGATCTGTCGGCGGTCTTTGTCAGTTGCAGAATACCCCGCATTGCGTTTTTGTATTCCCTGACGACAAGAAGAATTGGAAATAGGGGTCCTGGTGCGTCAATCCCACCACCTCAATGCTGCCCTCTCAAGCCGATGCATCCCGCCATGAAGTTATCTTGACAAACATCATAGAGATCCCCAATTTGCAAATGTTACTTTCAGACTTGGAGTTTACCCCAAGTTGGAGTCGGGCGATCTCCATGTCTCCCCAGAGGGCCCGCGAATCACTAGCCAGCGTGCCGGAGTCTCAGTAATTGTGTCATGGCTCTCTTTCTCTCCCTTTCTATGAAATATACTTCCTTTCGTTCGAACAAGCCTTCATCGTATCGCAGGGCCGCTCGTCTGAGGTTTATGTCGCGCGACGGCGAGCTATCGTTCACATTCTATACCTCCTAAGTATACTAATTGAAGTATACTAAATACTAATAGTGGATATATAGGTACCTAAGGAGGTATACACCCACTATTATGTAGTTGTAGTGTCTTATTGGACCACCAACTACCGGTGCGCAGCCCAGCGAAGCTACAGCTTTACAGCTCGGCCACCATTTCAAGGCATAAGGCCGGCGGACTGGACAGCGGCTCGGCTTGATTCGCTGCAACTTGGATAGCTTCAACCTTAATGGGACGCGTTCCTGGCGCCGGCGCCTTAGTACGACGATATGACTCGTCTAGCTGCCTGAAGCTATTTCGGAGGTAGCGTTAGCACCCAATGACTTGCTGGCCCCCTACCTTGGAATTGCGACGCTACATGCGCAAGCAAGCAAGGCAAAAGGTAGGTCAGCTCGGGTGGAGGGGTTCGTACATATGTAGTAGTAGTAATTCCCACCAACCCGCTGCCTGTCCACCGCACGAAGCCGGCCGGCCCTCTTTTCCCCGCGGCGCTTTTCTGAATCCCCTCAGCATCGAGTCGCGAGCAGCGGCGGTGAGGGTAATTTGATGACACCTTCCACCCCCAACGCATCCGCAAACCATCGCTACCTAAGCCAAACAAGATTTGGGGGCGTACCAATCGCAAACTTGAGTCCCTACATACATGTAGTACTACATATTGTAGGAGCCCAATGACCAGGTACTTTAGGGTGTAAGTACCTGTTGATAAGTACCTACCTCGCGGTCATTTCGAAATTTTGTATTAGCCATTATTAGCCATACATTACTAAGGTAGCCCTGGTTTTATTCCATGAGCTATATATGTACCTACCGTGCAGTACATGGGCCAAGTATTCGGGAGCGACTCACTTATCTTCAGTATGGAGGCATGCAAAACCCGCTCGGGCTAGCCAGCCAGATCTCGAGCGCAATCCAGGGTCAGAGTCGATCGGGACAATGCGTGATGATGTCGGCGTGCAGGCGTGGGCAGAGCTGCGCGATGATGAACGGAGGGGACCCTGATCGTCGCATTCTGGCAGAATTGGATAATCGGAAATTTCCCTCGAGCCAACCAGCTCGTGCCAACATCCCATTACCTACGTAGGGGCCCTTTTCTTACCCGAGCGGCATCCAATGCGCGCACGTGCATGCATTCGACTGTTGCTCATGTCTAGCTGTAGGTAACGTCCGTTCGTCCCCTTCACTCCTCTTCGGAGAGTCGGCTGAGACTGCTAGGATCGAGGCAAGCGGGCTCCACAGGATTTGCGGCGTTAGGTACGGATGTCAGCGGTAGTTGGGTTTCTGACGCTGCGTGTTCGCCAAGGACTGTTATCATGGTGTCGCACTGCAGTATGTAAGGTAGGTAGCTAGGTAAGCTGTCTACATGAAGCTGTGGCAGTCGAGGATTAGGCGCGCCATGATTTTTCGCTCTAGCGGCGGTTTGAAATCTGACTCGTGAAACTACGCCACCCGTCCTGCAAGGTGTGGTCAGCATGAGAGAAGACCCTTCGCGTACCGGTCGACCAAGCGGAGCTTAGGCTCCTGTTACTCGAGGAGCCGGTTACGATGCTGGGGAGGTTACCTTACCCACTGGGTTGAACCAACCCGTCTAAAACAGGCTTCGGCAATAAGATAGCTGTTATACTCCTATCATAGCTCTCTTAAACGAGCGCTGATCCAGTCGCGTAGGACCCAAGCGGAATTCGTGTTCCCACTGATGAAACTCCCGGCATACGACAGCAAGTATAATTGTAACTATCACAAGGGAATTCCTGTGGAAATACGTAATAACCTAACCCTACCCTGCCCCAAGTCGCGGGAATCCGCGCCGTTCCTGTGACCGTCCCGCGCTAATCCTCCTCTCCGCCCCCCTTCCCCGAGCCTGGAGTGCGGCATCATGTGCCCGCTCGCCAGCCCGCTGGTCAAAGGATGCACGGGTTGGTGTACGTGGCATGCGTTATTGAAGCCGACGATGGGACGAGATGTCTCCTATCATACTCCCGAAGTCTGGTGGATAGATAGGTGGACCTAGAGTCCATCTCTCACATTGCAAAGAGTCGGGAAACTGCGAGGGATTACCAACAAGTGGAGGCATTTTCGAGTACGGTAATTTGTAATTTGTTGGAAAGAGGTTTTACAGGAATATACCGGCGAACGACGTTGTATCAAGCAACCATTTCAGCTCACGAGCAAAGCAGTCTAGAGTAGCAGTGAAGAATAATGACTTATCGAATTTTTTTGTTTCATTAAAACCAAGTACTGGTAGATATCGTGACCCTTTTCGTATGCCTGGTGTCCCCGTGTCTAAGATGCATGTATGCCCTTCGTGTATTCCCAATGTCTAGAAGCCCAGGTTCACTTGCGTGTACTGCCCGGTTCTAGGTAACGTCGCTCGTGTATTCACCCAATCGTGTACTGGTACCCTATATAGATGCCTCCCTGGTTCAAATGATGCCTCGAAGGTCTATGGTACCCCATAATGCCTAGAATCCCAATTGGACGCCGCTCAGAATGCAACCCGACATGCCCGGAAAAGAAGATACCACGGTACGCCAACATGAAAGGGGGTATCCAGCTTTCCACATGATCAACTTTTGAAACAACAGAAAACATCGCCAGAGGAGCGCTTCCAGTGGCGCCCCTCGTGACGACGCCAGAAAAAGATGAACACGAAACGTAAGAAGTGAAGAAAATAACAATAAAAAATCATAGAATTCATAATTGTTGCTGGAGCTGACCGTATTCCAGCGGGTCGCATAAAGCCAGGGAAGGCAAGTATTCCCGTGGGATGTGTAGAAGAAGTATTGGCGGGGATTTCGGAACACGAGAGCGCTGCTTGCGACCGTCTGACGGGAATGGATTGGTGCGCACATGTGCATGGTTGCAAGCGTTTGTCGTCTTCTCTGGCCTTATTGGTGGAAGGAGAAGCAGGTTAACGTCACAGGTAGAGAAGAAGGCCGGGGTTAGCAGTATTTGCCGGGGCTAGTGGCCGGGCTTCGAAAGCGATGATTGGATGGTTGCCAGAAAGGAGTCAAGGGGTTGAGGATTGGCGCATTTGGATTGGTCCAGAATCCATGAGCCGAGGCGCCATATGACGTGTGAAGACCCATCCTGCAAATTCGAAACCCGCGGATCTATTGCCAAGGTCGAGAAGCGACTCCGTGAGCGCGAAAAACCGAAGGGAAAAGAAGTTGGTGGTATAGGGTTGGGTTGAGGCCACGATGAGATATGGTGTTGAGGCTGAAATTGACCACATCCAACAGAAAAAGGTGTTCGACCATGGCGGTGAAACTCTGGGATTGACCCAGTGTTTTCTGTCCATTCAAGCCAGCTGTCCGCGACCGACTGATTGGCCAAGGACCATGCGATGCTGCGCTGATAACAGCTGCGCCTCGCAAACACCACTCGGCCTCGCCGGCTGAAACTCCAGAAAACGCATCGGTGAAGCGACACAGCTGCCGCGTGTCAAATGCTCCAGCCCCGTTGTCATATCCCGTAGATAGATTCGTAATGGCACACGCAGACTTCGGTGGAATTGCATCAAGATTAAAAAAAAAAGATCGATGGTGATATGGGGGAGGGACCCGACGAGAAACTCCGCCTTCTCCAGATCTGCTCTGGTGTAACGGATATGCGAGATAGCCGGACGAAGCTTCTTTCGGTAATTGTCTGTGTGTTTTGCTGTGCGAGATAACCCAGCGCCATGTCGGAGGTTCCCCTGCTAGGCCGAACGTGAATGGGTCGACCGCTGCAACTCTCGGGTGGCGAAAATAAAATAAATAGGAACAAATCCACAGAAAAAAAGGGGAGTGAATTGGCAGAGCTGGGATTGAATGGAACCTCCATGGATCGGGTATGCAGCCGTTGCTGAATATAGACACCTTCAAGGCATATGCATGCATAGTGCGAGTAGGTCATCGTAAGCGGTCGTGCCGTCGGTCGCACTCCTTTGTTCCTTGCGCAAGGCGCAGTTAACTGGTGCACCCTCCCAAGATGCGATCCATCGGCTTCCGTACCACGAAAGTCTGGTTAGTGCTAAGGGTTCCAGGTTCCAGGTTCAAGTCCAGGTTCAGGTTCGTGTTATTTTTGAAAAAGGTCCAAAAGTGGTATTGGTGTAAATCAAAAAAGTGTCGGTTGTAGATGTAGAATCTTTCGTCGCCGCGTGTCATTGGCATCATTTGTCGTCGTCACCTATTCTCCTCTTACAAGAGTTCTAGTATTCATTTGTATCCAACGGCTACCGCACACTTCTGGCAGTAGTAGAGGTTGAATCCGACACGGATCATCCCCGTCGTGGCCAGGTCGTCGGTGGATGTGGCTTCGACATGTCTGTGGCAGCGCAGGCAGCGCATGACCTCGACCGACGCAACTGGTTGGACATCCATACCGTAACGGATGGACAGGTCGGATTCGGATGACGAGGGTGAACTGCTGTCTGACGAGGAAGAGCTGGAGTAGTGCGTTGTTGATGGTCGAGTGGACATGTTGGTGGTTTGGTGTAAGCGTCGTGTGTGAACTAGGCGATGGTGGTGGAGGGGGATGGTGGGATGCGGGCAACTTATAAGTGTAAGTGTGGAATAGAGACGATGGTGTCTTGTTTCGGAACGTTCATTACAGGCTCGAGCCGACAGATCCAGTTCCCAGGCAGCCAGGGGGTATAGTGCTTCCGCAGGGAGGGTCCCTTGTATTTATCTGACCAAGTTGCCAATGGACAGGTCCAGTCCCAGTCGGTCCCCTTGTCAACTAGCGGGACACGACAGGTATAAACGTAGTAATATGGCACGGGTGTCTTTAAGTGGGTACGAGGAGGTAGGCTGTCCCGTTTGTGCCCAGTCCACAGTCACGAATAGACAAGGGTGTAACGTAAGGCAAGGTAGGGTACAGATGGAAGTACTGTAGAAAAGAAAAAAAGGACGAGGATGGAAGGAATAGCGTGATGCCTAAAATCCCGACGACCTCGGTGTTTCGCTTTCTTATTGTGCGGATCCGTCGGTGTCAGGCTCGAACGATAGCTTCATTCGTGCACTGGTTACTGGGCTTTTGATGGCACGATACGCCAATGCGCCGATGTACCACTGCTGAGGGCGTGCTGGGCGTGACGACGTCCTTTTCCGGTCTGGGACTGTGTGCCTGTAGGTACAGAGCCAAGGCAAGCAATGTAGAGGTAATGTAGTAGTAGTAGTAGCAGCAGTAGTGTATTGTTCAGCAGCTGACCTTTCTCCCTTCCGGGGGTATTATATGTAAAGGCGGTGTCTCGTAACAGAGTTTCGCCTGAATAATTGCTTGTTGCTTGCTTATGGGTAATGACTCTGCTAGGACTGTGCGACGAGAGATGAAGAGACAAGGACAAAAGCCACTGTTGGTGGCTGATGTTTAGTCTTACATAGTGCTATAACTCGACCTTCGAATGATTCATGTTTATCAGTATCGAGATCTCTCTCCCCGCAAACAGCGCTACTATGCACTACCATTTTCCATCATCGAAGATGGGACTTGGACGGAACGTGATAGGACTACAAGACTACGGCATGCTATTTGCGACAAGTTTACCATTTTGCGGAGTTGAGAGATCTGAGATCGCCCAGAGAATGCTATCATTCATAATTCATTGCGCACACTACTCCAACCAGTCTGCCAGTTTGGTCGTCATAAACACACGGAGGAGTTTCATTGAGCCGTTACATCCATCCAATTATTAATAACCGGAAGCCCACCCGGGCTCCTTTTGACCATCTACTACACCCCAAATCCCCAATCCTCTCGACACGTAGTTGAGTTGTGTGCTTCTCCATCATGCAGTTCCCCCAAGATAGGAGTCGCGGAGTGGTATTCCCATGCAACACCTTTTATGCACGGCTACAGAAGACCCCGTGAATTTAGTCAGACTTATCACAACTGTTGTTGCACGATGCTCGCGAAGAGCAGCCATGGCTGAGATTCGCGTCTAGCTTGCTTTATTCGTCTGCACTTACATGCGCTCGAATAGGCTTATTTTGTCCCGTCTGACAGGTCTGCAGGCGCCCGTTGTGCGTATAAGCGGCGTCCAGGCAGCCAGGGTCAGCCTCCCAGCTTTGTGTGTAGCTATCAAAATCTACGTGGCGGCGTCGCTCTAGTTAAGGTATTTGATATATGGCTGAATATTTCCATTGGGTCAGGGGATAAAAGCCATGCCGGTGTGGGAGAACACTCGCATGGACCTAGCAGAATTTGCTGAACTGCATACAAGACGAAAGCGTAGAAGACCGATGAGATGCTCCATATTCGATGTTCGAATATTCGATATTCTTTCTCCCCCCCCATCTTCTGGAGCTTGACCTGCCGAGCTTAGCCTGCCCTAAGCCCGTCTACTTGAGCCCCGACTACGATGAATCGGCCAAACTCTCGATCCAGACCGTTCACCCTTAGACCTGGTGACGATCGTTAACGGTGGGGTTCTATGGGATCTTAAGGAGGGATAACATTTGCCACTCTCTCACTACAATAGCACGGCGTCCGTTTCAGCA
Source organism: Hypoxylon cercidicola (assembly GCA_022578845.1). NCBI lineage: Eukaryota > Fungi > Ascomycota > Sordariomycetes > Xylariales > Hypoxylaceae > Hypoxylon > Hypoxylon cercidicola. The sequence continues at coordinate 303,310 of MU399506.1, forward strand.
CGGTTGGCGCCAATGGAAAGTATCGCTTTTGCTACGATGAAAACTAATAGTAATAATAAATACATAAAATCCTCTCTCTATCCCGGATCAGAAACCCCCTTCAAATCCCTCGTCCTATCGTCCTATCGTCCCATCGCGCGGTCGCGACCCGGCCCTCTTCCCGACCCCAGTTTTACCCTCGGTCTGTCCATGGATCTACTCTGGTGGGGTGAGAAACTTGGGGAATAGTCGTGAAAACATCGGACGGTATGCCTTTATGGTTAGGAGCTATCACTAAACAGTCTTCGAAACACCACCTTGACCTTGTACACGTAATCTAGCTGAGGCTGTAACGACTTCACGTGTAACCTATAAGGGAAACAGAGTGATATTGACATTCGGAGAGGTGAGCAAAAAAAGAGGTACCGACAGAACGCCCACCATGCAGCCCGACCATCAACTGCAAGCCTCCTGCACTAAGCCGGACTCGTCAATCTCCCGATTACTGAGATTGGACAATGGATAATGCGTATCTGTCAAAAGCTCCATCATCGAGATGCGCCCATCCGCCAAAAACATTAGCCGATGTGCCTCTCGATGGGGTTTGATAAGACAAAGCAAAAGATTCATTTTGCTTCTTGTCTTTCTTGAATATTCTACCGATCCCTGTGCGTGCCAGTCAAATACTGCGCAGGGGGACAGGAGGATAGAGCTTTACTCAAAAAAGAAACAGCCCCTATGTTCTACGACCGGTCTGTTTCCAGTCCAGATGATTCTGTGGAGAGGGAGACCCCATGAACTGTATGAACTGTATGAACTGTACACACGATACCACGCGGATTCTCGGCCAAGAGAGACCACTTGATCGACAAAAAGGGATCGAAGATCAGGGACCCGATCCCGCCGCCCAGGCTTTGCCCAGCAGCGTGGCACATAGATGGAATTGTGGACCTTCTAAACATTCTAGATCCAGCACTTCTCTACAGAAAGAAAAGTTTCATCAGATAAGACGACGCGATGATTACCAACCTGGTCAATATACCCTTTCTATGGGCAATAAAAGAGCCAGATGCAATCTAGATGTATCGCCCCCGGGATGTTGAAAAATTAGAGATACAGATGTGATATTGACTGATATTGCGATATCCATATCACCAGATGCAGAGCTGACCGCGGCTAGGGCATGGTATTTCGAGACAGTAATTCGCTAGCCTTGTTCGAAACTCCGCAAACGCTGGCAACAAATTACCCAGATAGGCTGGTAGGTAGACAGAACACACTTCTCCGGAGTACTAAGCTGCCAGGCTAGTCACAAGCTTTGACAAAGCTCGAGCGCTTCTAAGCTTATACCGTATCCGTCCAGCTGTTCTAACTATTTGCACAAAATACCCCGTTATTGGTAGATAGCTGAGATAGCTGTCATATATACTACTTGCCAAGAAACGAATACGACTCATCATAACCGCGATGCGGCGCGTGCCTTTTCTGTATGAGGTCGGGTGGTTTGTACCGTCTATCGAGATTGAGAAATCCATGTCTCGTGCATTTTCCCATTGTCTCGAGATGGAATTCTTTCCACTAGCAAACCAAACCCCTCCTTCTTTTTCTCTGCAGATGGAGCAGAAGCTAATCTCCTACGAGTCAACATAAGCTCTGGTCCCTGACGATCTCCATGTTTCTCCGACTCAGCTCTGAGACAGCTTGACAAAGCACTCCTTTCGTTTCTGTTACATGCCGAATCGTGAAGCTCTCTTCCCATGCTATACCCGTAAAAGATAAACTGACCTCAGCAAACATACTCCAACTGTATGCCCGAAACACCAACCCGAGGTCCAGTTGCGTTCTCGCCGAGAGCCGAGAATTACCCTTACACAAACGGCTTGCGACGTCGGTCAAGCAGCTAAAAATCCTTTCAGTGGAGTTATCTCACCGCAGGTCAGATTGCTCAAACCCAAAGTAAGCCCTTGGTTCCGAGGCTTCCTCTCCCGTCGGCCCTAACACGACTCGCGTTCAAAAACATGGATTGTTCCGTAGCCTCCGAAACACTCGGTCTGGAGGCCGCGCGGTTGCGTTTTGAGCTATTTTACAAGGTCATCCTGTCCTTTTTTTTTTTTTTTTCCCTTGGGGCCGCGTACAATGTATGTATGTAGGTAGGGACGGAAACACGCGTGATAATGCATGTTCTCTACGCGTACATTCGCTGTTGGCTGCTACTGGGCGAAACACCAATGCACCAAGGGTAGCAGGCACACACACTCTGGAAACATCCTCGCATCGCGGGAGGCTGGTACAGCTGCCGTAATCATGGCTGGGTGCATTCGAATGCCTACTTGCCTGCTTGCTTACATTGGACCGTTTTCCTGTCTCCGCGTCGTATTTTCAAAAAAATTTTTTTTTTTAATAAATAAATAAATCCCCCACCGTTCTGCTGATGGTCTTAAAATAAGACATACGATGTAACGTCCGGTTCTTCCCCGGGGCCATGGCCGTGGGTCCTTCCGTTCCGCATATGCCGGCCAAAAACGTCCATCAAATCGGACGCGGAGGGAAGGGCACGTACGATGCAAGACGCCCCATCCAGTTTGCGCCATTCGGCTCTTCGTCAGATCCGAACAGGCGTCGTTACCTAGGTAGGCGTAGGTAGCGAGGACAGCATGGCGCGAAGACACATACATGTATGCTGTGCGCAAGCCCCTGCTAGGCATACACTCCTAGCTGCTCTTGGACGAGAAGCCCCGCCACGATGTCGTGAACAACTCTGATGATATCGACTGATTCTGGGCCTCTTTTATCTTGTTTGCGGTCGATTGCATGCGCCCCTTAATGTAAAGCCGCATCTCTTACACGCCAACCCAGATCCTGGATCCCGGACGAGTCATGTAAGTTGCCGGTGTGCCGCCGCCCCGTTTTCACTGAGGCGCTGTATAATGGATGTAGTGCTACGGCCGGATGCGCGCCTGGATGTCTTGGGTTGTCATGGCTACGTCGACGACTTCCTAACTGTCGTGCCACGCACTTGCATCCAAGGTCGTCAGAGAATCGTCACTGTTATCGTCACTTTGAACATCATTCATCTACGAGTATGTGTATTAACCTGATGGCCTTCTGTAGTGCGACGAAGCAACGAAGCCTTCCAATTTCAAAACCAGATCATCCTGTATTCATCGGGGAACACCGCAACGCCAACCCTGATTCCTTCTCGGGCATCATACGTGTCTTCGTGGACGAGGTATTTCCCCTATCCAACACCGTCGGCAATGTGAGACGCTCCGAACTCCTGTCAAAACTCTGATTATTGCGCTCGATATTGGTACAATAGGTCTGTAGAATTTGTACACGGTTAATTATAGCCTTCCATCTTTACATCATCACCATTATTCACTTTCCCCAAATTCTTTAGCAGGAAGCTTCTCTTGAAGTATTCGTTGGGATGAACAATGGTCTCGAGTTGTGCGGAGGTCATGATGCTCTCGTCCTTGGCTTTCTTAAGCTCGTTCTTATGGACGTACTCAAATACGCTATGCCCAGAGGTTAGCAATGCACCGGGTTGAATTGTAGAATAGGAAGGGAAATCATACCGATTGCAAGCCATGTGGAATTTCTGGTTCTCCTTATCCTCCTTAACGCCCCGCAGGACTGCGGGATCCGAAACCCCCGTCTGCTGTAGCAATGCGGTCAGATTCTCCAGGCTAAAATGCCGGTACGGACATCCGTGGGCTTCGCCTGGTCCGGGTGGATGCTCCGTTAGGATCTTCTGACACGAGAAAGGCGAATAGCCGCCACCGCGGCGGTTCGAGTCGCCGCCGACGTCGCCGTACGAGTGTCGCACATTGTATCTGTACTCCTTGTTGAAGGTATCGTCTGTAATCTTGTGGAAAGAACTGCGCCAGAAGACCAGACATTCTTCTAGGTTCAGACCGATGCCCTTCAGGAAGAGAGTGTATTGTAGACGACCGAAGTGTTTTAAATGCGCGTCTCGACGTAGCGATCGGTGTAAGTGCTGCATACACAGTGGGAAATGCGTGGATAAGTTATCGACGTTGCGCGCTGTGATCTCAGCGCCCGGGACGGTAGAGGTGCTGCTACTGTACGAGGCGTCGGGAGTGACGAAGTTCTTGGATAAATGCTCGAGGATTGGTGTAAGCCGATCGTCCTCGTCCAACCGCGGCAAGGCGCGTGCTGTCAGCTGCAGATCGATTAGTCTAATTCGCAAGTCTTTAATCAGACGAGGGGAGATTCACCTCTAAGGCGTGGTCTAATCTCTTGTTGAACTCGGCGATTACCATGCTTGGTAATTCTTTCGAAGGGACGAAAGCCTTGCCAGCCTTTAGGAATACCCTCCTACTTTCAACTAGGTCGGGTACGCGCTCCCAGTCGACCTTGTACCAGCTTTCGTCATCGCCACCTTTCTTGAGGCCTCTCGTCGCTGTTAGCTCAGGGAGATACTTATTCCGTTCGTCTTCCGCCACCCGTTCCCAATACAGGTTGAGGCTTTCGATGAAAGCATCTCGCTCGCCCATGTTGTCTTCGTCTAACCGCAAACGAAAGAGCATGGACTCAACGCGGCTGAATCGCCTCCGCAAGTCCTCGGTCGACGAGAAAGCAAGGCGAAGTATAAAGTGGCTGTAGTGGTCTTTTTGTCTCTCAGCTGAGAGCTTGGGCGAGAGAAACGAGTCGCGGGAAGACGAGTTGGATCCGAGCGGAAGGTATTTAATGAGCAGCGGTTTCATGTGCTCCGCCGTCTCGGCTTGGGATTTATTGCGGAACGAGCATGCTTCCAGTTCGGCGAGGACTATGATAAATCGCTGTTAGTATCATGAGAAATACGGGAACGATGACTCGAAGCCTACCACGTAGTCTATCAATGGCCCATTGTTCGAATTGTTCGAGCGTGATGTCTGCGGTTGGGGGAGTCTCGTAGAAGTTCATCCGATGCCGATATTGAGTCTCCTTGTATGTCGGATTGGCAAATTGCGTCTTGCGGTGGTCAACATTTCGCCTTTTGGGGTCGATTCGACTGGAATCTTGCCTGAGCATCGTGGGCAGTTATCGTCGGAAAACACTTGCTAATTGTTTCTCGAAAGTGCAGGTTTTGGATATTCTCTTGACTTTGGGGGGGCTTTTTTCCAGACGCGACTTGCTAAAAGCGCGTCTTAGAGAGTTGGGAGCGCGATTGTCAATTAAACGTAGCCAATGAGATGATGATATCAATAGCCCCACTTTGTGTAGCGGGGAAGCAAATCCAGCAGCTCCGATCTTCCGATCTTCAAAAAACAAGCCCGCAATCTTTCTTTTTTTCAATCTTCATCATTACCAAGTCCGAAGTTCGGTGTAATGCACATGTGCGGAATCAATCCGGTCATTGGAACGCCATCCTTTGTAGGCGTCATTGTGGTCAATTGGAGTTGTAGAGCGCTAGTCACTCAAGCATCATGCATTTCCTCAAGACTACGGAATACAAACTGCAGCACAGCCTCTATGGGACGGGACGCCTGAGGTCTGCTGGACTACCTAAGACTAAGTCAACTACTCAGCTACTGTTCAGGTGATCGCCACTCACCTTCATACATGTGACGGTTTCGTGGAAGAACACACGACAATTCCTTCCGATCCAACGGGCGTAAGAGGCACTCTCCGCAAGCGGGCTTGCGGGCTCTCGAAGTTTCGGTCAGCGTTGTCTGATGGCAACCTGCAACATTGATTTCAAGATAGACTAGCTTGCGCTCACAGCTTCCTCACATGCCGTTCTGGTATCCAATCGAAGTATTAGTTCTGCGCACCCCAGTCGACTTTTCAGCTCCCTTCGACCTCCCGCCGGATCTTTTTCTGCCCACGCGTTCCCAGATATGATCCTGCTGCAGGTAACCTTTGCCATCATTGGCTGCACCCCTGCCCGCCTAGCCAATTAACGGCAGTGCGTAACTCGATCTTATTCCGCCTTATAGATGTTCTCATACTGCATATTGCCTATACGGGGGCAAATCTAGCTATCTCGGAGCCTCATACCGGTTGCCATGTGGCGTGGAAGATGGATGGAAGGCCTATATATAGTCTTTTTGTCGGAGGCCTCTGACATTAGACTTCTCGATATGGGACTAGCTCGACTAATAGTCATCTAAAATAGTCACCTCGAGAGATGGATGTACCCGAGAAACATCATGCTACAGCTCAAGATTGGGCAAGATTGCAGGCCGTTATCATGCGATTATACCTCGACGAAGATAAAACCCTGGAAGAAGTCAAGTCTTATATGGAAGAACATCATGAGTTCACCACCACGTATGCGTCGGTCCCACAACAGGAGAGCGAGGTGAAGTAGCTGACACGAGATAGCATTTCAATGTACAAAAAGAAGCTAGCGGGATGGAATGCTTTTAAAAACCTCCGACCCGACGAAGTTCTTCAAATCCTTTATCTGAAAAGACATCGAGATGCGGCTCGGAAACCATCCATTTTCTTTATTAGGGGTCGTCAGGTAGATCATGACGGCCTCCAAGTATACCTGTCTCGGAATCCGTCCATCTTCGCCAAGCTTGAAACTGGAGTAACACCTAACGTAGAGGCAATTCGGGATGTCTCTTGTCGATCACCTCCGTCGAGCCGGTCGACGTTAGTATCTAGGCCACGCTCACCGATGTCTTCATGTCCAACCCCGACAGTGCGGTGTAACAGGCTGCTCCCAACTTCTGAGGATATGTTCCGGGCACTTCCCATTTATCTAGAAAGATGTTTCGAAACTGGTCTTTGGTCTTGGTCGGAGAGCGGCTGCTGGAACACCCACGGACGGCATGGACCTTCGGGGCTCCTAAGTTCGATTCTTGACAGGTGCATTACTGCAGGACTATCAACGACGCGCCAAGTAGAGCCAGCAGCACTCAGACGGGCACTCGACGCCCCCTTTGCGATGCTAATCAGAGCGTTTAGAAACCCCCCACCCATATTGATACCCAAATTACTTTCAACTGCTGCTCATCTAAATCGGATTGGACGAGGGGAAATCCGAGGCTTGCTCCTCCAATTTTGCCGAGATTTAACGATTGCAATGTACGGTCCGGATCATCAGCTTGCGATGTTCTGGAAAGGTCTCGTGTCGATCTCACATATCGACCAACAGGATGCCATAGGGCGAATTCTAGCCCTGTGCGTATCCGAATATGATAAGCGACTAGGATCGGCACATTCCTTAACAACAGAGGCGTATCTCAAACACTTTGATGCCGTGGAGAGGGATAAAGAGCCTCGGATGCAACTGGAAAGCCTTCAACAACGACTCTCCAAAGTTGATAACAACCTGACTGGCCGATCCCTATGTGGCTTACTCAAGTTGGAGCACGCATTAGCAATTTGCAAGTCAGACCTGGAACTAGGTCGATTGAATGAGGCCGAAGAGGCACTGTCCCGCCTCGAGTCCGGTTCCCTTACTGCCAGAGATGAGTCTTTTCGCTACGTTTGGCTCGGTTACGTGCAATGTCTCAAGGGGGATTTTGCCGCAGCAGAAGGGTTCTATAAGGAATCAGTGCTGGCAGCGAGACGAACCGGATCGCGTGATTGCATTCTTGAAGCTCTCTTCCAACTCGAGACATTTTTAATCCACGCCGGAAAGCATCTTGAGGCCGAGAGAATCCGCACTGAACGATTTCGCCTACTTCGAAAACTAGGCTCACTTGTTTGGGTCGATCAAGAGGATATACTTGGGCTGGAAGACCATACCTCGGCACCCGTCGTCACAATGATACATGTTGGATCTGGCGCAAGCAGCACCCAATGGCGGCCGTCCGCTTTTGCGGAGGTGACCGAGTATGCCGAAGCATCAAGCTCTGTGCCTTGAAAGCGGGTAGATTTCAAACGGGGTGATGAAAATATGAATCTGGGTTAAGATAAGCCTCATGGGTCACCAAGCTGATCATCGTAGGTTGATTTACAAACACGAGACTTGGACGGCTAATACTTGGCTTCATTTCTAAGATATATCTACCTAACAATTTACCAAATTTTACTCGCTCACTTACCTTCACGTTTACCTACCTCCTAATCTTTTCTCTATTGTTACTCAAGTCACCAGTCTTTCCATATTTTCCTATTCCGCCAAGCTTCCACGCTATCGCACTCCTCAATCAGGCGTTGGCCACTACGTAGCTCTTCGACAACCCTAGTAGGGTGCGAGCCTGCCTCATCGGGGTTCACTGGTTTTCTCGGTTGCGGTATCTTTATCGTAAGGCCCATGTCTGGAAGGCGTAGCTTTATCGCCATGATGAGGTTGTCACGTCTTCCTCTCTTGATGCCGTTCCGCTTATAGGTGACCTGCGCATGTTTATGCAGATGAATCAGGTGTACATCCAGACACTTGCATTTTACCCCGTGGTGAATCGTCAGGTTGGGTCGGCTGCCCGGGGTGTCCCGCACCCCGACGCCGTAGCATCCCGTCTTCTCGTTCACCATCTTGTACGTTGTCTTTGAAATGCGCTGGCGCGCTTTAAGGAGCAGCTGGTCAGCTCTTAACATCTTGTACCTCAAATGAGCAAGTGGCTCTAGGAAAGTGTTACCTATGCGGATGGAGGTAGGTACAAAACGGTCGGCTTTTGCAAAACTAAAAGGGTCTACTGCGCGTCCATACCAGACTGTCGTTATTTATACCATAGTTCTAGCTATGGACAATGGCTTTGGGTCTTCCCCCCTTGCCATTATTCTATTGAAGAAAGAAGCCTCCATTTTCCAAAGGAATCAAAGCCTATTGCCGACAATGACATTCTATTAGCGGCAAGATCAACTATGCCAGGTCGGCCTCGCCTTAGAAGAGCGTGCTCAACTTCCCTACATCGGTCACGTTGCCAATGCTGGTGAATGCATCATATGCCTTCGCCGCTCTCGCGCCTCCAATCTGCCGCGAGGCCTGGTCAATAAATTTCGTCTTCAGATCATCTACTGTTAACGGGTTCGCCAAGCTGCCAATCGCATGCTCGACGAACTTCTCCATGGTGCTGCCGTCGCCAAAGGTAATCGTCACGTACGCTTGGTCCTCGGCCACACTGTCGTCCGTAGTGACGTTGACCAACTTTCGCATGCTGACAACCGTCTCATTTAGCACGACTTGGTTGGTGAACTGCGCCGGGGTGGCTGCGCCATATAGAAGGCCAACGGCCGCCGCGTGGTAGATGCTGAATTTGCCCTGGAGCCCGGTCTGCGGGTCGGTCTGTCCCGTGAGGATGAGCACTTCCGGATTCACGCGCAGGTCGATCTTCTCGATAGACTCGACGTCCTTCCCCTGCCCCAGCGTCTCGTTCCGCAGCTGGATGCACCCATCGATGATCGGATGCATCACAATGCCGCAGGGGTACGGCTTGAACGTGTTCCGCTCGATCTCCCAGACGCCCTTTCCCAGCTGCGCGAAGGTTGACGTCGCGTTCTCCCGCGTGCTGACGACGTGCAGCCAGCCGTACTTGTCCTCGAGCGCCGTGAGCGAGCTCGTGTACCCGTTCCGCGCGAGCAGCGCCGCCAGCATGCCTCCTTGTGTCGCGCGCCCGATGTGGAACGCCTTGGTGTCGGACCCGAAGAAGGCCTGCATCCCGACCACCTGCGTCGAGGCCATACCGATGGCGTGCTGCATGCGCGCCGTGTCCAGACCGAGCAGCTTTCCCACGGCTACCGCCGCCCCCACGGATCCCGTCGTGCTCGTGATGTGCCACCCCGCGTCGTAATGCTCGGGGTACACCGACAAACCGAGCTTGAGCTCGGCCTCGACGCCCGCCACGAACGCCGTCAGGAACTCGGGCCCGGACACGGGGGGCGACCGCGCCTCGGCCATCGCGAGCAAGGCGCTGGCTACCACGCCCGTCGGGTGGATCGTCACGGCCAGGTGCGTGTCGTCGTAGTCGTCGACGTGCGACGCGACGCCGTTCACGAGCGCCGCGATCTGGGCGTCGGCCGATGTGCCGTTCAGGCCCAATATGCTGGATGTCGAGGGCCCGCCGAAGCCCGCGCCCGTCGACGTGCTGAGCGCGATCTGCGGCGCGGCCTGCGCCATGCCCCCGATCGCGCATCCCGCCCAGTTGTAGAGGCTCTTGACGGCGGCGTCGACGACGGGCGCGGTCAGGTTCGCGTACGTCAGGTTCGTCGCCCAGGAGGCTAGTGTGAAGGTCGCCATGGCGGTTTATTCTGGTCTACGATGGTTCATGGTTTCTCCCCTCTTGGGAAACGTTCGCGGCTTAGAGATCAAGTTGCCTGCCATTTATACCCGAGTGCGACACTGCTGAGGGGAAGGTGGTCGGTTGCGGAGGTGATGTCAGGGGTCCTTGTCGTCGACGAAAAATTGCCTCTTAGCGAGCTGTCGGGAATAGAATGGGGTTGGCAAGAATAGAATATGAGTTGGAGAGGGGCTTCCCTGGTAATAACTTGAGGCGCACGCTCGCGCTTGATGTAACGACAGAGGACAGAGGGTGTGTTAAACAACAAATGGATTACTTCGCTGGTGTTATTTACCTAGATATATATACCTACTTGGGATATACAGTATGGAGCAAGCGATTGAAGTTTGTTATGTATACATGTCGAGAGGAAACACTCACGCCCCCATCTCCCAGAATATCTTAAACCCACTGGAACAGAACAAGTTAGCCGATGAAAAGCCCTATGTAAATGAAGTTCAATCATAAACGTCAGAGTTAAGGGGAGGAATGGACTTCATAAACCACTCACCGGCAATGGCGGGCCCCTGTCCATCGGCCGTGTCAAGGACTCCCACGTCAGCGAATCGACATTCAGAACGGCCGTCGACGAGTTGCGCGGAAGATGGCATCTAATCCGGGGCTCCGCGTCCACGCCCTCGAAAGTATCGCACTCCTCGCCCGGGAGCTGAGCTACGGCCGTGGCAGTGAACAAGATGCTATACGAACTGCATGTCAGCCTTTTGTTTTCTTTTTCTTTTTCTTCTATCACTTTCAGCCAAGACGACGTGTTGCTTACGCGTGCTGGGGGTCCCTGTCGTCGCAGTACCACTGCATCTCGAACGCGAGAATGCCCTGCGCCCGGTCCAGCAGATACTGGCACAGGGCCAACTGCCAGGGCTGCGAGCCGCCCCCCGAGGCGCACTCGTGCCATATTCCGTCTGTCCGGACGTCCGGGGTGGATATCTGGTAAGCGTCTCCGGAGCCGTCGTTATATATGGCGAAAGTGGCGTTTCTCCTCGGGTCGGTTGGTGGCGTGCCGTCGCTTGCACTCGCGAACGCTTCGATCTCGTAGTCCTGCAGCTGCATGGATGTCGTGCTGAAAGAATGCGTCGTGCAGCTCCTGGTGTACGGAGTGTGCGGCAGTGCGGGGCCGTCGCCGCTATAGCCATACACGGTCGTGGCTGGGAGGCTGCAGTTATATTGGGATGACTCGGCTATCAAATTCCCTTGTTCGTCTAAATGGGACTTTTCGGCAGGGCTTCCGCAGCGGAGCGGCTCGACGAGATACCCTGTGCCTACGAAGCTGTCCCTAAACCCGGCTGGGTTAGAAAATCGGATGTTGTCCGTTCAATACGAAAGCTTGACAGATGAATATTGAAGAATCCCGCTCGTTGAGGACACCAAAGAAACTTACGAGGTGGAGGATGCTTCTGGGCAGTCCCATGTCTGTTTGATCCCTAACAAGCTATAGTCCAAGTCGAACATGAACTGGGTCGACAGCGTACTCGCAGATATGGAGCCCAGTTCATAATTGCATTCCAGCCATTGTGCCGAGTGATTTGCGTTCTGGGCGGCCAGTTCGTCGACTGTGGCAGAGCAAAGGACCGACTCGTTCGTCGCCCAGTTTGTCACACTGAGCGATAGCACATAGTATAACTCCGTAGCAGAGAAGTTTGACGAGTGGAAATGTTGGTACAATAGATCGGTTACATGCCACGCTGGAGTAGTCGATCTGTCTACACAGCTTGTCGTCCCATTTGGGGGCTTTTGAGGAAGCTGTGGCTCGGTCGGTTGGATTTTCACCGGGGAGGTGAGAGTTGCTTCGACCTCGATATTCCTGGGGACACAATCTGGGTCTCCTTCCCCTGTCTCCGGGCAAGGTGGCCCTGGCGGAACAGTTGTGCTTCCGGTTGCGCTGAAGTCTAATCTGTTATCGACAGTTAGTCGGAATGAGTACCATGTCTTCGTTTTATACGAAATAGGGGGGTAATGGGTGACACACGTTGGAGAAGTCGCACAGGTCCAGTTCGTCTGCAGTGTGAGGAGGGACGCTTCGGGATCAAACTGAAACCGTGTCTCGGGCGTTGCGCAACTATACCAAGCAAACTCGGGTACGTCTCGTTGAGCTATGTCGATCCAACCTTCGGCAGAGCACACGGTCGACAGGTTGGTAGCGTGATGGTCGACTGAGAAATATATACTGCCGATGGGCCCAGAGGCGTTGACATGTGTGGTAACCAGAGCAGGGATTATCCAACCAGGGGATGTAAATGAGATTTCTGTGCAGTCGGGCGGGTCGGACTCATCTGAAGCTGCGTAAATACCCGTGAGTTGCCAGGCCAGAACTACTACGATGGGAAGTGCTAGAGAACCCATGGTCCTTGCTCGAAGACAACACCGGGAGACTGTCGATATCCATCGTACCGGAAATCGTGTCAGTTCTTCTGAATGCCTAGCAATACTGCTTGTTAATCACGGTTGATCTTACATGACCACCCGACGTGACGTGCCATCCCGGCTAAATACCAAACGAATTCATCTATTAGCGGAATCCGTCGACCTTCCAAATAGTACCTCTGAGGAGATATTAGAATCGCCAGTTAGGCTCTCCGCATTGGTTCATACCCAAGTCATTGGTCATTGATGTTCCTTGTGTCGCTAACCTCTATGATACTATAGCCTATCCATCCACTTGAATCTCTGGGCTAGACATAAGTGTTTATATGCAAGTTTTATAATTCTTGGCACGTATCTGTTTCCTGGGGAAAAGCAGGTTATACTCCCGATGAATAAGGCAAGAGTTAAGCCAGCTCTCAACTTGCCTGTCTACCTCATGTAGGTACTATAGCTTTGCTATATTTCGGCTATCCTAAACAGTCATGGTAGCTCAGGAAGGATTGAACTACGGGCTGCTCGTCTCATCAAGATATGCCCAGAGACATGTCATAACATCACTTTCAAGGTATGTGTTTTAAGAATTATTAGAATACACAGGGGATGCAACGTGTTTTCCTATTTTTTTTTCTGTAGAATCCTTCATTAATGCTCAGCTTTCCCCTGAATGATACGCGATTTCATCATCATATCCTCATGACTACCTCCCAACCCAGGTAGGTACCTAAAAGATAGGTTCCTACAAGTACACATGATTCGGCTAATTGAAAATAGCCTCAACAGTCTTCTTCGCCACTCTCTTGATCCCAGTAGCCTTGGGCTCCACTGATTCAACGTCCTCCTTGTAAAATCTGCGGCCATCGTCGAGCTGGATGGTGTCGATATTGACCCACCAGGGTCCGCGAAAGTAGATTCTGGCGCCAAGCCACAAAACAACGATAACAATGACCGAGATGTAATTCGCAAAGAAGGTCACGGCACTTGACGGTGCTCCCAGCGGCCAGACAGCCAGGTAGAATTGGACGATGATAAGAAGAAAGCACATGATGAGTCCCCACCACGGGCCGTAAGGGTAGATCCAGGACTTCCAAGGGAGTTCCTCAGCTGTACGACCGCTCCTAGCCCATGCGTACCGGAAACGGATGTGCGATAGGCAGATCATGCCCCAACCGAAAAGAGTGAAGAGGGAGGTCAGATTGGAGAACCATCCGAACACGTCAGAGCCGGATTCACTGACGTTGAGGTAGGCAAGGCCACCACCAATGATGAAGGTTGGGACCAGACCATACCACGGCCGGCCCGACTTGTCAGCCTTCTGGAACACCTTCGGAGCCATCTTAAGATAGGCCAGGCCCATGGTCGTGCGTGACCCGCCGTAGCCCGAGATCGACCCCGTCGAAATGACCGAGATGAGGATGACAGCGTTCATCATGTGAGCCAGGACGGGGATTCCGGCATCACGGTAGGCAATGACAAATGGCGAAGCGTTGGTGCCCGATTGGCCGAAGAGGTCCTCGTTTTTGGGCGACACGTTGATGCTCACCATGAGCGATCCGAGAAGGTAGAAGAGTGATAGACGTAGCCAAATGGATCCGACTGCACGAGGCACAGACTTGCGCGGGTTCTTTGTCTCGGCGGCGACGAGGCCCGAGTTCTCAGACCCGGACATAGCAAAGATACAAGTCGGCATAACGCTCAGGAAACCTTTGAAACCGTTCGTGAACGCCATCTCGTTCCAGTAGCGGAAGCCAACAGGGCCGTAACCAGCACCCCCGGCGGACATGACGATCATAGATATGATAACAACGAAAATCCACCCGAACTTGATTGAGCTGGCGATTACCTCAATCTCACCAAACCAGGTGACGGCGCCGACGTTGATGAGCACAATTACTACGAACCAAATACTGATCCATGCTGCGACGGGCACGGCGTCGGTCCAGAAGTTGATAACAGTGTTGGCAGCTTGTAACTCGTTCGCGATTGTAATGCTGTGACATTTGGCGTTAGCCATAGTCTTGAACTACATCCCGTATGTAGATTCGTATAGGAACATATCAACTCACCAGTAGGAAAACCAGTAGGACCATCCCAGAGCAAATGCAGCAGAGGGATCGACGAATTTCCCTTTTTATCCCGCTAATGTTAGATAATGCCGTTGTTCGTGTTCTGTTGTACTTACCAGTCCATTGCACGAAAGCCGACGGCAGAGGATACATGCAAGCCATTTCTCCGATCGAGTGACTGACGCACCAAATCATCGACCCGGCGAGACAGTAACCGAGAAAGATACCAGCAGGACCACCGCTTGCCAGGGAGAGACCGCTACCGAGCCACAGACCCATACCAATACTGGAGCCGAGAGCGATCATGGTTAAGTGGCGGGTGCTGAGAGAGCGCTTGAGATCTGTGTCTGCGCCATAGTCGCTATTGTCTTGGTGGATCTCACCGATTGACGTTCGCTTTTCTTGGAAGTCGTCACCGCTGCCCTGGAAGGCGGCGATGCTACCGGGAGTCGCCATGGTTTGTGGCAAACGAGAAGATGGAAGACGAAAATTGGCGGGAAGAGAGGAGGAGAGGAAGAGGAAATAGTTGGAGGTGGCTACGATGTCTTTAATAATGGGAGAAGGACAGGTGGTAGGGGGGGGTGTCCCTCGTAACTTCTCTTATCAACAAGTTCGCGGCGTGTCCGTGCCTACCTATAAGGTATAGATCAAGCTTCGAGGAAGGAAGTAGGGGTCTTTTAGATGGGGCGACCTTAAGCTTCTAGGGCTGCGGCGACAGCGAATAGAAAGACACTAGCTACCAAGCTTATCTAGATTCTAGAAGGAAGCTGAATGACGAGACTATAATATACTATTCCAAAGACGGCCCGAAATATGAGGCGACGGGACTGGCTCATCGCCCTGTGCCACCAGCTGATTCAGAGATTTGTTAGGCCCAGGTCGGCATGAAACCTGGAAGAGTGAACAAACTTGACGGGATGATACCGCATATGTGTGCACAGCTACGAATTATATTATTCCATACCGGTACAGTACCTAGACGGGCTGACCGGGGCGTCGTGCAACGAACGCATTCGTCAAGCCAACAAGCAAGGCATTTTTGTGGTGTGTGGTGTGTGGTGTGTAAGGTACCCTACCTAGACACACCGGATAGCCTGGGTTTCACGATAAGCCATGGCCTGTTGTAGTTAAATCTCATGATAAATGCCCCAGTTACACGGCACAGACGGGGGACGGGGTGGCATTGGATCTCTACGCACGAAACGAGCTGAGCACATCAGACATATAACCTGCCTTATGTACGTTACGTACCCAACCTACGCATATTAGCTTGTAATACTTCAAGACTCATTGGTTTCTGATAGTGAGGGTAGATACGTACTACGCCAATCATACGTCGTGATACACATCCTTGAAGGGTGCAGATAGCATCATCAGGCACAATTCCACCAGCCAAGCGGGCCTCGGTCGCTCTATTTGATGCCGTGATATTGTGGCTGGACGTGTTATCCCGTGCGCTTATCGAAGAAGCGACCAGTAGCCTCATAGACTTGCTCTGCCTAACTTCCTAAGGTTAATAAATCCCATAATTCGACGTTGAAGGATTCTCGCTAAGCCTATCGAGGTGGTATCGTTGTATCATTCCTCGCGTCTTCTCCGCAAATCCCATGAGGCTCGCTGGCTCGGTTAAGTTGTCCTGTCTCTTTGATATGGGCTGCATGGGTTAAACACGGGCCTGGGAGATACCAAGCCACACACCTTGTTCGTCTTATCTCGCACGTCGTTTCCTATTTTAGAAGGCCAAATGCTGGTGGCGCCAATCGTGATTGGCCAGTTCCTAACTTGAGATAAGCTCACATCGAATAGGTTCGGGTTTTGCATCGGCACGGGGGTACCGGCACGGCGGTGCCTAACTGATGTAATTATCGCAGACGGAGAGATTCCTAAAAGGAGACATGACAAGGAGAGAGACCATTTTGGGCGACGGTGTAGAAATGCTACCATGCGAGCCATACACACGTGTGCTACGGAGTCGACAAGGTCCCGATACAAGGGAAGAGCTTATGCGATCATTGATCATTGGAATCTGCGCTTCGTACGTTACGCAACGCATCTCGATACGACCCCCGCAGTGGGTATCACGGTCACGAAATTGTGTTTCTCAGGGACCTTGACTGCTTAACAAATGTTTCTTTCGGTTCCTTGCTTCGATGTTAATTTAAAAGTACACTTGAGGCTGACGAACCCAAAATGTATCACTAGTTAAGGTACATAATGTATTTCTGGACAACATACCGTATGTAGCAGGATATTGAAGTACTAGAGATAGACCCATCTCTATGGAACCCGGACTTAACTGAAACCTGGATAATCTTGGTACTTCTTATCAAGTGGATATATCGACAGCTGTCAGCAGAAATAACAGCTGCCATCAGATGATGCTATACCGACGCTCTTGAAACGGGAGAGGGGCCGCGTATCCCTACTTCTTTTTCTATATCGGTTCTTGCTAACGTCGATGATCCGCCTAGTGAGGCAATCGCGGCCGGCGACTTGCGCTCGAAGAGCACGAGCATCCGCTTCTTCGTGATGACACACAGACTTCGCGCAACCATGGCGAATTTGGAAGGCCAATGTTCTGTTTCTGGATTCTTGGCGTGAAACGACGCACCAACGGCATCTCTGCATGAACCCACGGGTTCTCTGGACTGGATAGATGCATGGGTTCGTTTCTGACGACACCAGGATGGCCTCAATATGAGGCCCGGCGATGGCTTCAAGAATTGCCCTATCAGCTAATTCAGCTCGGCATTTTAAAAGGAATCGCAATGGCTTTGCCGTCTCGACTTTTCTGGTCGCGTTCCTTCGCGCAACTGCGACCAGTTGTCTCTTCCGAAGATGAGATCCCCACGTCTGGTTACGGCTTCGTTGGCTATTTGCGCGGCCGTTGCTGTCGCGACGTTGGAAGTCGATCTACCGATTTCAGCAAGAACGGGTGAGGTCGATTCCGAATTTACGGCTGTCGTCTATGACGCTGCGCATCCGCTCCTCGTTGGTAATGACGGCGGCGCGAGTACAGGCGGGTTCCATCTGTTTGACTTAGATGGCGGATACTCGCTGCCCGAGATGAAACACGAGACTCCCGGCCGGACTAAGCTCGTGACCACCGTGTATGGCATCGGCGGGAGGGATCTCATCGTTACTATCGCGCAGCCGGACTCGTACTTTCGCCTCTACGACGCGAGCACAGCCAAGCAGGTTGGCGAACCAATCGCACGTACGCTAGGGGACTGGTCGGCGCTCTGCGCTTGGAAGAGCCGAAACAGTGGAGAACAGTATCTGTATCTGTTCGGCAAGCACCAAGCTGTGCACTTTCTCTTGAGGAGGGTAAATGGCACTTTTGAAATTGTCGAGGTTCAGACTTTCGATACCCCTGTCGAAGCATCGTCCTGTGCCGTATCTCTGTCGGCTCAGTCAGTATACTTCTCAGGAGACGATGACCCGACAGTTTACACCTTCGACGCGGCCGAAAGCACTGCGGTCCCTCAGATCAGTGTCCTCGGAGAAGCTGACGACGAAGTTACTGGACTCGCCGCTTATATCGGGCTTGAGTCAGACTATCTCCTAGTTGCTCAGGAAGACTCCATCGTCGTCTACAATAGCTCCTTCGCTCTTCTGGGGTTTATGAAGCTCAGTGGAGAAGATGAAATCGAAATTCAAGGTCTTAATGTCTACCAAGCACCGATGCAAAATTACTCAGCTGGTGTAGTAACATATGCCATCGATAGCGACGCGAGAAAGGGGTTTGCTGTCAGTTCCTTGGACGCAGCATTTGATGAACTTGGCCTGGAGACGAATACGGTTTACGATCCTCGCAAAATATCCAATTCGTCCACTCCCGTCCGCGCCCAGTGCAATTTCAGCGGCTTTTATCGGAACCGTACTTCATGTTTATGCTTCGCAGGGTTCGAGGGTGCGAATTGCGCGTCTTTTACCTGCCGGGATGACTGCTCGGCTCACGGCACATGCGTTGACGCAAATTCATGCGAGTGCGACGAGGGATGGGGTGGTCTAGACTGCGCCTTTAAAGTGGTAGAGCCTGTTGCCGAAACGGATGCCAATGGTGGTGACGGTGACGATCCAGCGATTTGGATATCGCCTATCAACAAATCTGAGTCAAGGATAATCACGACAACAAAGTCGGAAGAGGGCGCAGGATTTGGAGTGTTCGACCTCGGCGGGAAGAAGCTGCAGACGATAGAAGCTGGAGAGCCGAATAATGTGGACGTGATTTACAACTTCCAGGCCGGAAACAGGACCATTGATATTATCTACGCCGCTTGTCGGGAAGATGAGACTATGTGGTATGTTTGATCAGATGCTGATCCCACCTCTTGCTAACCGTATCCAGTTTTTTCGAAATGACTGCGAATGGGACTCTTCAGACCATAGCTGGTGGGACGCAGCCAACCAAAGATGATTACAAGGTCTATGGTAGCTGCGTCTACCGCTCGCGCAAGACTGGGAAGCAGTATCTATTCGTCAATGCGAAGACGGCTGAATACCTGCAGTTTGAACTGACTTGGGTTGATAACGCTCTGCAAACTACTCTTGTCCGTAACTTCACTGGCGGCTCTGGAGGCCAAGTGGAGGGATGTGTATCGGATGAAGCGAATGGGTGGGTTATCATCGGCGAGGAACCGCGCGGTCTTTGGCGTTATGGCGCAGAACCGGACGACGATTCTAGCGAAGGAGTCATCATCAGCGAGGTTGGCGATGGACATACGTACGCAGATGTCGAAGGTGTCACATTGGTTGAAGGCGCCACGGCAGACCAGGGCTTCATTATTGTCAGCCAGCAAGGTGTGAGTGGGTATAACGTATACCGCCGAGCAGCACCCCACGAATACGTCGAGACCTTTACCATATACGAAAATGTGGCGAAAGGGGTAGACGGCGTAACTAACACGGATGGCCTCGCAGCTGTTGGTGCAGCCTTAGGCGACGCATTCCCCAATGGATTAATCGTTACCCACGACGATGCAAACCAATTGCCTGAAGGTGGGACAAGTGACGAAGCAAGCTTCAAGCTGGTTAGTCTGGGAGACGTGCTTAGTGATGAACTGATGCAAGAGGTCGATGGGAATTGGGACCCGAGAGCTTCGTAGCTCTACTGTTGATAGAAGAGCCACGCCGATCAAGACACCACGCCAGCCTCCTACTACCTCGTTTACACGAGACAATCCAAGCTACAGGAAACCAGGTACCTCTCCAGTCACGCGATGATCACAAAGCAATAAGTGAACTTGTATCAGAACAATCTATGTCAATTAAGAATGAAAATACCTATACTAAAGGGAAGAAAGTAGTAGTTATTACCATCCAGTGTCCCAACCTCAAAACGATCACCACAGACGGCTTGGTCGGGGTGAGTAACATGTATACAATAGTTATCGAGTAGTAGTAAGTCTAGAATATTTCACCACCGAACACAGCCCACTTATATAGCAACCCAGACCACGTTGGAAGAAGAAAAAAAAAGAAGAGTTTAACAAGGAAAAAAAAGAGAAGAAAAAAAGAATTCCCGCGAATGCCTTCCGCGCAAACACCCGTTTCAAGTCGTTATTTATCTCCAATCATTTCTAACAAGCGATTTTGTCTCTCTCTCGTCGCGTACATTGTATGTGTGGTGCGTGTGCTTCGTGTCTTTTTTTTTTTCTTTTTCTAAGAGAAGTTGACGAGCTTGCTCTTGACGCAGACGGCTTTCGACAGGGTCTGGATGGAGCCGCTGGACAGCAGCTCGAGGACCTGGAGGGTGGCCTCGAACTCGCGGGTGATGAAGTTGCGGATCTCGATGGCGACGAGCGAGTCGAGCGGGTAGTGCGACAGCGAGCGCGTCACGTCGAGGTCCTCGAGCTCCATCATCATGACCGCCGCCAGCTTGTGCACCAGCCCGTCGCACACCACCGCCTCGGCCTCCTCCAGCGTCTTGGCCGCCTTCAGCGCCGCGTTGTACGAGACGGCCTTGCTGCCGCCGCCGCCGTTGGCCGCTGCCTCCGCCGCCGCGACCGCCTCCGCCGCCTCCCGCAGGTGCTTGCTCTTGGCGTCCGCCGTCCAGAACGGCTGCATCGTCGGCGTGATGCGCATCCCCGTGATCGTGTGGCTGTTGCACGCCGCCGCCAGGCGCCCGCTGATAGCAGCACTGAGAAGAGCCAGCACCTCGGCCTCGCAGATGGTGTCGCTGCCCAAGTTCTTGGCCACCTCGGCCGCCTTCTCCAGGTCCTCGGCCAGGTACCCCGAGTCCGAGATGGCCGTCAGGTCCAGGGACGACGCGGGCAGACCCCGCGCGAGCCGGTACTGCACGAAGCCGTTCAGGAAGCAGTTGGCGGCCGCGTACGCCGCTTGCCCTCGGTTGCCGACGGCGCCGGCCACCGAGGAGATGGCGACGAAGAAGTCCAGAGGGGTGGAGGAGAGCGCGTTGTGGAAGTTCCAGGCGCCTTGTACCTTGGACTCGATGACCGTGGTGTACTGGTCGTACGCCATCTTCTCGAACAGAACATCCTGCTTCAGGTTAGTTGTGTGCTTCTAGGTAAGTGGTATACAAGAGAGGGGACTTACGCGAAGGACCATGGCACCGTGGATCACACCCTTGACGGGGGGCAGGCCTTCCAGGTTGTTCTTGACCAAGTCGTCGACGGACGCGGGGCTGGCCACGTCGCAGCGGCGCACCACGATCTCGGCGCCGACCGGGGCTACCTCGTCGATGAGCTCCTTGACCTTGCCGGTTGCGCTGCCGCTTCTCGAGACGAGGACGAGGTGCCGCGCGCCTCGGCTGACCATCCAGCGGGCCATGCTTCGGCCGAGACCGCCGGTGCCGCCGATGAGGATGTACGTAGCGTCGGCCTTGAGGAGCTGCGCGGGCTTCAGCGGCGGCGTGGCCTTGACGACGTCGTGCGCGTGGGGCACGACGACGAGTTTCCCGTGGGCCTTGGCGCCGTGCAGGGTCTTGAACGCGGACTCGACCTCGGAGACGGGGAAGACGGTGACGGGGGACACGGGCCGGATCTTGCCGTACCGCATCAGCTTCGCCACGCTGGCGAGCAGCCGCTGCATCAGCTTCGGCCGCTCCGCCGCGACCGCCATCATGTCGACCGTCATGAAGCTGGCGTTGTGCTCGAACTGCGTCATCTCGAGGCGCGTGCTCGTGTGGGTGTCCCGCGCGCCGATGTCCACCAGGCGGCCGAACTTGTTGAGGCAGTTCCAGCTCTC
Source organism: Hypoxylon cercidicola (assembly GCA_022578845.1). Classification (NCBI taxonomy): domain Eukaryota; kingdom Fungi; phylum Ascomycota; class Sordariomycetes; order Xylariales; family Hypoxylaceae; genus Hypoxylon; species Hypoxylon cercidicola. The sequence continues at coordinate 325,121 of MU399506.1, forward strand.
CCGCAGGCCGTCCCCGGCGAGGCAGTTCAGCACCACGTCGACGCCGAGGTTGTCGGTGGCCTGGCGCACGGCGCTGCCGAAGGACAGGTTCCGGCTGTAGAAGATGTGGTCTTCCGGCAGGCCGTACTCCTTCATGAGGAACTCCTTCTTCTCGGTGCTGCCTACCGTGGCGAACACCTTGGCGCCGACCATCTGGGCTAGCGAAATGGCTGCTTGGCCGACGGCGCCTGCGGCGGCGTGGATGAGGATGGTCTCGTCCTCGTTGAGTCGGCCCATTTCGACTAGCGAGTAGTAGGCAGTGCTGTAGGCGAGCGGAAGAGTCGCGCCCTCTTCGAACTGCATGTCGGACGGGAGCTTGAACGCGAAGGTGGCTTTGGTGCGAGTCGTGGTCGCAAAGGCACCCTTCGTGATAGCTGCCACCCGGTCGCCAACATCGATGTTCTTGACGTCCTTGCCGACGGCAGTGACAACACCACTGGCCTCTACACCGAAGTCGTGAGTGGCAAGCTTACCGTGCGCCGCGGTGAGATCTCTGTGGTTGACGCCCACGGCGTGGACCTTGATCTCGATGTCCTCTCCCTTAAGGGGTTCCTCGGCGACAGGGTCGTCAATGAAGTGGAGAGTGTCGAGAGCACCAGCATCCGCAATAGCCATCTTGAGCGGCCGGTCAGTCTGGCCGAATGGTGTGGGCTGTAGCTCAGAGGGTTTCGTCTCTCTGTGAACAACCTCGTTCATCACTGGGTCGTTGATGATGCGGGGTGTAAAGAATGAGCCGCTCTTCTCCATGAATTCCATCTCACCGTTCAGGGCGCTGCTCTTGCCAAAGACCGAAGTGAAAATCTTGAGAATGGCCTCTGACATCTGGTCGTTGGTGAGTTGGTTCTGGCCATCCAGGTCCAAGGTGGCAAATGGCAGCAGCGTCTCCGAGCGGATTGTCCTGCTAAGACCCAGGATCATGTTCAGGTCTGGCGACGTCGAGTTATCATACGCGCCTCGGACTACCCATAAGGCGCCCTGTACCGTTGTGAGCATCTTCTGCAGGGCGTTGAACTCGTCTTCCTTAAGCTGCGACAACAGAGGCTTGTCGATTTCCGACAGGAAAATGAGGAGCTTGTTCTCAGCTTTCGCCTCAAATAAGCTACTTGTGCCAGGCAACTTGCCGGTTATCCGCTGCAGAGCTTCAGCCAAGCTGAAAGCGACTTGCATTTGCAGAGTGCCCTCTCCGTAGACGATCTCGATATCGGCATCGGGGAGTTTGCAGTCCTCAATGGGGACCCACTCGGATGAGGCACTGTCAGAGTCGCTAGAGACTGGGTCAAGAACCGGCTCCCAGTCAAGCTTGTAGCAAAGCTCCCGGTGAGCATCTTGGTCACCCTGCGCCTCGCGATCCAAGATCGGGGCAATGGTCAGCTCATCCAACTTGATGAGCGGCTCCGATGCATTGGCTTCGGCCGTGGCAAACATGCTCATCTTGGTTGGTCTGGGGCTGTCGGCTGGGAGAGAGCCGGTGCAGAAGGCGCGGATGGCTTTGCCAGGAGTCTTGCTGATCTCAATAATATCCTTTGAGATAGATACACTCGACACCGACGACGGCAGATAGATAACGTCTGGAGATTCCTTTCCAGAGCTGGCAACTGGCCAGTACATGGAGATAAGGGATTCGAGGAAGGAGGGCTGGATGACAGTGTCAGTCACGTAGTGGTTGGGCATCTCCTTTGCTACATCAGGAACAAGCAGGTCCGCCTGCGAGCATGTGGTGGACGCATGGCAATTGCTAACCCCCTGGAATGTAGGACCGTAAGCAACACCAACCTCAGATAGGTCATCATATAACTTGTCCATGGCAACAGGCGAGGACGCAGCCGCGGTGATTTCGGCGATGGTGGATTGGAGGTGAATTCGGGAAGCTAGGCGTTGTCTAGAATCATCCACGCCATTAGACTCATGAGCCTGGACGGCGATTAAGCCCTTGCAGTGCTCTTTCCACCCCTTGCTCTTCGTCCACGAGCAGATTCGGAACTCATCCCACACCTCTGAGGAGACCAGGGTACCTTCTTGGTGAGGCCTGAGAGCCGTAGTCATCTCGACATCCTCGTCGGGGATTACCAAGGGAGCGAGGACAGAGACGTCTCGAAGCTCGAACTTGTCGAAATGCACGTTGGCAGCCTTTGCTTGCTGAGCAGCAGCCTCGACAGCCATCGAGATGTATCCCGACATGGGGAAGATTGTGAGGGACTGAATCTTGTGATGTTGCAGCCAAGGAAGGTCATCCAATCGAACCATGTTTCTCCATGTCGGCTCAAGATCGTTGGAGTAGTTGGCCAGAGTGCCGAGGATGTCATTTCTCGGGGCTGTCCTGTTCTTGTGCAGGTGTGTCATGCGAGACTCGTGCCAGTACTTAGACGAGTAGTTCCAGGGATATCGAGGTAAGTCGCTGAGGAGCATTGGGGGTTTGGCGGGCTTAGGGAAGTTGATGGCTTGGAAATCGAGCGAGGCACCCTTGGCGAAGAGGGTGGCTGCGACATCGAGGGCCGTCTCTACAGCATCCTTCTTGCGCGCCAGGGCGGATGCGTATGGGACCTTGGCCGCATCGCCACCGACTTCCTTGAGAATCTGCTTGATGGGACCCTGAAGAGCAGAGTGTGGTCCCAGCTCCAGAAGCATGTTGACTCCAGTCCTGTGCCCATCAACGGGCTCAAGCATGCTCTGGACCGCCTCGTTGAATCTGACGGGGCAAGTGAGGTTCTGTACCCAGTATGACGCTTCGAGCTCGGTGCCGCCGCATCGTCGGCCAAGTAGAGATGAGTGGAATCTCACTTCGGTCGAGACAGGTCCCTCTAATTGGTCGATCGAGGCCTGGTAGTCCTTTGCGAGAAGGTTCATGTGGTGAGAATGGTAGGCAGTATCGACGAAAAGTTTCCTGTTGAAAAGTTGCTTCTCTTCAACGACCTTCTTCAACTCATCGATACCGGCCTCGTCACCTGAGATGGTAAGACTGGTGGGACTGTTGTAGCAGGCAATCTTAACAGCTCCGTCCTTGAGATCTGAGAGGAGAGGCTCAAATTCCTCCTTGGTTCCTCCGACCGCCATCATGGAACCCTTGAGGTCGGGGTGTCTCTCTTTCAAGACGGGGATGAGGCGACCTCTGTGGTAGGCGATGGAAACGCAAGCCTCGAAGGTGAGAATGCCGGCGGCGTATGCTGCACCGATCTCTCCACTAGAGTGACCTGCTACGGCAGTGGGGGTGATGCCCCACGATCGCATGAGGTCGACCAAGGCTAATTGGATTGCCGTGCAGGAAGGTTGACTGATGTGAGCAGCACCAACAGCAGATGTCTTCTCATCTTTGCTTAACTCTTCAACTAAAGACCAAGGTGCACCCAGTGCTTTTAGACACTCATCCGCATAGTCGATAGCGTGAGAGAAGACGGGGTACTGGTCGTACAGCTCACGACCCATGCCATACCATTGAGCTCCCTGGCCAGTGAAGATGAAACCGATTCTCAGCGGGTCAATCTCTTTGCCAGGTGTTATCTTTTGGCTGTTAATGGTATCGATGAAGTCGAACGACCTCAGTGCGGGGATCGCTACTCGGTACTGTAGTAGCGATCGGCGCTGGCCCAAGGTGTAAGCCACATCTGCCATCAGGTCCTTTTGGAACATTTCGGGTCTTTGCTCCAAGTAAATGACTATGCTCTTCAAGACTGCTTCTACTGTAGCCTTATCGTTGGCAGTGATAGGGAATAGCTTTCTTCCAGGGTTATCATTCTTGAGGTCGGCATCGTTCTTAGGGCCCCTCTGGGTGAACGGGACCTTCTCAAGAACGACATGAGCATTCGTGCCACCAAAGCCGAAGTTGTTGACACTTAGGTACTTCTTGTTCTTCGGCCATGGGCGTTGGCTGGTTGGGACCTATCGTCAGTCAGTAAATGCTTTTCAGCGTAGCCTGACTTGACAACTTACCTTGAAGTTCCATTCCTTCCACGGGATCTTCTCGTTGGGGTATTTGAAGTCATAGTTGGGCAAGATGAAGCCTCGCTCCAACATGAGAGCCGACTTGATGACTGCCACTATTCCAGAGGCGCCCTCGAGATGGCCAATGTTGGACTTCACCGAGCCAATGTACAGGGGATCTCTCGGTGTTCGACCCGCACCCAGAACATTGTGAATCGCCGTAGCCTCGATGGGATCTCCCACGCGCGTACCTGTTCCGTGGGCTTCGACGAAGCCACATTCTGCAGGGTTAATTCCGGCATTATTATATACTTGGCGCATTAAAATTTCTGTCGAATTGGAAGGTTAGCCGGGGTCCGACTGGGTTCTCGGGGTAGTCACTCACCTTGCGCCTCACCAGAGGGCATCGTAATACCAGGTGTCTTACCATCCTGGTTGATGCCGCTGCCGGCGATGATCGCTCTAATCTGGTCGTTGTCCCTGCGAGCCTGCTCGAGCGGTTTGAGAATTACCATGCCACAGCCCTCGCCACGGCCGAACCCCGTTCCTCTACCGTCAAAAGAAAATGATCGACCCGAATCCGAAAAGAGCCTGCATGAGTCACCGTCAGAGTTGAATCACCGTCAGAGTTGAATCCGACAGTTATGTCCGGAGCGCCTTACCGTGACTTAGAAAAGGAAATCCAAAACTCCGGTAGCATGTTCAAGTGGCAGCCCCCGACGATCGCCATGCCGGATTCGCCAGTGCGTAAGCTCTGACAAGCCACATGCAGTGCGACCAAACTCGAAGAGCAGGCGGTATCTGTGGTAAAACTGGGGCCTCTAAGATCGAAGAAATGCGATAATCTGTTGGATTGCATTGCGTACGCGCAGCCTAGGGGGGGAAGGGGAGACGTCAGCTCGAACCCACATTGTTGGATCGCGATTTGCGCAGCCTACCTGTAGCTTGATGCATGGGGATCGTGTCACTATCCCGAAACAGGTGAGATTCGTACTCGGGGAACGATCCGCCCACGAAAACGCCGACGTCTTCACCGACGATCTTATGCTTCGGGATGCCCGCATTTTCGAGCGCCTCGAAGGTGCACTCGAGGAGTAATCGTTGCTGCGGGTCCATGGAGATCGCCTCCTTCTCCGTCAAGCTGAAAAACGGAGCATCGAATGCCGCCAGGTCGGTGTTGAGGAAGTGCCCGCCTATTGGGTTATGGCACCCGGCCTTTCCCGGGTTGGGGTGGTGGAAGCTCGCCGTATTGAAGCGCTCCTTGGGGATCTCTGAGTAACCGCTCCGAGCTCTAGCACATAGCTCCCAGAACTCGGCTGGGCTTGCAACGTTGCCCGGGAGGCGGCAAGACATGCCTACTATAGCGATGGGCATTGCTTTCTCCTTGGGCGCTGGAGTATGAGTGCCGTTGACGCCGTTGGTGCCCTTGACGTGCCCGTTGCTGAGGCCGTTGGCGAGCCCGTTGGTTTCGCCGACGCGGCGGCCGTTCGTCTGGCCGAAGGGTTGGGTATGGTTGCCATTCGGCTCAGAGTTGCCATTGAGATGTGTCGAGCCGTTGGTGAAGCCATTGCTGTGTCCATTTGTATGTCCGCTTGAGTGTCCATTCGTGTATCCGTTAGTAGGAGCTCTCGAATCCTCGTGCACTCCGTTGGATGTGCTGTACGCACTGCCGTTTGTGGCTGACGGGGCCATGGCTACGAGATTTCGTTGCGACGGTACTGTTGAAGCCGAACGTTTTCTAGGAATAGGCGTAGGATACTAGCATCGAGTAGAGATGGCGGTTTATATTTCTGGTTCGAGGACGAGGAGATCGATACCGACGCGTAATGTGCTGTGTCTATCCAGGGTACCAGGTACACTCTCGGCCTCTACTTGTATAATAAAGGCTGATATCCGGGGGATAGGAAAATCTTTCCACCCTTAGCACGGAGGGTCGATTGTAACTTTAGGCGAAGAGCGCGTCCACAGATCTCGTGGCGTATATCGGAAACATCTACACGGGAATGGTAGGATCCAATAGTCCTGTTGACCATCCCGTACCATTTGTCATCCCTGACTATCATAGCTGCTACCATGCCGATCCTATTGACAATTTGTCTTAAACAAGCTGCATTGCTTTCCGTCGTGCCATCACTGGAGCCCAGATATGTGAAGAAGCATATGCAGGGATTTGGCGAGCTTGCTAGATATGGACACTTATCCAACGTTGATGCTAGTATTGGGCCATTAGCCTCATACGATGATACTGCCATCTCGCGGACCTGGCAGGAGGATTGTCAGGGCCCTCGTATCTCGCAGTTCAGTTACGAGGCGAGCACAGTGGCATGTACTGACGTGCTTAGTCTGGGCTTTCATCGGCAGGGGCTGTTACGACGTCCAGATACACGTACATACATGCTCGAGATACTTGATCTGGGTCGCGGAAAGTCGAGACAGCGCGGGGACCGTAATGCCGATCCATTTATCATTATTGACAATACCTGCACTTGAACTAACCGAGTAATAGATTACGCAGATTGGAATTGGCCAAGTGGTAAAGAGGCAGTTTTCTTTGTTCTCCGGTCTTAGGATATTTGATTTCCGGAAGCTTTCGAGAGCCAAATAGGTTAAGCAAGGTAAAGATTGAGACATTGATATTAAGATGTGACAGGGATCAAAATGTGGCGGCCACCCGATAAGGGTGTGCGGTCTTCACTGCTGCCCCTGGCATTATTCCTGCAGATACTACGTAGTAGGCGTACGTAGCCAGATAGGTAGCCAGATACAATACTACCAGTACCCTCCCTACCCTCCTTCGCCGCGAGGAACAGCTTCGCAATATGGATAGATTGTATGGTCCCACCCCGCGCCTTGGCATCCGGCACTTTGCACCCCATTCGAGGATATTCAAGGATGGCAAGGGTTGTGGCGCGGGTGGGGGACGATTACCGGACCGTGGGAATACCAGTTCGACTACGTACCGCTGTCATCACGACCAATGACGGCGGCCCAGCTTTCAGTACGAGGATGCTAACGCCCAATTATCTGCCTATTTAACCGGGTGGCGCCGAAGCTTTACCCAAAAGATCTGGCATTTCTTTCGTTTCAGAGACGGTCATAATTCCCCTGGCGTGCTCCGTGCTCCGTGCCCCGAGGGATAGGTAGAGCCTCAGCCCTCGACTTATACATAAACCAAACCTATACAGGGGATGTTTACCCCCTGTCATGCAGCAATCTGCGATAGGAATCGTAAGAATGCCACTACTGCATGATTCCTGCAGCAGTTCCGCCAAGATCTAGTTCATTGCGGACCAATGTATCTCAAACGAACCACCTAGTCGTCTAAAGACACCCCCGAATGGAAAGCCGGGACGGCGTGGTCTCAGTCTCAAACAGAATTATCAAGTAACTTATACGTAAACTAACACGTAGCCATGTCTAACCCTTTTCTTATTCTTCACTACAATACGCGCGTTGTCATTTCAGTGCATTCCTCACCTCCTGTGTCTGTTTCTTATGGACGCGATTCCGCATTGTTTTCCTCCCGTCCGGTGTAATTCGGTCCTCTACTCTTAGCACTGCCCAAGTCTGCCAAGATGAAGTTCCTCTGTTTGCCAGGTGCATATGGAAGCGCCGATGTAAGTGTTGGTGCCCCTGCACGACAGCGTAATCCACTAACGTACGAGAAGAAATTCCAAGTTCAACTAGGTAACACCTTAAAATGGGCATTCTATTATACGAGTCTCTAATGGGAATTGCCAGCACCGTTCGCCAATGAGCTTCTCTCAGATGGCTCGGCGTCCTTTCGTTTCGTCGACGCTCCATGCGAAGCCGTTCCTCCGGAAGGATTCGAGGATTTTTTCGGAAAACCGCCGTACTACCGATTCATCGAGCCTGACGAGAAGGAGTCACAGGACACGGATGTCTTGTCTCGCATTCGAGATTTCCCCGACTGTGACACCCCCGAAGATACCATGCGGGAGCTCATGAAAGAAGGTATTGCCAGCAGTGTAGTCAGTACAAATCGAGCGATTCAATACCTCTTCGACATCATGGATAAGGAGGGTCCATTTGATGGGATCATTGGTTACTCTGAAGGGGCTACTGTTGCCTCGACTCTGCTACTCGCTGAGCAGAAGAGGTTTCAGGACACAGGAAAAGAACCCCAGATCAAGTGTGGAGTATTCTTTGCGGGTTGGCCACCCCTAGACCCTTCTACATTTGCCATGGTGCTCTCGGATGAGTCTGATCTCATGATCAACATTCACACCTGTCACATCAGTGAGTCCCGACAATCTAGCCCTCAGTAGCATTCATATATTTACTCTTACCGCAGTCGGCTCTCTTGACCCCTATGTCTCGGGCTCAATGGCTCTCTACAACACCTGCGAACCGGACACTGCTTACATATTCGACCATGGCAAAGGGCATACACTTCCAAGAGAAAAGGGCGTCATCAAGGAGCTGGGAGACGTGATTCGTAACATGATGGTGGAGGCATCGGCATAGACACGCGTGTCTGATAGAGCGTGCTTCGCACCACTGTCTTTGTTTTTGTTTAATCTAGATATACACATACTACTACAAGCCGAAAAGGCTCTAGACGCAATATTAGGTAATTACCAACGCTGAAGCTTTTGTCTCTCAAGCAAGGCTTCAAGTGAGGATGGAGATGTAATTCTAGACTTTCCACGCATGACGCAAATATCTCAAGCCTAGCGAAGTACCTACTTGCGATGAAAGGAGATGGAGTTGAGAAATTGCCCACCACAGGGATTTAGTTTTTACATGTGCAGCTCAGGGCGCATTCGCCGTAGCTATTGGGAAAATAATAGATTCTATTGAAGATGATCGGCATCCAGGGATACGACGATCCCCCAATACTCCCGAGACATGCAGGCGGATAAGGCACGGCCAGGGGTAGGGGGGCCCTGCCAATGGGGTATATCAATTCATTTATTTTAATTGATGCTTAATTCTTCTTGCCATTACTTAGCGGAACATGCCTCCCGCCAACCCTATAGCGTTCCTGCGCGACCCTATGGTACGCATATGGTATGATCCCCTTTCTCATAGTGAGTACTAGTAGCTTTGCCCTTGTTCCTGGCCATTTTCATCTTTTCTCTGGACGTGTCTTCGTTTCTTGATCTCTCTTTCGGATCTGCTCAGGTCCCAACTGTCGGCCTTACTCTACTGCGTGGAACCCCTGTTAGGCCTCTGCGATAGCACAAGGCCTTAGGTGCGTCGTGTATGTGCAACATGGAGGAAAAATACGCCGAGCGGAAAGAGGCGTCTGGGAGCCCACACCATGACGCTTCTGCAAGTGCGCCAGCTCCGGTTAATCAAAACTCCCCCATAGATGTATTGCCGGAAAGTAGCTGGGCCGCGGATTTCCCCGGGTTGGATACTTTCGCCTCAATCTCGACAGATGCAAATCCCCCATCGCCTCCCATGAAGGAGTCTTCAACGATGGATCTGCTAGCGGCCTCTGCTCCACTTGGTAGGACAGCCTCGATAACCTCAGCATCGACAGCCTCGCTAGCGGAACATGATAGTTCTTCAAGGCACGCTGGTCATCACCGTACGATATCTTTGAGCCCATCACTAGCGTCAGTTACCAAGTCCCCGGAATCACAAAGTGGTGGGATAGCTCTGTCACCAATTCCATCAGGCTCCCCTGGGAACAGTATAGCTCCCGCGATTGCTGCTCCAGTCGACGCCCCCAAACCTGCCACCACGACTGCAGCTGCGGTCCCTAAGATGCCTAGTGAAAAGAAAGGAGCGTTAAAGAAGACTAGTTCGAATTTTATCGTAAGACTTTCCTCATGAGACGATGTTCACTATATATACTTACGTTGCAATAGAGGATCTTTGGCTACTCAACATGGCGCGACAGGCTCCTGCTATGTGCTTCCATTGTGGCCGCGATGGGTGCTGGTGTCGCCTTTCCGCTCATGACGATCGTGTTTGGTAAGATATTTTCGAGATAAAAAGTTGCAGAGTGCATAACTGACTGATCTATAGGCCAACTGGTTGGAGATATTGCGAATACTAGAGCTGACCTAGACGCCGCGGGTTCCCAGCAACACTATTCTCAGCTCATCAGTGAATATGTGTAAGTTGAAGTTCATAACTCACTACCGGAATGCAGCTAACCATAGAGTAATCTAGTCTCTGGATGGTATATCTTTTCATAGGGAGATTTGCACTTGGATACGTTGCTACTGTAAGATGTTACCATCCTTCAATCTAAGAGCCCAATACTGACATAAATCCTAGTTGGGGTTTCGCATGATGAGTCTACGCATATCTTCAGCGATGCGCTTAGCCTACTTCAAAGCCCTGCTCGGTTTACCGGTGTCGCTCTTAGACACCCAACCGCCTGGCCAAATTGCTGCCATCATAACTACCACCGCTAATACGCTGCAAAATGGAATATCGGAGAGACTAGCAGCAATAATCCAGAACTTATCCATGTTTATTTCTTCGATTGTCATCGCTTTCTCTCGTAGTTGGAAGTTGAGTCTAGTGACGAGCAGCGGCTTGCTTCTTATCACCATATGCTACTGCGTCACCATTCCGTTCGTCGTGAAGAACATGAAACAGGTTGAAGATGCAAACATAAAGGGGTCCGCAGTTGCAAGCGAAACGTTCGGTTCGATCAGGATGGTTGCTGCATATGGAGCTGAGCTGAAGATGGCCAAGAAGTATCAGGAGTGGGTTGATGAGGCGCAGCGCCGAGGTCTTCGGCTCTCGAAAATAGTTGCAATCCAACAAGGCACAAGTGAGTGACCCAGTCCCCATAGTATGCACATCGCTAATTCGGCTTCGTAGTCTACTTCAGTGTCTACGCGTAAGTAACCCATGTTCAATTGATATTGCCGCTTGCTAATAGTCAAACAGAACTTTTGCTTTAACATTCTGGTTCGCAGTGAAGTTACTGGTAGCTTTAGAAATCAATAATGTTGGAACATTAATCACGTCAGTCCCCCCATTAAAGCCACGATCATCTATAGCTTACCATCTCGCAGCGTTTTAATGTGCATAATGATGATAGTCATGGGAGTTGGCGGCGTGGCAGCACCAATATCCTCCGCAGCTCGAGCAGCGGGAGCCGCTAGCATTCTTTTCAATGGCATCGACGCACCGAGGCCTGTTGTCACTGGACTCAAACACCCTGATGTATCGGCAGCAGGAGATATCGTGCTCTGGGGAGTCAACTTCACATATCCAACGAGACCACAACTCAAAGTGCTCGATGGCTTGAACTTGATATTACCAGCAGGAAAGACCACAGCCATCGTGGGCCCTTCGGGATCTGGAAAGAGCACGATCGTGGCGTTGATAGAGCGATGGTATGAGCTCGACGGGGATATGGATCAGAAAAGACTCGTGAGTAATCCGACTATTACCAGCCAAACAGTCAGTTGCTAATTCGACAGATTACATTCTTCCGCAATGGTTCATTAACTATCGGCGGCGTTAAACTGACCGACATAGACCTGAAATGGTGGAGATCCCAGATCGGATTGGTTCAACAAGAGCCATTCCTTTTCAACGCAACCATCTTCCAAAATGTTGCCAATGGCTTAATAGGCACGGAGTGGGAAGATTGCGAGATGGGCAAGAAGAAAGAACTGGTAGAGCAAGCCTGCAAGGAGGCTTTTGCCGACGAGTTCATTTCTCGACTCCCCGAGGGATACGAGACGCGTGTTGGCGATGCCGGTATCAAGCTAAGTGGTGGCCAGCGTCAAAGGTTGGCCATCGCTCGAGCCATAGTCAAACAACCCAAGATCCTAATCTTGGACGAAGCTACAAGCTCGATTGACGTGCGTGGCGAGAAGGTGGTCCAGGCCGCCTTGGACAAGGTGTCCAAGAACCGGACTACCATCATGATAGCCCACAGGCTTTCTACAGTCAAGAAAGCGGACAATATCGTGGTACTTGCCAAGGGTAAGGTCGTCCAATGGGGAAACCATGAGACTCTTATGGCTCAGGTTGGCGGGCCGTACTGGCTCCTTACCAACTCGCAGAAGCTGTCAATGGGCGAGAGCGACTACGAGTTAGGCGCGTCATCCGAGGTCACAGAGGTGGAAAAGAGGACTATGGACCTCATGACTCTCGACGAGAACAAGGGTGAGGCTCGAGACAGCGAAAGCACCGTGGTCGATGAGCCAACATGGAAACCAAGGGGTGTACTCGGCAGCTTTGGCGCTTTGCTCGTTGAACAGAAGCCATTCTGGCCGTGGTACGGCGTGATGTTATTCGGAGCTTTGATCGCTGGTGGTAAGTCTGCTACGCGTCTTTCGCGACTGGGATTTCACTAATACGCGATTTAGCAAGTCCGCCCGTGCAGGCTTTCATATTTGCGGCGCAAATTTCATCCTTTGCCTACTGGGGAGATGTATTAATTGCTATTACCAATTTTTGGTGCCTCATGTTCGTCGCGCTGGCGTGCGCAGCCGGAGTGGGCTATTATGCCCTTGGGTTTTCCTCAACTGTCGTCTCTTTCGTGAGTCAGCAGGAAACCTCCTATTTTACTATCCCTGGCTAACTGACTCAGTACATCACTTCGACCTATCGTCGCGAATACTTCCAAAACATCGTGTCTAAGTCGGTGTCATGGTTTGATGGCGAAGGCCGATCGATTGGCGCCCTCACGGGGATCGTGTCTAGCGACCCGACGCAGCTACAGCAACTCCTCGGAACTAACATGGCATTCGCGGCCATATCTATTTTTAGCGTCTTGGGATGTCTCATCATATCCTTCTACTTCGGATGGAAGCTCACAATTGTTGCCTTGTCATCCGCCATGCCTTTGGCTCTCGCTGCTGGTTTCTTCCGCATCCGAGTCGAAAAGGGGTTCGAGACCATGAACTTGAAAGTTTTCTCCGAAAGTGCCAAGTTCGCCACCGAGTCCGTGGGAGCTATCCGGACGGTAACGGCATTGACGCTGGAAGACAGTATATGCAATAGGTACGAGAAGCTGTTGGATGCGCACGTAAAAGGGGCCTTCAAACGAGCTCGCTATACCACATTAGTATTTGCGGCAAGTGACAGCTTACCACTGTTATGCATGGCGTTTGTATTATGGTAAGTGTAATTTGCTCTTGTTTTAATTGCATTTTATTGACATTCTTTCAAGGTATGGAGGCACACTTCTTGTGTCAGGGGAGTACTTGACATTCCAGTATCGTAAGCCACATCGATTCCCTTATTTGAGACATAAGCTAATGAATGCATTTATTAAGTGGTTGTATATATTGCCGTGGTGCAGGTAAATTAATTTTGCTCATTATATTACCTGGCTGAGAAACTGACTAGACCTATCCAGGGCGCCATGGGAGCAGGCCAATGGCTGAGTTTTGGACCTAGTAAGTAAATCAGCCGTAATTATGTGGCGTCAGGTGCTAACATTCTTGCAGATATCGCACAAGCGACTGCAGCAGCAAATCGCATCCAGGCCATGAGAAGCAAGAGCAATGGCGATGAACAAGGAATCACTCTCAATGACCAAGATGTCGACGAGGATGTCCGGGGTGTCAAGATCGAGTTACGAGACGTGTGGTTCAGGTACCCAACACGAGACGTGCCCGTGTTGAATGGCCTGAACATGACTGTAAAGTATTCCGCCCACCGGCTAGCATTCCAATACTAACTTGGACAGATTGAAAAGGGTCAATTCGCAGCCATTGTCGGGCCATCTGGTAAGTCTTTCTCAGGCCCACCTACGATTCCGATGGACTGACACTCTTTAGGCTGTGGCAAAACCAGCGTCATCTCCTTGCTTGAACGGTAAGTCGTGTCGATATTATTTCGGTGAATTACTCACTCATAGCTCTATGCAGGTTCTACAAAGTCAAGTCTGGAAGCATAACGTATAACGATATCGATATTGACAATATAGATCTAGCGAGCTATCGTAAGACAATTTCTCTGGTAGCTCAGGAGCCGTCCTTATTCGACGGCACCATCCGCGAGAACCTTCTCCTCGGAGTGGATCCCGACTCGGTGACCGACGGGGAGCTAGAACAGGTCTGTCGCGATGCCGAGATCCACAACTATATCAGTTCTCTTCCGGAAGGTTACAACACCAAAGTCGGCATCAAGGGAATACTACTGTCCGGCGGGCAGAAGCAGCGAGTATCAATTGCCAGAGCGCTTATCAGAAACCCGCGTCTCCTGCTTCTAGATGAGGCAACCTCCAATCTCGACTCAGAGACGGAAAAGCTCGTGCAGGAGGTCTTCGAGAGAACGAAAAAGAGCCGAACGATGATAGTGGTCGCACACCGGCTTGCTACCATACAGAACGCCGACGTTATCTTCGTGGTTGGAGACGGGCAGGTTCTCGAATCGGGCACGCACATAGCACTCCTCCAGAAGAGAGGTGTGTACTTCGGCATGGTACGTTTGCCCTCAGACCTCTCTAGAACCATGCCCCCTATATGAGATGCTAATTAAGAGTTAACAGTGTCAGGCCCAAGCGCTGGACAGGTAAATTGCTACGCTGTATCTATTAAGCTTAGAGGGATCTTGGTAATGGCTACACGGCAGGCGGGCGTACATGTCGGTAATGCAGGAATCGGGAATATGCGAATTAAAATGAAAGCTTTCGCGAGATAGAGGAAAATGAGTACATATCTGCCAATCTCGCAATCACCTCACCGAAAAATGAGATGGTGTAGTCATCTCTAGACTAAACCCTACGATGCGACGTGAACACAAAGTGCTTGTGCAGTGTTGCAGCACATGGGCTTGCTAGGCTAGGGGGATCGGCACACGTTTTCGGCAGTCCAAGGCTAATTGGCGTTTGCCGGATCCTTCACCTATCCTACCCTTGTTTTCAGGGACCGTAGTATCCAACCCCCCTGACCCCCTGACCCTGAATTCAGGATAAATGCTGCGGGTGCAGGGAACACCATTCCGTTTCTATTGATCCTTCCCGTGAGGCAAACAGCCTGGAGCTCTTGGAGATAGCGCAATCTTATCATCCGCTCCCACGTTCAAAGTCCCCTTGTCGTGTGGTTGCTCACTCATACCCTCCCGAGCGTACCTACATTATCATATGTATGCAGATAGATGCAGCTTAGGCACGGGCTGAAGGAACTCGTACCGCCTTCACTCATCTTAGGTATTTTCGCCAAGCAGGGTCACGCGTAAGCCAGGCCTGCATGCCGGCCTGGGCTATTCCATTATCGCGCTTGCGTAATCTCTTTCTTGACACCAGGTCCTCGGGACCGTAGCTCTGGCCGTTAGAGATTACGGATTCTTCAAGTATCACAACAGTTTGGTAAGCATTTTGAGTCTACATTAGGTATACCGTCAGATTCGATTTCAACCGTCTCGGCTGTTCGTCTCTACGTTCACACCCCCCTCGTTCCACGCTGGGTTAGGGTAGATAGCCTATCTCGGCATCGCATTAAGCAGCTTCCCTTTTCTGTTATGGGTTATCAACATCAGGCCAGTTTGTTATCAACATGTGATAGTGTGCCGTGTTATAACTATAGTTACCTCGTAAATTCCACCGGGTTAAGGGACCAAACCAATATAATTTAATCATATCTGTTACCTGCATCATCACTTACCCGTCTAGAAACTGTTCGCACGATTGGGCCTCCTTTTTTATTGCATCAGGCTCAGCAGAGTTAACTGTATCATTCTAGACGAAGAATAAAGGCATACCTATTACATACCTAGGTACATAACCAAGACTCACAAGTTTCTAGGAACGTGACTCTTAGAGAGCTTGTTTACACAAAGTACAAAATTATATGGACTTTGCACCATTCATGGAATTGTTTCAACCATGAGCCATGGTAACCTTCACGGTCTAGAGCATTCAATGGCCCGGCTGCACGATTCCGAAGGGGATCCGACCGTCTGGAAAGACATGCTACCCTTGACTTTGGTCATGAATGGAATGTAGCAGGGATATCGTCGGTTTAAGAAGGTGCGAAGACCCTCGAGGTGAAGAGATATCTATTCTGATCTATCATACTACTGCGTGTACTTGCAGCGATTGAACCCGCAGTGTCACATGAAATCCGGTCGAGAGGTTACATGATGCGTCGGTGCGTTGCAGTACTAGCTCCTATACCCCCCACGTTTTCCAAGAAAACAGGGGGTGATATGTTGTAGAATGCACAGCTCTGGAAATCCATTACCAATATCATTCGCTCTGACTTCAATGTTTCAATATCTACCTATCCTCCACAAGTCGACTGACAAGAGCGTCGCAATATTGAAACAGCTATCCTGAAGGAGGAGTGTACCACACGCCCCGTGTGGTAGCAAGCGAACCTAGATATATCATCTGCAAGCTGCCTAACCAATGTCACAACTTTTTCTGGTCGTAAGTTGGCGTTCTATATCAGGCAGGTTCGTTGAAGACGGTTCTACGCGAAGCTATGCTACACGGCGTTCGAGAGGCATCTAGTTATTCTCCTTATCTACAACGCACTTCGAAGCTACCGTTGCTCTGTTCCAAGACTCGGAACTAGTAATATTCGTATCATCAAAACTCTCGACTCTACCACTAACCCAGGTACGAGATATCACCTCACTGAGTTGTAGCGCATTGGCCAAACGGTTGCTCATGCACCAGAACTCGCAGATCCGGTCTTAAGAGAATCAGCCTGACGCGTAATCGCATAAGCGTGTGCTGAAACTGGAAGAAGTTGGTTCTGGTCGCCGGTGTCGGCGAGGACGGAGATGTAGGTAATAGTACGGAGGGAGAGAGTATGACGAATGGCTACGAAGCCTTGTGGTAGACAGCAATACGCATAGTGGGCTACATTGTTGCATATTGGTCAAACTACAAATTTCAAGAGAGGATAGAGTATACAGGTACTGTAGTTTGTACCGTAAGTACGTACTATTTAGAGACTCGAGAGAATTAACAACTGCTGTTTATAATATTTGAGATGTGAATATACACCTAGTCTCTATATTACGGCCAGTATTATAAACCCCCAGCATTTAAGTAAAGTCTAATGCTACGGCGTTAAAACATCATCAAGAGTTCCAGAAGTGAGTTATAGTTGTGCGAGTTGAAGAAAGAGGGCGCTCTATGCCTACAAAAAAAGGAGAGGCATAGCTCGGCGTAGCCTTGGTATAAGGGAGAGTACAAATTACACTTATATATATCTGGTTCATGACCAATAAAATTCAAACATGATGCTTTCTAGCTGACTATAAATCTATAGAGTTTGACTTCCATCAAGAAAGCTATGCTTAGTCATCGGCCCCTGAAATAACCCCTGAAGCACTTCGTCAGGTTTCTGCTGGAGCTATCTTCAGCTTGTTCACAGTTTCTGTGTTAAGCCCAGTAGTTCTTTCAGACATATTGCTGTATCTACAACATTAGTCAGATGCATACATAGCAAGGCAATGAAGAATGCATAGATCCCACCCATTACGTCAAGACTATTATCGATCGACCACCTATCTACAGGGTCTCTTGAGGAGAATAGTAGTTTCTCTAGTTTAACACCTCTAAATAGATTCCGAAATCCGTTCCACAAAGCTAACCAACTAGTTCAGCCATCATACAGCATTGCCAAGTGGATCTATAAGCTAAACCTGCCCTTGTCTCAGCCACGAAGAGGAGATGCTACCGACACGCGCGTCGCTACCGATTGAGCTCAAGCAAACTCCATAAGTCCGCTGCAATTCACCGGAGAGGTGAAGTTACTCCAGAAAGACGCTGTGGAAGCTGGAGCTAGTGATGCGGCCGCCAGCGTGTTACTGAGCTTGGGATATATCACATCATGACTCTGATTCACAAAGGCGCGTCGCCACTATCACAACGCTTGACAGAGCAACCGTGTCTGAAACAACTCCTTAATAAACACGTCCCGGACTTGGTTCCGAAAGTCAACTCCAGATGAAGGTGTCTTCTAGCGTAGCTTGATGAGAATGTGATCTATGCATGAACCCAGGGCTAATGGCGTTCTAGACTTTTGATTTCGCATCATTTGAATTTCATTCCATAAACTAATTGTCAACCCATGTGCCTATTCCTGTTATGAATCATGACTATTTCCGCTGCATGAGAAGATCGTTCCCATCTCCAAACCCCCCTTTTCCCCCGTCTCATGAATTCAATTCATGCTTGTGCATCCGAACCCAATACGCTATACGGCTGCTCATTATCAATCCCCTTTTCGCGCCCGCCGGTCGAACCGACATTCGCCGCGTTGGCGCGCGTGAACTTCTCCTCGGCCGCCCTGCCGGGGTCGTCCGCCGTGCCCAGCTTGGAGAAGCTCGTGTTCTTGGACTTGTCGTCGGTGGCGATGCTTTCGTCCTCCTTCAGGTTCTTTCCGTGCGGGCCCGCCGGGTCCCTCAGCGACTGGCTCTGGACGTAGGATGGGGCCGCGGCGCCGTTGTGGTCGCCCTGGCGGGATGTGGCGGTCGCAGTGCCGGACGAGGCTTTCTGGTGGATACCGCCCTCGTGCGGTTCCGAGGCCGAGGTCAGATCTTCGTGCGCTACTTGTCGCGGCGCGGTCTGGTTGGCTTGCTGGAAGGACCGAGACTCCGCGGCTAGCGAGTCTTGTGCTACTACGCCGTGGCCCTCGGTGGTGACCGGCGCATTCTTGCCGGCGGTGACCTTGGTTCCTTCACTAGGTGCTTTGGCGGACATCTTGGGTGTATGATTTATTCGTCGGGAACTGGTAGAAGGTAATGGGTGATTTGGTTACTTTTCTCGTAATGCCGATCAACTAGATTGGTCTTGAGATTAAAATAATAAGAATAAGGCATCTTTATTAAGTGCTCTCTGTTGCTTGTAGAAACTTCAAGTATTGACGTCATAGGCATCAAAACGTCAGAGGTGTACGACCATGACCTCACTTGCCCCCGAGTTCCTGTAAATCCAATTCAAGATGATACAATTTTGTGGAGAGCATTTGTTTCTCTCGAGTTTCGTTGGGTTGTTTGCTACCATTGATCATTCAACAATGCATCTTATTTGAGTGTACGCCGGAGCTTTCTGTCCGGCGTGCTGACATTGACCTGACTTCAAACGAAACAGGTCGGCAGGAAACTACTATGCGTATACTGTTACGGACATGTAACTATTGATCCAAATCGGTTATGTATACGCTATGGTCAGTCTAGCTAAAATTCCAGTATTAAAATTCGTAGATACCGGCAGCATGTCTGCTCATGGCTAGCATCAACATTGAAACGGAGCTGTCAGTTCGCCAGCTTCCGCCGCCTGCCGTAGTGAATAGATCGTAGCGTAAAGGCCACCGACACAGATGAACCCGCCCGCGAGAACAGTAAGTACATTGATGACGAGGCTGATTGGTCTCCTGAACCATCCGCTGTATCCTCCCTTGAAATGGTACGTGTCATGTAACCAGAAGGCGCCAGCAAGACCATATGTATACCATGCCGCGAACAGGGATGCCGTAATACCGACAAGGTAGTTGAAGATGGGGATTCCAACCGCGAAGACGAAGGCTGCAACGTTGGCCAGGAGGATGAGCACGGTCCAAACACCCCAACCGGTAAACGTGTGCGAGTGGATATGGCGGCTATGTCTGAAGAAACGAACAAACACTAGCTTCGCAGCCGTATGACTATAAAGACTGCCGGCGATGAAGAAGTTGGGTATGGCAAGACCAAACGAGATCTTGGACCAGAGCGGACTCAGACTAAGGAGACTCGGGCTTGAGACCCCCTGACCGATGTACCAGTAAGTCACGACGGCAAACACGACGTAGAAGGTGGTCGCGACGATCTGTAAGGTCCAAGCTGCCTTCATCGCGTCCTGTGGGTGCTTCATCTCTGAGATGAGAATGAAGAACATGAAGTGTCCTGCGTAAGCGAAAACGGGATTCGTAATGCTGATGAATGCCGTCGCGAAATCGCTCGATCTCGCAATCACTATATTTCCTGGGTCGACCGGGACGGCGCCTGCTCCAGCCATAGCTACAATTCCCGCAACTATAATTGATATGCCGCCTGCGACAGAGAGCCAACTGAGGCTATCGAGTGTTCGAGGGAAACTGCAAATTGTCACTACGGCCGAGAATATGCCTGCGAAAGCGAGCGCACATAGTTTCCCGTCCGACAGTACAGTCAGCGCGAGCTGGCCGGCGAGGATCTGCGACCCCGTAGCACAGATGGCGAAGATGATAGTTCCTCCGCCTAATACCTCTCTACCGATAGGACCGAACAAGATGTATCCAGCGTCTCCCATATTGTGCACTATACGCTCCCTGTTAGCCGTTTTCACGCTACCTTACTACCATTTGCCTACCTTCAGGATGCCGCAGTTTGAATTCTATGAGCAACCACGCTGTAAAGGTGGCGAATACACCTAAGAATACGATAACAATGACGCCGGGAACGACACCGACTGCGTCCAACGAACTCGGTAAACTTAGCATTCCGTTTGATACGATTTCCGTAATCATCAGCACGGCAACGAGCGGCCAGCTCAGCGTCTTGTACTTGATGTCGTGATTGTCCTCCTCCCCGAAGACATCGTTCGGAAGCCCAGAGCTGGTGAATTCCACATCGCGATCTCCCTCGACCGTGTCGTTGTAGGTGCGGTCGGTTTTTTCCTGCGAGAACTCGCCCGGGTGGTACGTGTTGCTCATCATCGTGCCGCTTTGTTGATATGTGGTGAGACCCACTAAGCCGCGCGCCGATCGTCCTCCTCCCAACTCATAAGGGACTACTGAGGAACGAATGCGACCCAACCGGAGAGGTTGAGAAATAGAAGCTCACGGTCCACCTAGCTAGTTCCCGAGCTATTGGTATCTACCTAGGCTGTAAGGTTGTTGGCGCCATCAATATCGTCCATTGTGGAGAACGGCGAACGGATGGAGATGTGAAAGGGGAGATAAGATTCCCTGTTCCCTGCTCGGGCTGGTGGAGCCGGTGATAGATTTACGATACGAACCGGGGGTCGACCGGGGTTGACCTAACCTCCCCAGTCCTCCATGCTGCCAAGTCGATATTAGTTACGCCATCATAGTAGGGTGGCTGGGTGGGTAAGGGTTTTGGTTTGAAGGGAACAATAATTGTAAGGTCTCAAGGTTTATCTATAATACTGAGAGGACTTTGGAAATGACTACATAAAAAGGAGACACATCCTCCTAATAGTATTCCTTTCTTCTTAACAATAACAACATTTTCTCTTGGCGCCCCCCTGTTAGGGCGCTACCCAAAGGCCTCAACGCCGCTAGTGACCCCCGATCTAAAATTCTGGATCGACTAGACCAACACCGCAAGCAACGGGCCGTCAATTATCGGAACCCGAAGATTATTGGGCCCGTCACCCGGGCCGACTTTGCCAGGTGCGCCAGGTGCTGCTCAGGAGAGGGGAACGGCAATGTAAGCAGCGCCAGCAGAATGCAGAGGTCGCAAGTTGATGATCACGTAAACCTAGAAAGAGGAGAACGCAATATTCAGACTCGGTCCCAACCGACTGCCTTGATCAAACTGCCCTCGTCCTGGACAAAGACAGAAGACTTTACGAGGCGAAAATGATGTTTCAGAACTACAGCTCATGTACTTTTTCAGGAAAACGGTCAAGCCATCAATACGCTACCTGCTAGGGATATTACCGGATAGGAAGCTGACCTTTGAAGATCAAGTCACATACGGGACGGCGAAAGCAACCCGAATGGCTAATCACATCCGGGGGCTGTTCAACACCCTCCCTGTCGGTGAAAGCAGCAGCGTCCTGTTTCTTATGAGTCCTCGCTCACACTTATGGGCTAGAGGTCTCGTATCCTTGATACGAGAAGACGCGACGGTACTCCAGAGATGTTACCAACTCGTCTCGACTTTCCCGAGGCCGGAAATGGACAGACCGTCGTACGCTAAGCCGCCTCGGTGCACTGATAAGGATAAAGAAGCTGGGCTGTTCAGGAGATGGCTCAACGACAAGGACGAAGAGAATGACCTGATAATATACTCGGACGGATCACAGATACAATACCAGGGCCTCGCAGCCACAGGGTGGGATAGAAATTTAACTTTTGCGAAGATATCTCGTATTCCTTTGAGGTAAGTCAAATTCTCTCGTTCCGTGTACTGCCAACCCCTAGTTAAGTCCCATATTGTGAGAGAGGTCGACGTTTACATCAAGACAGCCATATGATAGCTCCATGTTCACCTATTTCCCCACCTAAGATGCCAGGCCGTTTAGAGCCTGGTTGGCTAGCGCATCGGCCCCTCGGTTCTGCTCTCGCGGGACATGCCAAAACATGAAATCGAGACCACCGTCGTCGCCATACGTCATCTCATCGATGCGATCGTGGATCTCCTTGAGAACTTGATAGTGCGCAACCGGACGCCCTCGAGCGTTGCGCCCGTCCTTCGCGATCCAATTTTCCATCCATTCCGACATCGCTTTCATGAGGTATTCTGAATCCGTTCGGATGCGGTAGCCTTGTAGCGACATGTCTCCGGAGATGTCCGTTCGGATGATGCGTAGCGCCTGTGACAAGGCCTCGATCTCGGCCCGCGTGCTGGTCTGCGGAAGCGTGGACTCTAGAAGGCCGCTCGCGTTGTGCGGCGATTGCTCCCCGAAGTGGACGCCCCATGAGGCCCGGGCGGAAGGGGTTCCGTTACCGCGGCAGGCTCCGTCGATAGAGACGACTACAGTCATCTTGTCAAGTTCGATCTCGCCTGTTCTGGGATTCTTGATCTGAAGCTGCGAGACTCGTTTCAAGGGGTTGTAAACGACAAGCTTGCTCGCCGGAACTCGATTGTGCATTGTGCTACAACGCGGGTCGAATTGGCGCTCCATTTCCTCTCCCCATTCGTTTTGGACACTGCCCTTGCCATTGCCCCATACCAACATCGCCATATTGAGCAACCTAGGTATCGAGGAGGTTCCTACGGAGGCCGGTCTCATGTAAGTTGTATGTAAGGTGGTATGGTATGTTAGATGCAAAGGGCGTAAAAAGTCAAGTCACGACAAACGCGATCCAGGCAGGTTAACCCCGGCAGTATTGGTAGTGGGGTGGTACCTAATCGCCCACTATTACTCAATTCTAGGGCTGTAGCAGGAAAAAGTTAGATTCTTCCTTCTACAACATAGCAAATCAAACATCTTTCATCTTGTTTTGCTGGCCACATGTTAGGAAATGAAGCAATAGACAAGCGCGACGAGTTTTAACAATGGAACCCATATGATTGACTGGCTTTTAAACGTAGAGACCGTCTCTCATTGGGATTGGGGCAAACCACGCCTCCCAGAGCCAGACATAGCAGAGTTTATGGATTCAAGCCGCGCACATGCGAGCGGGCAGCAGTCCGCGTCCCCGTAGCCAGCCACGAAAGAATATGTGTTGGGGGTGTTCCCTCTCCCTGCAGCTGCAGTGATTGTTCGATTCTATGTGTCCAAACCGTTCGTGGTACTGGGCAAAGTCGCCATGCCCAGTCCTTGCTCCCAACAGCTTATGTATCATAGGCCTCTTGGAGAAGATGTTTCGCGACGACTCCGGCGGAATCCCGTTCAGCCCATCGACGACCGGTGTGTTGTCCAGGCGAATAAATAGTCGCTTATGGTGTCCGACGACTCTTGCTGCTGCCGGATCTAGGAGCGTCGCACACTTCGGCGTCCAAGGATGTCTTCGCTCAAAAAGGGGGATACTCCACCCAAGTGTCGAGACCACACGCGCATGCTATCCCATAATGAATCCATCCTAACAATGACGGCTGCAGTCGTAATGAGCCCCGCGCTCTTCGATGCGAGGGATAAATTCGTGTTGCTAATACGCTGCATGGCAGAGATGGTTCAAATAAGAGCAAACGAGTCTCATGGAGTCGGATCAAGATAAGCTTGACTCCAGGGCCTTGGCCGAAGAAACATGCTCTTATATCTACCTAGGTACTTGAATATTATCGATGATAAACTTATGATAATATAGATGCCACCAACACAGTCCTACCCCACGACTATTCTAGTCTAAACTCCCAATTTTAGCTAGGAGGAAGACGGGGGATCACTCGATTTACACTGCATGCTTTCAGGGGCTCGATTAGGTAACGAAGCTGGCATTGTACTACCAACAGATAGAGAATCAGGATGCATTCCACACATGAATGTTCAAAGCTGTAGTATTTAGTCCTTCGTATCCTCTCTCGTCTATTTACCATCTTTTAATAAAAATCCAGGGCCATGGATAATTTAGACATTCTGTGGGATTATATTTTTGTTGGTGGTGGTCTCTCCGCATCCGTAGTATCACACGGGCTCTTTGAGCATCCTCATTGTCGAGGCCGGGCCCAACGTCAACCATCGTGCGGACATTATTTGGCCCAACTCTACCAACCTCATCGGGGGTGAATTTGACTGGAAGTACAACACTACCAGCCAAGCAAACCTCAACGGTCGTAACATCAGCCTGCCATGCGGCAAAGCGCTAGGCGGTGGCACTGCGATCAATTCTAGTAGGTTCATAGCTGTCTTCTTTACCGCTGAGGCGTTCTACGTCTAATCGTTATTGAGACAGATGGTTGGGTCCGAGGAGATAGATTCGACTTCGACCTCTGGGGCTCAATGGTAAACGATGAACGCTGGACATACGAAGGCCTCCTCCCCTTTATGAGGAAGTCTGAACATCTCTGGAGTGATTCTATCAATAAGGCGCAGCATGGCCATGATGGGCCCGCGCTGATTCAGTCGGTCACGTCAACAAACCGACAGTTTCCACTGCGTAATTATGCACTGCAAGCGTGGGGCGAGATTGGTATTGATGCACTTCCTGATCTCGATGGCAATGCCGGCAATCCGCTGGGAGTAGGCGACTTGCAAGAGAACAAGATGAGCGGTCGTCGTGAGATAGCCTCCTCAATTTACTCTCTCCACGGCATTGCCATCCTAGCCGAAACTTTGGTTGAAAAATTGTTAATCAAAGAGACAGCTCCAGGGCATCTCGCCGCAATTGGGATAAAGCTACAGAATGGTACGGAAATCCACGGGCACAAGACCATTGTGTCGGCCGGCGCAGTGCGCTCTCCTCAGCTTTTGATGCTTTCTGGCATTGGTCCTGCCGAGGAACTCACCAAGTTCAATATTCCCGTCTTGTTGGATCACCCTCATGTCGGCAAAAACTTCTCCGATCATAGTCTCTTTCACCACGCATGGAAGGTCAAGGATCCAACCGCCGTCTGGGCGCTAGGCTCCCCAAATCCTCTGTTCCGCGAGCCCCAATACGGCTGGGGCACTCCCGCAGACTTCGTAGTGTCGAGTGACATTTCCAAGGATGGACTTATAGCTGCCACTGCTGAGGATGAAGGCGTTGCTCCTGACCCTACTCATCCGCTACTTTTGAGGCGTACCTTCGTTGAGCACGTATTCATGTATGCAGGGGCACCCGATGGCTCACGGGTCACGTTAGCTGCCATCATCATACTGTCAACATCGCGCGGCACTATCAAGCTGATGTCAGCTGAAGCCAGCGACCCGCCACGAATTGATCCTAATTACATGAGCACCGCTGTGGATAGGTACGTTCTGCGTGAAGCCGTGAAGCTACAGATCAAGTACGCTGGCAGCAAGGAGACTGTGATTGGGCGCGAAATTCTCGACGGAGAGGCCGGCGTGCCAGGCTTCGATGAGCAGCTATCAATCAACTCAACAGACGAGTATATCGACGCCCGTGTGCGGGCTGGACTAGGGTAAGCCTTCTAGCCTTTAATTGCGCCTATGCCGCTCACACTCCCCATGCAGTTCGTGCTATCATCCAAGGGGATCAGTGGCGATGGGCTCAGTACTTGACACCAATCTGAGGGTCAGGGGCGTCAGTAATTTACGCGTTGCCGATGCCTCCGTTTTCCCGGTCCCAATTACCGGGCATCTGCAAGTTGCGATATTCGCCATGGCTGAGCAAGCCGCTGAGATCATCTTTTCTGATCGACAGAGGAGGACGGGAATTTAGTTTGTGGGAGCCTTAGGTATTTCTCCGGCACCTAGTTAGATGCTATAAACTATGTACCTGTAGCCCAATAGGGCTCGAAAATTGGGGAGATCATAATTGACTACCTAGGTATCTTCGCAAGTCTGTGTGAATACTTGTACTAGCACTGCCCTCAGCTCTCGTGCCCTCCGGCTGTCATTCATCACTCAAGCGGAGTCACAGTCCGTCGCTCTATCAATATTGACAAGTAAGATTCTATGCTATATGTAGGATATAGTTTCCTGTTCTGTACCATATCCCGCGGCACAACAGATGGCAAATGATCAGGCAGAAAATTGTAACTCAAGATTGCCCTTTAGCCAATCACCCCTATACCCATGATCTTTTTGGCCAGAGGCCACCCGCCAAGCATATGATATATGATCCGCAGAAATAAGCGGGAATCTCACCAGGCTCTGGTCTTTCAAAAATCCCCCGACACAATATCCCTCCTAAAGTCGGGCATAAAGCCACATTAGCTTTCATATGTGACCCCGCACCTGTGCCTTTCGATAAGTCTTTAAAGAAACTCGAAAGTTACCTTTCTCAAGTGAAATATTCTAACGTTTTATCAAATAGTTATTTTAGCCAGTGGTGATTATCCCCTATCGGTTTAAAATGAAGTCGTCCCCAGATGGAGTTAGAGAACACCTAATAGCCTCGATCAGAGGCTCTAGTGTTGTTATCCCTGACTTAGCCAAGCTGATGAGCCATTGGCCAGCCCATGTCAATCCTCACATCGATAAACTGGATGCCAAAGTCCACGAAATCCTAGAAGCGTCAGAATACTTCTCCCCGTATCAGCATGAAACTGACTTGTCTCAAAGTATCCTTACCCGCCCAGAGGACGCAAGGCGACTCCAAATAATGAAGAAGTCGAAATTCGCGTTGTTTGCTGCCTCGTGGTGGCCATTCGCATCATTGGAGGCCTTGCTCACAACCACACACTTAGTAATCTGGGTGAGAAGTGGTTTGATTTATATCGTTGATACCTATACTAATATAGGCTATAGCTTTTCCTGTGGGACGATGGTAAATATACACAATGTTTCGTTCATGCCGCTCCTAATTGGTCTTAGAAACTGATTCGCACGAGTTCTCTTCCATATTCGACAACTTTGAACAATCATGCGATTTCCGAAAAGAGACGTTAGCATATCTGCGAGCAAGTCTCTCACAGCAACGAGCCGCAGAACCATCTCAAGTCTCCAACAACCCCATCATCGCCAACTTCCAGCCAGTCGCAGATGCTATAACTAAGTCCTATACCAACGGTATCAATTCCCAGGTCCGATCATGATTGGATCTGGCGCTGATCGTGATCAGACCAGACCCAAGTTTTCTTCGAAGAATTGCAATTATATATCGAGATGACAGAGGAAGAGCACAGGCTCCAGACAACAAACCAACTTCCTTCGCCGTCTGAGTACATGCGACGCCGGATGGGTTCAAGTGCAGTGAGGGTGTGTCTGGCTATCCAGGAGTATGTAACAGAGTCATCTGCATGTCCAATGTTAACATTACGAAGATATACTCTTAGCATAGAGGTTCCTATCGAGGCGATGCGAAGTGATCTTATGCAAGCTATTTGGAACGAGACAAACATCATCATCTCGGTGTGAGTACATCCTACACATATACTGCTGCAGTAAAATAACAAGCATAGTTCGAATGATATCCTGTCTATCAAGAAAGAGATAGTTAGTACTACCTGCACCCGTATCGTCTCGTATCGAAGACTGACTTATTTGTAAAGGATCAATCTCAGGTTGATACATTGATTCCCGTGTTGTTTCTACAGGGAGGCTCCTTGCAGGATGCAGTAGATCAAGCTACAAACATGGTGAGGGCCGCGGTTGAACGCTTCGATGCTGCAGAAAAGAGTATGCATGAGTGTTTTGCAGCTTCACCAGAGACCCTTGAATCTGTCCGCAGGTTTATTGATAATTGTAAACATGGTTGCACGGCAAATTTCAATTGGAGGTAAGTACCCAACCCAGGTATCTGTGCCATCTAGGATCTAGGATCTGATGCTGATCTTCATTGACCGTGCCAGCATGAGTTCCGGAAGATACAAGCTGCCCAGCTTGTCAAAGACTGGTAACATGGAGATAGATCTTTGATAGACTCCGAGTGACTCGGCTAATTGATTCATCTTGATATGTGCCACATTGCGTGACTTGTTATGCTGTTCGAATACCTATTGTATAAAGAGGAATATTCAAATCTCTGGGTTTATTATTTACCTATTTGCTCTGCAGATAAGTGAAATTTAGGTGGGCTATTGACATTGACATTGGAATAGAAACCAACGTTATGAGTCGTTGGACTCTGCTATCTCTTGTAAGCCTCAAGTTGAGATAAGACCTGTTGTTACACAATTCACCCATGTCGTTGGCCGGGGTCGGGGACAATAACGAGCCAATGAAGGTGCTGTAAATGGTCATTCTCGATCGCCAATTAGTGCGGGGTGTAGCGGGACAAGGGTGGACCCTCCAATCAAATTTTGGATTTTTGTCAGTGACCGATGTCGCCGTAATTATTTTTTTTCACGTCGTCGACTCACCGAAGTACGGTGAAGATGTGCGATTGAAAAATCTTAACCTTTCAATCTGACCTTGCCGACCTTTAACTGTCTTCTTTGGCACTGGTATTGGTCCTCAGAAGGCCCTATTTGCCAATTGGCCTCCTTTCAATTCTAGGAGAGTGTCTGCTGGTCATGGCTTTTCATACACTTCTCCGAGCTAGAGCTTCCACAGCTCTGGCTCGAGGCGCTTTGGCGCCTTCAAGGCAATATGCGTAAGTTGATATTATTAAATATCTTTACCATTGGTAAATTCAACTAATCATTTGCTTTTTAGTCGTCTCTTAAGCACGACGTCTTGTCGTCGTTCCAATGACTCCGATCTGAACAAAGTCTCCCGTAACATTACGCAACCTAAAGCGCAAGGCGCATCGCAAGCTATGCTATACGCTACAGGGCTCAGTGAAGAAGACCTGTCAAAAGCCCAGGTGGGCATTTCGTCAGTATGGTACGAGGGCAATCCGTGCAATATGCACTTGATGGACCTCTCGAAGGTGGTCAAGGAATCTGTTGCGCGGGCCGGGCTCATCCCCTACCGGTTCAACACAATTGGTGTCTCTGATGGTATATCTATGGGTACGACCGGCATGCGATATTCCCTACAGAGCAGAGAAATTATTGCCGACAGCATCGAGACCGTTATGCAAGGCCAATGGTATGATGCGAATATATCCTTACCTGGATGCGACAAGAACATGCCTGGTGTCCTAATAGCCATGGGCCGCGTGAACAGACCTAGTATCATGGTCTACGGTGGTACTATCAAGCCGGGTTGCAGCATGAGCGGTGCGCCGATTGATATCGTCAGCGCTTTCCAGGCCTACGGACAGTACATATCGGGAGAGATCACGGAGGAGCAGCGCTTCGACATTATTCGGCATGCATGCCCCGGAAAGGGCGCCTGTGGAGGTATGTATACAGCGAACACGATGGCCACGGCTATTGAGACGTTGGGTATGACTTTACCGGGTAGCAGTAGCTTTCCTGCCGATGACCCGAGCAAGGTCAAGGAATGCGAACAAATTGGCGAAGCCATCAAAGTCGCCATGAAGGAGGACATCCGTCCGCGGGATGTCATGACTAGAGAGGCTTTCGAAGAGGCCATGGTTGTCGTCAACATCCTTGGAGGCAGCACCAACGCTGTGCTCCATTTGATCGCTATTGCTGACTCCGTGGGCATCAAACTCACTGTCGACGATTTCCAAGCTGTATCGGACAGAACGCCCTTCCTTGCCGACCTCAAGCCGTCCGGTAAATACGTAATGGAGGATATGCACAAGATTGGCGGAACCCCCGCCCTCCTTAAGTACCTCATCGGTGAGGGCATCATCAAGGGCAACGGCGTAACCGTGACCGGTAAGACGATCAAACAAAACGTCGAGTCCTGGCCGTCCTTCCCCAAAGACCAGAAAATCATCCGGCCTTTCTCCAACCCCATCAAGCCGACAGGCCACATCCAAATCCTACGCGGTACGCTCTCGCCTGGCGGCTCCGTAGGCAAGATCACGGGCAAGGAAGGGCTGGTCTTCACAGGCAAGGCCAAATGCTACGACCAAGAAGACGATTTTATCGCTGCGCTCGAGCGCGGCGATATTAAGAAGGGCGAGAAGACCGTAGTCATCATCCGGTACGAGGGTCCCAAGGGCGGACCCGGCATGCCCGAGATGCTGAAGCCGTCGTCGGCTATTATGGGCTACGGCCTCGGCAACGATGTCGCACTGCTGACCGATGGTCGCTTCTCCGGTGGCAGCCACGGGTTCCTGATCGGCCACATCACACCGGAGGCGCGAGAGGGCGGCCCCATTGGCCTGGTGCACGACGGCGATACCGTTACGATCGATGCTGAGAAGCGTGTCATTGACTGCGACGTTAGCGAGGAGGAGATGAACGAGAGGAAAAAGGCTTGGTCGCCGCCGCCGCCGCGGTATTCACAGGGAACCTTGACGAAATATGCATCTCTCGTCAGCGACGCCAGCCACGGTTGTGTGACCACGGGTGTTACAGAACAATAGTCTTGGCTAGGTACTTGCACACCTACCTAATTAAAAAGAAGGATCTGGAAAACCATGTATATAACTTTCTCGACCACCTAGTTCAGGGGTCCGGTTCCGGGTCAGGGGAAAAGGAGTCTGTTCTTACATTTGGTCAGGCAAATTGAAAGAATATTTTAAGTCCAATTTTTTTCATTGACAGAATCTTGCTTGAGCATCTAAGGTATAATCTAAGCTGAGTGTTGTGGGTAGTCCACCATGCCTCAAGTCGACGAACGGCTGTATGAATATACACTTTCCCCAAGATCCGACTTTACAGATATCGATCATGCTTCGTATCTCATACTCTTTTCTTTCTTACTGCTAGTTTAGCAGTCGGTAATCCCTTCATTCATAGCATCACACCCCCATCTTCTCCTATTTTGATGCATACGAGCTGTACGAGTTGAGAATATCAATGCATGCTCCACCCAAAATGCGTAAGAATGACGTCGCAAGATGCGAACAAGCAAACAAACGTCCCTCCGAAACAAACGAAGACGAAGGATACCCGGTGCCATTCTCTTATTTCCGACCTTTACTCCAGGCCTCTACAAACGCAGCCTTGTCGCGCAGCGTCAAGCCGACCCTCTTGTTGCGCGCGAGCCTCGCCAGCGCCTCGGCGATGCGGTCGAGCAACGCCACCTCTTCGGGCGTGAGATCCGCGGCGTTGTCATCGGCTGCCTTCTCCGGGGCGCGACTCACCGGACCGTCCCCGTTAACGATCGCTACGGAGTTATTGGTCACGCCCTCGGCGATGCGCACCCGGATGAGGTGCTTAGGCCGGCTGAGCAGGTTCCACAGGAAGCTCAGGTAGGCGCCGGGGACGGGGGTCGTGATGTCGGGCGGCGTGTAGCGCATGCTGACGGGGAAGATCTGGGCGTCGGCGGGCGTCGAGAGTAGGGATGGCGAAAAAGGGAGGATGCCCTTGCCGTTGGTCGTGCTCATCTCGGGGAACACGGCGATGACGCGATGCGGGTTCTGCTCGACGAGGGCGCGCAGCGTGGTCAGGCTTGCTGGGGGCGGCGGGTTAAGCGTAGGCGGCGAAAGGGCGAGCATGATGGCGCGCAGCAGGGAGACGCGCTGGACCTTCCTCGTGCCGGGGTACGAGATGGTGAAGATGGGGTCGAAGATGGCGGCGAGGTAGAGGGCGTCGATGGGGCTGGTGAACTGCGCCGCGATCACGGCCCTCGCGTTCGGGAAACGTGAGCTGGGCTGCTGCGACAACGACCCGCGCTTCACGCCGTCTAGCTGCAGATCCACCCACCAGATGCCCGGGATGGCGAGAAGCGTCCATAGTAGCAACTTGCGGCCGACCTGCGGGATAATGAAGGAGGGCAGGTGGTCGAGTAGGAGAAAGAAGACGACGCTATACGAGAGGAAGAATGGCAATCGGCAGATAAAGAGGCCGGAGCGCCAGAGCGTGGAGAAGGCCGAGGCGGGTGTGGTAGATGGGATGAAGGGCGAGATGCCGGATCCTTAAGCGCTACTATCAGATGGATGTCTAACTCTACGGTATTATGGGACTGGAGCATGACTGGGTTAGGGTTAATAATCTCGGCTTACCCCTATCGCGGAACTGGCTATATTTTTCCATAGCTACAAAAATGTGTCGCGTGCAGCAGCGTCAACGAGCTAGGTAACTAGACTTGTCCGCCTGCTGAAGGCTACGGAGACATCAAGGTCGAAATAGTCGATGGGAGTCTAGTCTAGTTATTAATCGGATGACATTGAAGTTGGGACGTTAGGTAGGAAAAGGTGACCAGCGTAGTAATATGTAATATTTTAAAGTGTTGGACCGGCGAAGAAGAAAGCACGATTTAAGTTGGCTCCAATAAGTGTCAAGCTGTCAAACCATCACTCTGGCATGTGAAGGAAAACCTAAAATCCCCCACGTACCGTATTTCGCCCTATTATAAGATCAGCTCGGGCCAACCATGCCCGCTGCTAAGCTGATCTCGCAGTTCTCGTCCCGCCCTTTTTTGACGACCCACCAAAGCTCCAAACTTCTCCAATTTCCACAAGCCACACCAGGTACGGAATACGCCACATCCAATTCCCTGCTCAGCGCGAACACTGTTTTCTTTTATCCGTTGCCCGGCCAACAGCGCCAAGTCATCAAACGGGTAATGCATAAACTCGCACATGCACAATTCAACAACACTTATCCGACATTCATCCAACGCTATCGACGTCGCCAAAGTCGCTTCATGGAAGAATAACCTACTATTCCAAGCCTGAGGTTTACTCGGTTTGAATTCTATCTTTTAACGTATACTACTTCTTCTCGAGCTGTCGCGCGTCTTCCATAGCTGAGCTCTTTGCTTTGCTATTTGTCTTGTCTTCATTGTCCCTCGTCGCGCTTCGAGAACCGTCAACATGGAGGGAGAAAGCATGGTACGTTTTAGACTATGGCATTTAAGCCGACAAACAACTGTGGAAATTCAGCCTTGGAATTGGAATTGACAATGACCACAGCAGCACAGACCGACCGGGCTTCCGAAGGCGAGCCGGTTACCCCATTTCTCCTCGTCTGTTTCCGGCGCCAACGGCCTCCACGAAATGACCAACTCCCAAAGCAATGTTCGGTCGCAACCATCATCCTCTATACCCGCCTTGAACGGGTTGAAGCGCGGCGTACCGACACCAGGTACGAACAGTTTGGTAGTCAGGCGCTCTGATCGCGTATACTCACAGAAGCGAAATACAGCTATACAACCTGAGCCGAAGCGAAAACCGATTTACGAAACGGCAGGCGAATTTCCCTCGAAACCAACGGCGCCCCAACCTACTTCTAGGAACATTAGAAGCATAGCACCCAAGGATATGGTGAGTAAAATCCCATTCGGATATTCGAGGCTATGAGTTGACGGACTCGTTCATTCCGTATCTTCTTCATTACTGTCGACATTTCTTTGCATACTAACGTGGCCGACGAACAGGGGAGATCCAACCATACCAGTCTCAACGGCGCCCCAGGGTCCCGGCATACTTCGAACAGTAGCTATTCTAGCACTAGCAGCTATGCGTACAGCGTCGGCCCCGGCAACCGCCCTCCTTCCCGATCACAAGTATCCCACAACCGAGCACGGTCGACTACTAGAGTTGGACGGCCCGCAACTTCGATGGGCACGCGCGAGGAAGGACAAGGCAACAATGGTACAGTGACCCCAAAAGTTCATCGAGCAAAGAAATCAAGTTCCAGTATCCCTCGCAAGAAAACCATACGGAAGTACCAGTCATTGGAAGACTTCCCGAACGATTCGTACAAGCAACCACTCTCACAATCTAGAGAAGTCTCTTTCTCCAGCAAGTTCAACTCGCTATCACTTACAGAGGCTGGGGCACACAAGCAAGGAAATCAAGCGACTTCCAATCTAGACACGCGTCCTCCTAAATTCACCCTTCCCCAGACTGATCCAGAACATGTTTCTGGGAACAAGAAAGGATGGCGTCAAGAAACGCATGTTCAAGAGCCCAAGAGTCGCTTAGTGGTCCCCTCAACTCCTCAGAACAAAACTGGCCAACAATTATTACAAAATCTTGAACTTAGCATCAAGGATGTTAAGACGCCAAACAAGAAAAAGTCACCATCGCCCTCGAAGGGGCCGTTTCTGTCCAAGTATACTAATACCACAGGAATTGTAGTCTCGGACATCGAACAGAAAATCGTTAAAATGGACACCGAATTCCAGAAGGTGAAGGAGTTTATGAACATGACCGAGAAGGATAGTGCTATTGCCAAGGAAGAACTTGAAATGTTGAAGAAGAGAGGTAAACAACGATTCTCAGATGTCTAGCAGTTTCATGATTTACTAATTTTTTACAGCGTTAACCCTAGAGGACCAACGAAATAACCTGCAAGCGGAAAGGGCGCAGCTCATGGACAGGTTAACAGACGCAGAGCGCCAAGTCCGCAATCTCAACATCGATATTCAAGATCAGCAGAGACGTCATGATAAGTATTGCGAAGAACTAATCGCAGATCACAAGAGAAAACTGAGAGCCAAGGAAGACGACTACGAACGTGAGATGGACAAAGTGGTCAAACTTCAACAAGAATTCGAAGAGAAGTGTGGCGCAGAAGCTGAATCTCGCCTCG
Organism: Hypoxylon cercidicola; assembly: GCA_022578845.1. Lineage (NCBI taxonomy): Eukaryota > Fungi > Ascomycota > Sordariomycetes > Xylariales > Hypoxylaceae > Hypoxylon > Hypoxylon cercidicola. The sequence continues at coordinate 359,699 of MU399506.1, forward strand.
AGAACTTATCGCACGAGAACAAGGAGCTACGCAGCGCTCTCGAGAGACAAAAGCGAGACCACGAACACGACATTCACTTACTCCATGACGATCTAGAAAGGCAATCTCGGAGAATACGAGACACGGAGGAGAACTTGAGAAAGGCCGAGGACGATCAGCGAGCTCTCCAGGCCCAAATTGATGAGAACTTCAAGACTATTGACCGTCTCAGAAAGAGAGCCGAAGATGCGGAGGAGAGACTCTCCAAAGATCAGGGTCATCTGGGCGGCCAGATCAAGTCTCTAAGCCAGCTGTTAGACTCCAGTTCAACACGCATCCAGAGTCTAGAGCAGGAGAATAAGGCCGCACAGTCGGACTTCCAGAGAAGAATTCATGAAGTGGAGGCCGCAGCGCAAAAGAAGATCGACGAGGAGACAAAGATGCTGCGAGACAGGCTCATCAAGGAGGAAGAGAGGCGACACAAGCTCTTCGAGCAAGTCCAGGAGTTAAAGGGGAACATTCGAGTCATGTGCCGAATCAAACCGCCCGCCAATCGTGAGAGCGATGCTCTAATCAAGTTCAACCCGCGGGTGAGCGAACTTGATGAGGACAAGATTGATGGCGTATGCATACCGACGGAGCGAGAAGACTTCCGCGAGCCAGGGAAGATGATCCCCGGCAAGCCGAAAGAGTTCAACTTCGAGCGCGTCTTCGACGACCACTGTACCAACAAGGACGTATTTGACGAGATTAGTCAGCTCGTGCAATCCGTTATGGATGGTAAGAAGGTATGCATTTTCTGCTACGGTCAGACAGGCTCGGGCAAGACATTCACGATGAGCCGAGAGGGAGATGGCATTATCCCTAGGACGCAGAACATGATCTTCAGCGAAGTCGACAGACTGAAAGCGCTGGGCTGGGAATACACAGTTGAAGGCAGCTACTTGGAAGTCTACCAGGACAAGCTGTACGATCTGTTAGCCTCGCGCAACTCCAAGCCGGAGCCACTCTCTGTGGATCCCATTGGAGAGGATCTGAATATCAAGGGACACTCCTTCACCCTTCTGCAAGAGGAAAGAGATCTTGATGAGATGGTCCGAACGGCAGACAACAACCGACACACGGCGGCGACAGCAATGAACGACCGAAGTTCGCGATCGCACTCTATCCTTGTGCTCAAGATCCGCGGCACGAAGAAGAACGAAGACGGTGAGATCATCAAGACCCGCAAAGGCACGCTCAACTTGATCGATCTCGCTGGCTCTGAGTCCCCCGACAAAGCGCGCGGAGACCAGATTTATAAAGAGGGTGTCGAGATCAACTCTTCGCTGAGCTACCTACGAACAGTATTGTCCAGCCTAGGACAGGGCAAAACGGAGGGTGTGGACTTTAGATCGTATACCCTGACGCAACTTCTGAGACCGTCGCTCGGAAAGGGGTGTAGAACTCTGATGTTCGTTATGGTGAGCCCTCTGAAGGAGAACGAGAACGAGACTATAAGGAGTTTGGAATTCGCACGAGACGTAAGTGGAAGCCAATTTGGCGTGCTGGGCTCTGCAAGTATAAATGGCTAACAATTTTACAGGCCCAGAAGGTGAAGATGGGTGGCAGCGGAGGGGCTGTGAAGAGCAGGAAATAAGGCTTACCACCTTAAGACTTCCAGTTCCGTGTAGGGTTTCTGTCTGTATGACCCATACCTCTTTTGGAGCCAGGGGCGAGGCGGAGCAGGCAAAAGGGGTGTTAGGAGTATATCTACCGGTTGGAGTTTAACGTGGCACAGCTTTCAGGGAAATGACATCGCGGTCGCACGGCGTTTGACGAAGGCGTTCTAGAATAAGTCAATGATGACATTCCAATCCCGCATGAAGGTGTTGTTGTATATTCAAATGCGGCTTTTATCTGATAGGAATAACAGTGCTTTGGAAGCTCGCAATTCTCCGTCCTATGAGGTGATTGGTGAAATCGACAATTATGAAGTCCGGGTTGCCGGATGGAGTTCGCCGTATCGAGTATACAGGCCACTATTCGGCTCTTCAGCTGGTCAAATATTTTTTCGACTTTTCTGCATCCAGCAGTGATGCCTCGCGATTCGCACGTGTGAGACAACTACCTCCCTTCTATGTTCGCAGGCTTGAGACGATTCAGACGTACGATTTTTTTTTTTTCATTTGACAGTGGCTCCGATTAAAACATTGTCTAACGAAAAGCCATGTTTACTGCCAGACACCATGAACCAGACCATCACGATGTTGTGACGGGGGATTACGTAAGCTCGACCCCCCTATAAATAAAAACACCGTTTCTGTCACGGGCCCTTACGTAACAAAGTTACATAAGCGGAGCCTGGGTAAAAAATCTGGCGGAGCAAGCCAGGGGCGCGCTTTTTCTTCCTTTTAAAACCTTGCAAAACAACAGACCATGACAGTTTCTTACTGGGCAGATATGTAACATTTTCGCCTACGATCCTATCATACCTGTAAGCCTGGCGGGTATGAGTAAAATGTGTTTATTCATATCTAATTTCCCTTACTTCTTGGGACCGCCACGTCTGACGATTGAGTGCATATTGAGCACGCAGGAAATGGAAAAGACATTGGCAACACTCTCCCAGTGGTAACATCCCATCCACCAGAGGCCAGACGCAGAAGCTTGACGCCGGCGTAGCCGTTGCAGAGTCCCGGCCTAGCGTAGGGAACAGGACTTCTTTTTTAATGGCCGTAAGGACTAATGGCAATGCTGATTAACCTTCCCCCGCTGCCTCATCTATTGAGATCTATCGTACTAGCCCCATGCACCTCTAAGATTCGAATAATGCTATTCAATGTTCTCTGAACATTGAGCATCTACCCCAACACCAGCCATGATCCTTGGAAGACGAGTAAATCAATCGAGAAGGGATGCTGTTGGGCCGTCTAGCTCGAGCTCGCTCTCGGAGAAATGGTTTTATGAACCGACTGGGAACACTGTCGTTAACACGTCTTCCACAGCACCCAGATTCCTAGGTACTGGCATTGGCAGCGGCGGTAACGTCGACGGCACGGCATCGGGCGGCTGGGGCGCTGGCGGGATCGACGGAATAGGCGGCACGGTAACATTGGGGAAGACGAAGCTGCCGTTGGGCCAGGGCGTTACCGCGGCATCCTCGAACAGCTTGGCGGCGAGGAAGTAGGTAGCGGTAGGCACCCATTTAACGTAGTCAAAGTGCACGGGGAACACGTACAGCGTGCCCGTGCATACCAGGTCGCCCTGGTTGCAGATGATCAGCGTCCGGTTCGCGTCGTACCCGTTGATGTGGCCCCCGTCCTGGAACGTCTGTGTGTCCCCGAACGTCACCACCGCGATGATCCGCTCCTTGATCTCCTCCGATAACCCTTCTATGGCCCGGTGGGTGAGCGCTGCCCCTTGGCTAGAAAAGCGGTTGTTAGTTTACCCCTAACTGCGGAAAGAAGAAAAAGGGGTTGGTTTTCTCCGGACTGCATGAAAAGGGGTAATAATGCAATTACCTGTAGCCTGCAGCAACGATCTTCGCGTCCGGACAAGTCGCCGCCGCGCTCAGAAGCAGTTGCATGTCGTAGATGCCCCAGGGCGGCGCGCCGCCCGGGTAGAAGTTCGTTTCTATGAAGCCCCAATAGTCCACCCCCTGCGTGGCCACATTCGCCGGTCCAAACACCGACTTGAGCCCGTCCGATAGTAACGGTCCGACAGTATTCCCCTTTCGATGCCCATTAGCTGGATGGTCTCGACATCACACACTCGTCTACCTAACCCTCAATCCTCGTCAAGACATACCATATTCCCCGGCTCTATAGTAGCCTTGGCCCAGACGAATATGATAGGCCTGCAGCCATATTCCGTCAACTCGTGGGCCCAGTAGCCTATGGTCCATGATTGGCGAGGTTGGAGGGCCGCTGGGAGCGCTGGAAGAGCTGATATCACTGCTATGCACAGGGATGCGAACGCCAATAAGATGGAGTTCATTTTTTTTAATATTCTGTACGCCAGCCAGGACGTGTCGCTATGCAAAACTGGGCCGTGTTTTCGGCCGGGTCACGTCCTGTTTATGGGAGGCGATAGCCCCCGACAAGGTCTTAATGACTACCCGGATTTCGATCGTGACCTAGACATTGCTTCCAGGGGTGCACTTATGAACACAGGAAGACGAAAATGGGGCAATATGCGGCTTGCAGCTTGAGACAGATGTCTTATTAGATACGGGACGCCGAAATGACTAAGATGATCGCGCGCGAGGGGGTTGTCTTAAGAGTGCAATGGATCGCCGGCGGCTTAAGGGGTCGTTGGTAAAGCTTAATTCGCGTAATTCGCGAGGCAGGGCGAGATAAGAATAGGTTATGGCGCGAGATCAGGGTTGAGGGATCGTCATGATGCATCTATGTTCCTGATATTCGATATAGATTAAGGCTCGGAGGAGGGCCTCCCGCAACTGAACCTGGTTCCCTTTCGGCCGCAATTGGATTCCTCCACGCGAATCTCCCGCCTCCATTGGATCCTAGATCCATTCCCATGCAGTCTCGCATATTGTGCCACGCACGCGCTCCAGCCTTCCAAGAACCGTTACGTTCTAGCCGGCAGTCCCTCGGCTGACTCGGGAGTAACCCTTAGGGTAGTTATTTTTGGTGGTATGTTTCGGATATTAAACATAGCAGATATCTGGCTAGTATATATCACTAATACTTGAGGGATTACCTACCTAAGACATGTGAAAACGATGTTTCGTCTACCCATAATACCACTGTATCTCATAATCTTTAGATTGGCATAGATCATGGGAGGGAGATAATATCACGATATTAAATGATTATCTTGCATACTTTGAGTTCAGATAAGCCTATCAGCTCGAGCACTTCCATATTGACCAGGCTTTGTGCAGAAACCTGTTTATAATCGCATTCTTCTTATGGGTAGTCCTCTCTAGATGATTCTATCTCGGCCAGCTCCTCTGCCGCTCGACAGATTATCATGCGACCCTTTCAGGTTATGCTCTCTTTTGATAATGATAATGATGTTGATAAGATATGTCGTACCTTCGCGTAAAGCCTCCAAAGTTCGATGGATAGGTACCTACCTCATGTATATCTCAATGACCTAAACGTGCGAAATAAAAATCATGTCATGTCATATACACTTAGCCTTTATGTTTTCATCTGATCGTCGTCAGTTCATTTGCAACTATATGTCTCAGGCAGTTGGAGTTGCACTTTGAGGGCCATATCCCCCTGAGAGTGGGACTGCTTTAGCCTCTGAACTGGACAGACGAACCAATGGAGTTATGTTACGAACACAATGAAAATATTAAGTTCGATATAAGAGGCGAGCTAAGGAATTGTGACAACAGAGACCTCTTCGTTCGTCGGAAGTGTCTCAAGTGTGTATCAAAATAGGGGCAGCCACGAAAAGACATATCACGTCAGTTCGACAGTGATACCCCATGTGGGTTATCATTTCATTGCTGGTAGTTGTCCATTTTATTCTATCACAAGCCTGCTAACTGTCTACCTAGGTAAGCCAAATATGATTATTGGAACCCCCCTTATTTTCCATTTCACGCCACTCCGTCTCACTTATATCGCAATCCATAATTTGCACTCGCTCAAATACCTCGTTTCTGGAATCCGCAGAAACAGGGTTCATGCACATCAACATCTTGATCCTGATACTTTTATCATCGCCCAAAGCTGTGAAAACAGGAATAAAATGCATCGTGCTAGGCTCATACTGGCGCCATCTTCTGTCGAACTGGATATGGCCGACAGTATTACTTTTGCGCATAAGCCTTACTTGGTATAGTCCATTGGTGGACCCAACACTCTGCTTGTACTCCATATCGACCCTCAAGGTCCTACGAGGAGTTGCCAGGCAGAGACACATTACTCCCCACTGACTGTCTGTCCAATCTAGACCGAGACTTTCGCCCGGGACACATCTCGTGATCTGATGATTTTTCATCTCGCTGCTCTTTTGTAACAAGCTGATTACAGCTAAGGGGAACTGTGGCATCTGCTTCCAGCCGTACCATGACCAGCTGGGATATTCATGCCGGCGGGCATCAGGATCGTGTTTCTCGACACGCCAACACAGAAGCTCATCCATAGCACACGTGGGAATGCCCCAGAGAAATGTGTTCGGCTTGCCGTCCAAGGTGGAGCCAAGCGGGCTCGTGATTGCGTGCATAGCAAACGCGATGTCCCTCGCCACCGCAAACTGCCGCATCGAGAAGGCCTGGACGATTTCCAGGTACATCTCTAACTGACGACCACATTCCACTTTATCGAGACTAAGTGGCCGGCCAATACGCTCCGGAGTAGTCGCTATCGACCCGCCTGGGCTATACAGGTGGCTTCCACACGAAAAGTATGGCCCCTCCAGGGTAAAGATGAGAAGGCAACGGGAAAGAATTTTTTCTTGAAACGTCCATCCCCTTTTATCCCAACTCGTCTCCGACATAACCTGACGAAACCGGTCGGCATCTGGTTTAATGGAGAACACCTCTTCACTCGACTTCGCCCTTTCGCTCAGTGTGAAAATCCCAGACCTTGAACTCGAACCACAGGCAGCCACTATTGTAATATTGGCATGTATAAATACCTCGCCTGTACGAAGAGCCTGGTACTGCCAATCCTTCATATCATCCTGCACGATACAAAGAACATCCACCCAGAGATAGCGATAATGGATATATTGGCACAAGCTGATCGCCTCCAGAATGGATTTTGGAAGGGGGGCATGGGCTAAGCCATGCGGTGTTGTGAGCTGGTGAATATTCTCAGTCGTCAAAACAGTCTCTTGGTAGTTCCCCCACAAGTAACTCAATACAGCGTATCGCATACCTCTTGGCCGCGGAACAGTAACGATGCACATTCGCCTAGTGTCGATCAGACGGATGAGTCGCTGTGGATTCTGGCTAATACCTCCGATATCATTGCAAGATCCATGGCATGTACCACAGTCCTCAACCCATTCGAGCATATGTTGAGCGAATTCGCCGTAGATAGCTAGAATCTCATCCCCTGGAGTGAAATAAGGACCCAGCTCGGTTGGTGGGAAGATCGGACACATGGCGGCCACGGCCAGCTTATCTTCGCGGAATGCCAGAACGTGCTGGTTCTCCCGCATAAGCCCGGCGTCAACGTGATGTTCCCAGTAGTCTGCGGCGTAATCGTAGAAAGGATATGATTCGAGACGTGCGTGCCATTGTTCCAAGGTCAAAAGAGGGGTTTTGAACTTGTCTATGCGTAAGTACGCGATACAAGCCAGAGAGATCCTTCTATTGGCATCGATATTGAAAGTGCGGATTGCTTCCGTGCTAGAGTCTGCCATAATAACACCTTCGGACTCGAAGACCCTATATAAATTATCCTCTAAAAACAGCCGGGCAGTCGAATGAACCAGACGTATAGTGTTAGTAGATTGCTCAACAACTACTAGTCCGCCGCATGTAGAGGCTATAGTTGAGGGATGGATCAGTTGCCATTTATCAACGGGAATTTTGCTTGGCTCTAGGACAAGGGCGTGTTGAAGCTCCTTGATAGTAAGCGGCCGGCGCGCAACCAGAATCCATGATAGAACCTCCTTGGCGAATTTCGCATGTTCTGGTCGTCGGCGAATTCTTTTCACCACTTTGTTGTATGCTTGTTCCAGTTCTCTCTTTCTTCCCTCTTCGGTATTACGCGTAGCCATTGGATCCAGTGCTTGTAAGCTTCTGAGTGTTTCTCTCGGTCTGGGGCTGTCCAATGAATTGAGATACAGTCGTGCAAGAAGAAACCTATCAGAATGATATCAGTCTATTGTCGAAGCTGCCTTAGGTATATGGCATAGGCGTATACTTACATCCCATCCGCAGCCTTTGCAATTGTATACATTATTTCGTCCATGAGAGCTTTATCATTTGTGAACTCGGGTTCCAGTACCTTCTTCGCTGCCACTTCAATATAGTTTTGTATCTCCTGCTGAGGTGGAGCGATTTCTAGTCGCGTACTTTGACTGAATCGCTTCTCGATGCCCGGGATTGGTTGCGCTGTTACAAGGATCCTTGCTTTACAGTCCTTCTGGAGACGAAACATCTCTTTCAAAAGTTGATCTCGCTCGTAACTTGGACACTCATCCAAAGCATCAATGATAACGAATAGCTTCAGGAGTCCGCCCTTTATCAAAGAGGAGAGTGTTTCTGATAAGTTTTCTATCGTTGGCCTTGACATGCTTTGGGCGAAGTCTTTGTAGAGACACTGCACGCTCTCGTGCACATCGTGACGGCCCTGGACTATCTGTCTCAGAACACACCTTAGGAGAGAGTCGGCAGTTTGCTCTTCTTGTTTCTCGTCGATGCAATAAATGCAAGCCACAGTTACGTGTCTTTGCTGCCTAAATTTCTCGCGGAGATGTCGAATCACAATCGACGCCAAGGTTGTCTTCCCTGTGCCAGAGATACCAGGACAATAAAGAACTGCCCCTTCCTCTCCCAGCCAGTTCTGGAATTCATGAGATTTCAGGAACCATTCTCCTGTGCCTTCCTGACTTTGAGAAGAGAAAAGACGCTGCTCGGAAGAAAAGTCATATGTCGCCAGCCATTCAGCAATTACTTGGGAGGGTCTACTGCTCTCACGGTGATTCACTGCCACTTTAACGTCAGCGCTGCCTCTTCGACAAGCTCCCATGTTTGTGGAGACTGAGAGTTCCTAGATACAATGTGCTGCGGCCGTCTTATCGTGATATTGAGGTAAATAGAAAACGGCATCTAACCTTTTTCTTCCAAGACTTTCCCAGCACTCTTAGCAAATTCTTTCAACCGATAACACAGCTTCTCGAAACCATCATTGGCCGGCGAATTGAACTTATTCAACATTTTATGCCTGACCGGTAAAGGCTCGGGATCTACTCCTGGAAGACAAGCCGAATGTGGTTTGACAAGCTAGGTATTACAGCGATTAGGATTGTGTCAACTATGATATAGGGAGAATTCATACCACTCTAGAGCCTCGGGTATCTAGCCTTTTGGCTACGTCTGGAGGGAGCCTCTCTAGGACGCTCTTTAAGTCCGTTTGGAGTTGTTCATAGAAACACACGACGGGAAATTTGTATCGAGGATTATCTTTCAACATGACGAACTTGTGTACGAGTTCGTCGAGCTCCCCACGTTCTGCGTCATGTCGCAGATACCTTACAAGTCCCTCGGAGGACTCCGCACCATCTTCAGCTGCAGCTACAATGCGGAGCAGAGTGGCATCGTGCAGGAACTTATCAGTCCCCTGGAAAGGTGTCCCTAAAAATGCCACGCCAACAGTAGATCGGACAATGGCACCGTATCTTTTTTCTTCCCATTGCTGTGAAGCCTCTACTAAGGCCTATGAGAATATAACTAGATATTAGCACAACTCTGAAAATGGGGGTGAAGCCTAACCTTTGCCAGGATCAAGCCACCAAAACAAGATGCAACGAAAATGATTGGGCGCGTCTCAGTTTTCTGGAGAGAATTAGCTTCTGTTTTGTAGGGTTAGGGGGTAGGTTAGGTACTTACCGTGTTATTTCGGGTTATATTAAGGCTGCTTAGAAGTTGCAATGCATGGTGGAATATGCTGGTAAGAGATGAATGGGGACCAACATCAGCAAGCCAGTCGTAAGTGAAGATACGGGATTTTGTTAATTCCGAGGGAAGCATGTGAGGATCCTTTAGCCAGTGGACTTTGCCAGATTTTGGATCCCCATCCACTTTCCACGCTGCCCATGTGGTTGCCGATTGAGTGCCTAAGCCATGTATGGCAACAATGCTACTCCTGTTAGTTGACTATTAGCTAGGGGATATATATAGCCGTAAACATACTCGATTATTTCGTTGTCGTCTTCTGCTGGTTGTTCAGGATCGGGATGCAATTGGGTCAGCCCAAAGTTTCGTGTCGGGGTGATCTTGGGTTGTGGTATGTCAAGCTTCGGAGTCTTTCCCCTACTGATTTTCCAGGCGAAGCTTAGGGTCACGACGACGATGACAACAGTAGTTAAATATGTAGTCCTGCTTTCGAGTCCCGGCATGTTGGATGTAATGTAAGTATAACTAGTGCTATAATGAGCCGATTCTAAGACCGTTAGCTTTGAGGAGGTATTATTTTCTTGGAGTGTTAGAAGGAAGGAGACTGAGAGCTGAGTATGGGATACCTTCCAAGACACAGAAGTACCCAGTTCTGTGAAATCACATGTTTCAATTAGCCCGTCATCGGTGCTATATTTGTGCACATCCTCGAAGTAGGCTGCCTTGGTGATACCTAAGTTATCAAAATATATGCTTCCCGGTGAAACCAATCGTGATCTATTATATATAGTGCGACGCGGCCACGGGCGTCAAATCTGCATTCATATGCAGGGCGGGAAGCTACCTAGTCTACTACGATGTTATCCTATCAACCCCGTATCACTTCCTGCTGTGCTAGCTGAATATATGATTCACGCCAATTCACTAGTGAATATGCGGCCAGCCGAGATCTGTAGCTATGCTCACCGAGGATTCAAGCTAACCCTATTACTTATAAATGCCTCGCAGGCCAATTCGTTGATCTTGTGGCCAATGTAGAATGGCGTATTGAGAGTAAAAGCACCAGAACGAGCGACGAAACAAAGTAAGGATATCGAATGCCTCCATTCGTTCTTCAGGCACCAGATAACTGCGGACATACTAGAAGCTTCAGACGTCATGTTTATCCAACTTGTAATAGTGCGCCTCGAACTTCATCAACCCTGTTCCCATCTTGTCGCTCTTTTCCAACTTCATACTAAGGTCCTCTCTTAGGCCAATGCCTTTAATCCTGTAGTGAGGCAAGATGACGTCCTTCTTGAAGAATACGTGGCCCGGCCCAGCCTTTCTATCTCCATCCCAGTAAACTTCGTATCCGTAGTGGGCCCTCTGGTCGGAGCCGGATGTCGGGTTGTCGGCGTCTGGCTCGTCGTAGTCAGTGGATGGCTAGTTCTGTCTTTACGTATGCATGTATACTGGATACACTCACCCCAGATAATTTCCAGTTGAAACAGCCTTTCGGAGCCCCGTTTGAGCTCGAATGTTGCTCTGGCTTCTACGATTCCGCTCTGGTTGTGTTTATCGAATGCAACAGCGTCTAGGTTCTGTTTGATGCCATCTTGGAGCTCCTTCTTAGAGGCGCCGGCTGATGGGAGGCCCAGTTTCTGAACAGCCTCGAGGATTTTCTGTTGCAGAAGTTGTGCACCTTGAGAGAGGCTATTGGCTTCTGCGTCGGAAGACATAGTTACGGTGTTAATATGATAAGAGAGCGTGTTTGTAACTACCCTGGAAAATAATAAATTATACGGCGGAAATGGATGGACCTTATATGCGTTTTGGATCAGTTTGTCATGCGGCCCGACGTACCAAGAGATACGAGAAGACTCCTGATCCATATGATGGATGAGAATATGCAGCCTGTACCTGGATCGGAGACGAATCTACGGATAGGAGATACGGCTGTCTCGGCTGGCCGGCACCACAGCGCCTATATCGAGATTTCTACCTGTATTAGTAACCCCGAGAGTTGGGCATAAATGGGTCGGTATCCCCTCTTTGTAAAGGGGGGACGAATCAAGAACCTTGGGACCCAAGAGAATTATCAGGTGAATTAGAGTACCCAGTTCCAATCCATATAGAATAGCCTTTTTCACACGGTCATACAGGGCCATACAAGTATGTACTTGCGTGTCGGTGTGTCTGAGCACATGTCACTCAGCTCACGTCTACGTTTCTCCACCTTCCTATCATGCCTCCATGCATCTGCACCGTGCCTATGGTAAGTAACTTGATGACGCAAAGCAGCTGGATCTTGCTTGCGTATGAACATCTCCGGTAGTGACGCCGTTCTCTTATGTACACGTAATTTTAATTGCATTTGTGTTGGTACCTAACTCATATCCTGTTCGGTAATGTCATCCTATCGAACTCCAACCTTGGCCTGTCGTGTATCGTGACACTGCCTTATAGTCCATATACCAACCCCATTACCCCTATTTCACAGATCACATCTGTACTACACGAAGCAGTTGTACCAATGAAGGTGTAGGTACAACTCACCTGCTACATCACTACAGGTGCAAATCTCAATTATTCGCTAATGGGTCTTTCACAGCCGTTACTGCGCAACCTCAAGATCAAGGTTGGAGTGCATTGTTTGTCCGAGATTCGGTGAGGAAGCTCATTGCCTCCGAAATTGTATGAATGACAGTCCTCATGGATTTGAATACCATCGCTTCCACTAGCTATATGTACGTCGCCGATGTTCTTTCGATGTTAAAGAATTAAACACTGCCTACCTGGTAGGTAAGTAGCATGGGAGTTTTTCCTACTCCGAGGTATCCTGAGTACATCATCGATTCTTGTTCCACCCAAACAAGCTTGGTACCATCAAGCCCACCTTAGCAGATCTTGTAGACGAGCTTGGTTTTGGAATCAATGCACAATTAATCTATGATAGTGACCATCGCAAAATATAGAAGGATCGAGTATTTGAAGCACGAGGGGTATTACTTCAATGGGTATTTCGTGTTGCTGAACTCCGCCCCCTTTTTTTCCTTAGCCGGGTTTGGCGAGTTGGAATTGGGCCTATGAATATTATGCTCATTGCCGATGGCGTGAGAGCTTGTGGGGGGGCTTTTGCTGAAGTTAAGAGGACGAAGACGCTCGGGATCAACGGGGATATGAAGAAAGTAAAGTGAACAATACATACCGGGCGTTCAGCCTTTGCCACGGTTTGGCCGTGACAGTTCTTCGTGCTTCAATAGCTGATTTACCCCTATCCTACGGTGGATAAACGGTATGACACGTAGACTATCCGATTACCATGCCGCGAATGTCACCATAGAGTATAGATAGGTACTTTCCAGAACCATGATCAAGCTTAAAATCATCAAATATGGTGTCATCGAGAAGTTCGAGGAGGCATGCAACGCATCGAGTCTCAGCATGCTGGAAGCAACCCCCATGCCACTTGCCCTGGGCGGGGACACAATAGGTCAAGTAATAGAACCATTTTATTTTAGCTAAAAACTAAAACCGTTGATGAATTGTTTTTCTAGCATCTAATCTTTCACCTCCTCCCCCTCCCTGTCTTTGAATGCCGCCCAGTTGCCGACGACGATGGTAGGATCATGCGACCAGACCCGGCCTACGCGCCATTAACTATAGTACAGGTGCCGTGCTTGATGATATCGTGGTTGTCGTCGTGGCAGTTGATCTTGTTGTGCGCGTTAGCGGTGCATCCGCCGATCTGGAGGCCGGCGGAGTCCAGAAGGACGGTGGGCGGTCCGCTTCCGCCGGAGCAGCCCGTGAAGGCGTATTCCACCTCGCCGAGGTTGAACGGCTGGCCACAGGGGGTCTCTGTAAGAACGCCGAGGACTTGCTGGCCAGGGCATGCTTTTTCCCCGTCAACCCATACGACCCAGTGGTTGGTCTGGTCGCCGTTTTGGAGTTCCTGGCCGAAGGCGATGGATTGGGCATTGGCAAGGCTGCTAAAGGCGGTGATGCCTACAAAGACGAGAGATCGGGCAATTAACTGCATGGTGGAGTGATAACCGGAGTAATAGTGTGGTTTGTTGAGGCGAGTTGTGGCTCGTGGAGCAGAATAGAATGCTTTGATGATTGCTGTGAGTGATAGCGGTGGTGATGATGATAAGCGAGTTGAATCATAGAAGATGGAATCAGACAACACCTTTATATATCCATAACTCGAATAAGAACGAGTAAGTACAGAGCACTTCGTCTTGACTAAGCTCGCGTAGGTTTCTCACAACGAGGAGGTTTTACGCGCCGACTTCTAATCATAGAACAGCTTGTCTTAGGATTCCGAAGTCAATCCAGTACGTCTCTTACCCTGGCGCTATAGACGTGATAGCGGCTGTCTCCGTTTAGTCGTGATAATAGCACACGTAATGATGTCACGCTACCATGATAATGTTGGCGTCATAGCAAGGGCTCTCTGGACTGTTTTGGGTTTAGATATTCAGCTACCTTGTCAGCCTGTCAGCTTTTCAGCCTCATATTCCCATGACCCGCCCCCCACCCTACATCGTCGTAATACTCGCTAGATGTTTCCATATTCGTTTCATTCTAGCTAAAGATAGATTGTAAAGCATATCCGGGGAAACTAAGTGTACACACCAATAAAATCATACCTGATTTTAAACCATAAACATGATATTTTTAACTCCGTGATGTAATCTTACGATCTCGTTTGCAACGCTATTTACTTTACTCCTGTGCTCAATATGACTCTACGATCGACAACGAGGCCGGCATGGATCGGGTGACATACGCTGAAACTATTGTTCCCTATGAGACAAGATTGTAAGTGGGCAAATATGTATTAACTTGCTAAGCACCAAAATAGCGTCACAGAATATGGGCCACTGCCTAACACGAAATCAATTGCGATCTTTAATGGTTCGCTCGGAACCTCGGAAAGAAGTTATAAAAAGGTTGGAACGAATACATTAATTTTCGATTTTGGCGAAGTTATAGAGATTTTACAATGGTAAATAAGAGGCCCCTATCCGTGTTGGCCATCAGGGGTGTCACGTGACCACCCTCAGCATGCACCAAATTTGCGGCGTGTTTACCTTTATTACCAAATAATTCCAGAACCATCAGTTACGTCAAAACATAATCTAAGACCTTTCATGATTTACATTACATTTCCAACTTCTGCTTCTGTGAAAAGGCGAAAAATATTTGCGATACCGTCTGCAAGAAGTTCCTGATCACACAGGTTAGCTACCCAACAGCTCCTCGGGTTTCGACCCAACACGACTTACCGAATATCCCGACATGACTGTTTCGAAGCCCTCCCAGCCGACTTTGGCATCACTGCCTACCTCTTCAACCGAGGTCACCAAATCTTCCGCGTTTTCTCGCTGTGTTTGCTGAATCAGCTTGAGTAAAGCCACGAGCTTTGTCGTGGGAATGCAAAGTGACGATAGGTCGTCGGTCCTTTTTGGCAGCGATGGTAAGACTAGACGATAGCTCTCCCGGAATGGATTCATTGTCAACGTATCCTCCTCGGGTGGACTCTCCGAGAGGACGTCTAGAATGTCTATTGATGCTTCCGTCTCATCCTCCACAACGACGAACTGCTGCGTAGGATCGTCTTCGGGGTCGCTTCCGTCTTTACGGAATCCAAGCCACTCAAAACGAGGAACCGATATGGTAGTGACGGTCCCAGTGTTGATATGGGAGCTGTCAGGAGTAGCAAGGCTTCGGAAGACCCTTCTGCGGAAATCGCGGGCGTCCTTGCCGCGGACAGCAACGTACCAACCACGATGGGGCCCCCAGGTTCCCCCGTACATGCTGTGTATAGCTGACCTAAACTTGGACTTGGTTCGCCGGGCGGGTGTCAATATGAGAAGAGAAACCGCGCGCAAGAAAGCATTCTCATCTATCTGGGGGAGTCCTGAGTCGACATGTGGTGGTGGAAAGGGGTGAAATGCATGCGAAGTAAGGATATCCAACAGCAATACGGGTGCAACCAAAGAGGTGCCGACCTCCGAACCAGAAAGCCTTTCGGCGAATAGGCGCTTGAATGCCATGGGAGAAAGATCTGGGCACTATGTCAGTCTACGAGTTGAGAAATATATGAAGGGTAGGCTATATCGAACACCTGGTCGCCGGATCGCGCAGTTGTCGGAATGACTGTCTAATATTCCCTACTACCGAAGGCCCATAAGTACTGCTGAGCTTGTCGGAAAGGGTCTCTGTGTATCTTTGGTAGACACCATCTAGAAGAATTAGATCAACCTCAAGCATTTGCCCCACGGCTTGAAGCTCACCTTGGGTCATGAGACCTCGATCAAGAAAGTCTTTAACTCTTTCCTTGGAGACTCGACAACGGTCGTTGTCTGCATACTTCTCAAAGCTGTCAGAGCTGAAAATACAATCTGGTTCAACTTCCATGGTAGCGAGTTTGGTATTTCTGTTGTATGGAAGGCTGCTGCTTGCGTTTGTGTTCGGGTCTGCGTCTGCGTCTGCGTCTGTGTCTGTGTAGATGGAGACTTTCGTAAATATCACCGTCCGAACGCAATATGCATTGGAAGTGTTCGAATTGTCACGTGATGATGACGTGTTGCCACTAGGTGCCTGGTGAAGTGTAAGATGACATGAGAGGATCGAGCTGAAAATTTGTGACAGAATACAGTGGCCTGGCCTTGACTGGTTGGTTGGTTGTGCGATCTATTTTAGGTGAGGAAGACGATTTGGATAATGATCATCACTGTAAGCAGCGGTTGATTATCAGACAGGGGGGGGGGGGGGGGGGGGGGGGGGGGGGGGGGTGGGGGGGGGGGGGGGGGCGGGGGGGGGGGGGGGGGGGGGGGGGGGGGGGGGGGGA
>MU399507.1:644374-699190 GCA_022578845.1 Hypoxylon cercidicola
CTTGTTCCTTTTTTTTTTTTTTTTTTTGTTTTTTTTTGTTTTTTTTTTTTTTTTTTTTTTTTTTTTTTTTGTTTTTGTTTTTTGGGGGTTTTTTTTTTTTTTTTTTTTTTTTTTTTCCCCCCCCCCCCCCCCCCCCCCCTTTTTTTTTTTTTTTTTTTTTTTCAACGCGTCGTTGTCGCCGTCGCCGTCGTCGTCGATATCGTGTGCTGACAATGATCTTCTCATGTGCAGTATCGGTGAACATTTTCGAGACGGGGGAAAACACTCTCTGCTCATCTTCGACGATCTATCGAAGCAGGCAGTGGCTTACCGCCAAATGTCACTACTTCTCAGACGTCCTCCTGGACGTGAGGCTTACCCGGGTGATGTCTTCTACCTTCACTCTCGTCTGCTAGAGCGTGCTGCGAAGATGAGCGACAAGCACGGTGGTGGTTCGATGACTGCTCTGCCCATCATTGAGACCCAGGGTGGTGATGTGTCTGCTTACATTCCCACCAACGTCATTTCCATCACTGATGGTCAGATCTTCTTGGAGGCTGAACTGTTCTACAAGGGTATCCGACCTGCCATCAACGTCGGTCTGTCCGTGTCTCGTGTCGGTTCCGCTGCCCAGCTCAAGGCCATGAAACAAGTTGCTGGTTCGCTCAAGCTCTTCTTGGCCCAGTACCGTGAAGTAGCTGCTTTCGCCCAGTTCGGTTCCGACTTGGACGCTGCCACCAAGCAGACCCTCAACCGTGGTGAACGTGTAAGTAACAATTGGTTGGTTGGTTACCTAGGTATCCTATGCTAACAAAGTCTTGTACAGTTGACCGAGCTTCTCAAGCAGAAGCAATACTCTCCTATGGCCGTTAACGAAATGGTTCCTCTCATCTTTGCCGGTGTCAACGGCTACCTCGACCAAGTCCCCGTTGCCAAGATCCTAACATGGGAGTCTGACTTCCTGGCCCACCTCAAGACCAACGAGTCCGACCTGCTCGCCACCATCGACAAGGAGGGTGCTCTCAGCAAGGACCTAGAGTCAAGATTGCGGGATGTTATCACTAGCTTCACTAAGAGCTTTATCGCTTAAAGGAACTATTAGAATGCATCAAGCGGTGGACTGTCTATACCAGAAGAGCATGTGATAGGCGGAGCTTGTTTCGTTTAGAGAGGGCGGAGAGATACATGGCAGGGTGCTGATTAGTGAGGAACGGGTTGAATTGGAAGTATATCCAGCTCCGACCCTTGTAAAATAGAGCCAAAAACTCAAGAGCACTCGATTCCCTTTTGTCCACTTGTTCATAATTTTGGCGTGTTTTAGCATTGAGGTAATCTGTGATTTCAGGGTCACGGATAAGCTATAAGCTAAAGTCCCAAGTGGCCCGTGGTGACATCATATTCTGCGTATTACACGTCGTACTTTAATCATAGAAGAATCTCTAACAAATGTATAAACATACCACCTTCTTCCCTATTACTACCTAGTTTATTTAAGCATATCCGACCCTCTTGTGTTTGTACCTTTTGCTTTATTTTGTACCCCACAGTAACAAGACATGAGTTCCGAGATTATTGACAAGATGTCACCGGCAACGCGTGAAATAATGGGCAAGGTGCGCCAGTTGGTGCCGCCGATGTTGGAGAAGTTCCATAAAGGTGCGTCGAGTCCAGTGGGAGACGGTGACGATGATGGTGATGGTGACGGCGACGGCGATGGCGATGGAAATGGCAATGAAAATGGTAACGGTGATGGCGACAGCGATGGCGACAGCGATACCGACACCGGTGGAGATGGTGATGGAAGTGACGATAGAGATGGCAATGACGATGGCTGGATAATTGTGTGCTGACGATAGGATACGTTCAATGTTCTAGGTCAATTGGGCCGTGTAGCGGTTATTGGAGGTAGCGAGGATTACACGGGCGCCCCGTACTTCTCTGCCATGGCCAGCGCCCGCTTGGGCTGTGATATGGTTCGTGGCGTGCCCTCTTTTCTTCTTCCACTTTCTTCTCCCTCCTACCCAACCTATAGGTCAAGACAGAAGAACATGGACAAGCTGGCTAACGGGTATCCGCCTGCTCTCTCTATAGTCCCACGTCATCTGCACCCCCGGCGCCGCCGCCGTCATTAAGACCTACAGCCCGAACCTCATGGTACACCCTTTAATGCGACAATCATCTCCCGGCCCGTCCCCTCCGGGTTCCTCGTCCTCGTCCTCCGCCGATACAGACCCCACGCAGATCTCTAGCAAGATCATCGACATGCTACCCCGCCTGCACGTCCTGGTGATCGGCCCGGGCCTCGGCCGCGACCCCCTCATGCACGAGACGCTGGAGAAGGTGCTAGCGGCGGCGCGCGAGCGCCGGATGCCGGTGGTGCTGGACGCGGACGCGCTAGCGCTCGTGCTCAAGGCGCCGGAGCTGGTGATGGGATGGCGCGAGGTAGTGCTGACGCCGAATGTGGTCGAGTTCGGCCGGCTGTGGAAAGGCGTCAAGCCATCAGAAGAACAAGAAGCGAGCAGCGGAGCGGACTCGCCGAACCAGGTGGAGGCACTTTCGAAGGCTCTGGGCGGCGTGACGATCGTGCAAAAGGGCGGCAAGGACTTTATAAGTAACGGCGACGCCACGCTGACGGTGGATCTGAAAGGTGGCTACAAGAGGAGCGGCGGCCAGGGTGATACGCTGACGGGCAGCATCGCTACGTTCCTCGCTTGGCGCAAGGCGTACCACGATGGCATCTGGGACCACGGCGGCAAGCTCAGCGAGGAGGAGACGCTAGGGCTGGCGGCGTTTGGAGGCGCTGCTGTTACGAGGGTGGGTAGTGGTTTTTGACTTGGATATCCGTCTTATTCCCAAGAACGAGTATTTGGAACGAGCGTCGCAGAGACGAGCTAGTTTGCTAACTCATTGTGATAGGAGTGCTCCCGTCTTGCTTACGAGAAGAACGGGCGGAGTCTACAGGCCAGCGACCTGACAGAACAGGTCCATACCGCGTTCCTGAACTTGATTGGAGAGCCGAGTGAAAGCGGGTAGGGACATACCATTACTTCTACTTCCATACCTTCTACCTAGTTGCTAGGTTAATACTGACGACCTACAGTTAGAACGAGTCATGGCTATAAGACAGCGACACAGTCGAGATTATAGAAATCTCTGCCTAGACCTACTAGCTGCGCGTTATCTTGCCAAAGGTCAAAGTTCACATGTCGCTATTGACTGAGCAGCCTATGAGTTCGCTTGGATATAGATCCATCCGAACAAGGACTGACGAGTATATGTGAAAAGAATTAAAAGGTCAACATGCTCAACGCAACTTCTTGATATACTACACAGTGCTAGGGGGTGACATGACCTTCGAAGCATCACTCTTTGATGAATCAGAAATCGAGTCGAGGAGGATATCATAAGTGGTTAGAGCGCTAAGCCGGCTACGTTCTACCACGTACGTCAACGATATTCGAGTTCTGTGCCTCCCGACGCGGGACATATGCTGCGTTCAATAATGAGGGTATTTCCCCTCGCAACCCGTGACACCAAAGCTCGAGGCCGAGTTGAGTCAAGTTGTGCAAAATGCCGTGTTTGTGTGTGTGCTACTGTGACGGCTTCAGGTTTCGGAGATTGCCCGACGTCCGCATGTCCTGTTGTGAATTGCAAAAACTATCCTATTCGGAAAAATTCTCACATGCTCAAAACTCGTGGGGGGGTTGAAAGGGAGCCGGAGGAGATCGATGTATTGCGGGAACCTGCGGGCATCTAGGAGGCTGACTGAAGGAAGGGATGCCAGCCACATACGGCTAACTTGCAGCGACTTGCTCAAGCGATCCCAGTGCCAGGGCAGAGGGTTCAAGATCAAAGGGGGAAAACAATGCCTGTTGGTTGGTAATAAGGCTGCAGCTTTTCGGCACAACTGCCACGGGACGATGCATAAGTCGCAAATGCAGCCGGGAACGAAGACGTCACCGGCCAGGGGTAAGTCAGAGCTGGGCAGTAGAAGGTAAGTTCAGCGGGCCGGCCCTCTCGCTTCAATTGGCGACTCATTGGATCATAGTCTACCGTGCACTGAGACATAGGGCCCGGTACGGTACAACACGAGCAAGATTCGGAAGCCACTGGCTGCTCTGGCTATCAAGCCATCTTGAAAGTTGGTTAATGGTATGTAGGTAGGTAGGTAGGTAACGACAGTAATATTCAGCCTACCTCACAGATTAGCTCTTAGACAAGATATCTTCATTCATATAAAAATCTTCATTCATATAAAATATTTCCTAGCTTCCCTGGAAGAGATAGCACACAAGCAACTTGTCCAACATCAGCTCAGTATGAAGTGGATATCAGTGGCATCCAATGGCATCGACAGGATAGTAGCCTGTACAAAGCAAAAATAGCTGTGTAGACACCTAGTCAAGAGATGACTAAATCAGATCTATCGTCTAGCTACTGACGCACTCCAGCTGGTTTTACCAACCTCAACTAACGAGACGTCGGCTGAAATAAGAAATACCAGGCTTAATGGGGTAATCCGTCCGGGACAGGCTTAGGCAATAGACACAGGAGTTCCTGATGAAGCCAGGGGACCCTCGATCTATCGTGAACATATCGCGAACCTACATTAGTGTATGTGACTATTCCAGACTTGCATATGAAGGCTATCCGCAGTACTAAGAGGTCATTGCGGACAACTAGAAGCGATTGGCCACGAGTATAGAATTGTAGTTGATAGATCACATTTGTTGGCTTACTTCGGAGTGAATCGATCGAGCGGGCAATTTGCGCACCCACGATTGCCAAATCGGATCTTGAATGTCCTCAGACAAGAGTATGAAAAAAATCCAAGTATCGCCACTCCGGTATATGACGATGACCCAATGAGATGGGAGAGCGAAGACATATATTCAAGAGGGCGTCTGTGGGTTCCCGATGCCAATCCCGGACCTTAATTGCTCCTCCCGATAGCTTGCGCCCGTCTCTGTGATTCACGAGGGATGCAGTTGAAGGAGACACAGAGTACCCGTCTACGTCCGGACGGGATCTAACATGAATGCTATCTACCTGGTAGGCTTGGTAGGGTAGGTATGTCCCTAACTTACTAGCGCGTATATTCGGAAAATTTAGCATGTAATTCAGGTGGCAGTTGAAGCACGGTTCTCAAGTCCGAAGCCCAGGATTAAGGGGAAAAAAGAAAAGGACGCCGAGATTCGCGAGTTGACAAGCTGAAGCGAGAGGGAGGTGGGTCGCAATGTCGTCCGCCCCGAGACAATGATTAGGTCCTGTATTCTGTCCAGTGCCTATGCTACCTTTAGGTCTCTAGGTCTCTAGCCAGGGAGCGCTCTCAAGGTTGTTGGTTCATGTCCATACCGTACCCATGTGCATACCATGCTAGGTACGTGCTTATCTAGCAGTCTAGGACGTAAATTAGGAGATAGGCGTATGAATGGATACGAGGGAAAAGAAATAAAAGTTGATATCTCGACCTCAAAAAAGGCTGACACGGCTCACCCAGTCGGATGCTGCCATGATTTAGTGGAGTCCATAGCTGTGGTGCAAGGTAGCAGTAGCTAGGAGGTAGGTAAGATCAAGATGTTCGTGCATCACGCTAATAAAATGTCAATTGAGTTCAGCGGGTTTCATTGCCAAGCTCGAGTTTGCTGCTAAACCAAATACGGATTTAGGACTTTGTCCTTGTCCGACTTCAACCCCACGCGCAAGGATACGGAACCATCTTTCCTGCCATCCAGCCCATCTCGCTCATTTGCTTTTATACACCTACATAAGTTGACGACATGTACCCAAAGTCCCTTGCACCGGTAGATGGTCGAATCCCCTGTCGCTCCCTCGGTAGCCCAGTGCCGAATAGAACATGAATATTTCTTTCTTTTTTAAAAGGGATAAACCACACCCGCTTGCTTCTGGTGGCTCCCGTGTCTTACACCATCGATGTGGCGGGTAAGACCCTGACGCTATGTCGAGACCGTTGCAAGATATCCCAGATCCTAACCCTCCAGACTGCAGTCACTGCATGCGTATCTCATCTCCCATCTTGCTACCAGCGCTATATCAGTAATGGCTTGTCAAGTTACTAAGGTTAGGTAGGTAAGGCGTATTGTGACTGCTGGCTGAGAGAAATGTATCCGTACCTTGTGGATGAAGTGGGAACCCCTGAAATCCAAGACATCGTGTACCAGACTATTGTACACAGATGAAGTTGATACATGCAAGGTTAAGCATACATAAAGGTGCATGTACATGCATGTACCTATCATTGAATATCGATGCGAGGTTTGGACTTGCCGCTTTCCCTCGGGGGGACGAGATGAAACGAAACGAAATCAGATGGACTAGTCGCAACTACCATCATGAAGAATGCCTCTTGAACACTTCAGACTTCATCAGTTCTTTGTCGGTGCTGGGAGACTAGAGAGAACCCAGCCAACCTGTCTACATTCCTAAATTGGTCATTTACCAGCCATCTTGACCAATGGTATCGAGCCTAGTCACGTACCTGTCAAACCACTGGCTGGGTCTATCCGCAGCGCAAGAACACACCCCCAGTCATTCTGGAGCCTCGATGTTGAGACGAAAAGCCATCAAGACGAATCCCGGAGCCTCTCCTATCTACCGAGATATTATCTGACTCGACTACTGACTCGACAAACATTGCGCAAGTAACGCCGACTATAACTTAGGTACCTACCTATTCATTCGCCCAGCCTATATTAATATTCATTCATTCACATATCAGTGGTAAGTCATGGCCTCTCCTTACTCGACCCCCAACTACGACCAGCCGCCCCTAGCTTTATTCAGCTTGTCGTTCCCGGCGTACTATTTACGTCTCGCCTTGTACCAGGTAGTTACTTTATCGACTGGTTTTACCAGGACTTGCCATCATACTCGCGACGAAAGTTGATCGTCCGCAAGGATTCGACTGCCCCAGATGCCAGTGCGGTCTAGCTTACTGATCCCCATTGCCATCCCTGTGCTCATTACCCCAGCCATGGTTGAAACATGTCGCCTCCTATCACACCCGGGTCTGAGTTCATATAGGTGCTAAACGTCGCTCTCGAAACCGGAGACATACTGGCAGCACAACATTTGCCTGTCACATCTTTCGCTGTCATCTTTCACTGTCATATCCACCGCCCTCGAATTTATTCGGTGCACCTCAAACCTGTCTGTCGTACCATCTAGCACCGAGGATCGACCTGTCCGTCGTTCAATGCCGGCGTAGCCGCCCTCGGGATGCATGATATCTCATTCCCTACTACCTGTGACACCTTCCAATTAATCCCATCTACACTTGAACTCGTCACAGACTACGCTCGAATGTCATTCATTCTCTAAGAGATATCTGACACTCCCTCTCGAAACCAGGACATTTCCTTGCCTACGTATCTACTTCACGGATTTATCCACCCACTTATTCACGGTTTCTTGCCATCGTCGACTGGTTCAGACGGCATAGTAAAATACAGACTATATTACAAGGTTCCATTCATCTTTTTTGAGATATCGCTCACGGTATGACGCGCTCCAATACCATATCTCAGGTTTCCTTACCTAAGGCATCTTTTCCCTACCTAAGGCATCTATGTTTTCTAGGCTTTAAAGTGCAGCATACTAATTCAATGGCGCCGCTAGGATTTCCAGCAGGAATCAACAGCATCGGCATGATGAATGGACTAGAGAGACTTGAGAGGTTCTTTGGTACTTCAAGGAAGAAGGATAGAGACAGAGAAGCAAAGTATAGGAATACTCCGACCGCATTCTCCCAGTCTCCACTTGATAATGGCCTCCATTTCCCGTCGCCATCTTTCATGCGCCCAATGTCGATACATATGAAGCCCCGAGAAGAACAAATACCACGATCCAAGCTGGTAAAAGACCGCTCGCAAAGCTTGCCGGACCCACAGTACGCTCTCAGAAGACGATCTTCGATTGGATCGGCCAACATCGCCCCGAATCACAGGCAACAATCAAGTGACTCGGCACAGATACTGTCACTTTCTATCAGACCTGTTAAAGACCCTCTTAATGGCCAAAGACTATCCCGTTTCAGATTCCCGGAGGATTCTCTCTTCAAGGTGGAAAGCCCGGGCCGAAATGACTACCCCGACGAACATACCAACGGAGAGGTTCAGGCGGAAAATATGTTAGACTGGCATCCGCAGCGTCTGTCTTCGCTGTTCAATACTCTAGGTCTGGATACTTCCATCGATGATCGTCTAGCCAGACCCACCGATCCAGGTGTAGAACCATCGGTGCTGAAGCCATCCTCATTGTTATCCACTCCTCCTTCACCTAAAACAAGGGTAGACTCCCTCATACAACGAAGACGGTCGTCACAGGCATCAATGGAGATTCCGACCCGAAAATTAACATTGCTCCCAAGACAGGATGTTCTCTCTTCGGTCGCAAAATCATTTCCTGATTCTCCTCCGGCGTCTGACGGCGAAGAGGATGACTTCCTCGGCTCGTTCCATCCAACGTCGCAGAAGGGCTTAGCACCGCCTATTGAATTCACACCGCGCCCGTCAATCGAGTCTAAATGTCAAGATGGTACGGAAGCCAGAATCCATCGCATTGACTCCATTCGGGAGTCGTGGGGTGCCAGACCTCAAGACCACCTCGTAATATGCGCCACGCCTGACGGGGTAGACCAGTGTGTTGTACGACCGCGATCCCTACAGAAATCTATAAGTCAATCATCCTTAATTACCATTCGATCAACCATATTGAGACTTCCTGAGTCCGATCAGGGTATTGCAGAGCCTACACTGGATGAGTTTTATGCTCTCGACGATGAAGATGTCGCAGAGAGCTTACCTGCTACACCTGAGCCAGATACTGATATGCCACCAACACCACCACCAAAGGACTCGCCAGAGACTATTATCGGTCGAAGTCGTTCTACTCGGCACACACCGATTGCTCCTACGGCTGCAGTAAATTCTTCATCGGGAGAACTCACACCTCCCTGTACACCAACCGATTCTCAATTCCTCTCTTTAACTTATTCTCCTAGTCATACATCAGGGGCAATGGGTGCAATTTGGACGGCCCACATTGCTAAAACATACAACTTCGACCTGGTTTACGTTATCAGTCTTTGGCCAAATAGTGAGGGAATTGGTTCAGACCCATCACGTCGATCAAGTTCTGGGAGTCGCACACCCCAGAGTCGCACCCGCAAGGAGAGAAGTGCAGACGACGTTGCCGCCCGATGCGCTATCGTCGCCAACCCAAAGTCTAGAATGACTGGCCGCTTGCTAGCAGGCTACGGCCTGGATAAATTCGGGTCTCCGTTTCGCGTACACGCCCAATTTCATACCAAGATGCTTGGATCTACAGGATGGCAAGAGTACCGCGACGAGCTCGCATCTTCTAACATGATATCTCGAGGATGGACATGCTCTTTCTACAGCGACCACATCTCGACTGTTAAGGACGGAGTGAGAGAAGGCCGTGGGACGCAAGACGGGATGGTAAATCGAGGCATAGTCTTCGCAGCATACACGAGGAAGACGACCAAGTCGGCGATTCCAGTTAGATCGTCGCCTAAACAAACGGCAGTCCTTGGCAAGCTTTTGTATGATGCACAGACGCTTGTTGATGCTCTAGTCCACGGTGTATAACATGATCTACGATAGATATCACATTTGAGTTAGACAAGCATAACGGGCAAGCGTAGTGAAATTAAAAAACGAATAAAATAAATAACTTAACAACTGGAGTGCAGACTAGGGAAACCATGTCAGTCTCAACTCTTCCATATCTTCAGCCTCAGACGATTAAGAATTAAATAATTCGATACACCGGATTTCAGATACTTTACCCTTGAATTGTATGTTGACGTTGGGGTGGAAGATTCGGTAAGTCCGATGTTGACTTTGGAGTGGCTTGCCTCTATACCTCAATATTCCGGTTAGTATGTCGCGATGTAAACGTAAACCAAACGTTGGAAACAACGGCGTCGTCATACAAGAAGCCATGAACTTGACAGCCAAGAGTTAGTCGCATACATACATACTTAAGGGGTAGTCACTAAGGCCCTTTGTCCTCTAAAGTCTACCCCCTGCCCCCCTGCCCCCTTACCGGATCCAATGCTGCCAACTTCCCGTCCAAGAGTCGGTGGTTGGAAGGCCAGAGCCTTGACAAGGTTTACAATGGTAGGTCATCCGCGAGAAAAGGAAGTAGAGAGGGTTATTGATGCTTGCGATCGAGAAGGTTTAGAAAGCCCCTCGTGCAGTAAGAATCTGAAATAGGTCCACAGTGTACGTTACACCTTCCTGGCTTGTACTCTCCATCTCCGTTTTTCTAACTCACCTAGTATTAAGGGAAAAGGAGGTTTGCTCGTAACTGTCTAGCAAGGAACTAGCCAGCAACTAGCCAACAGACTGCAGATAGGAGGTAGGTAGGGGGTTCCGCCCTCGCCCCTGGATTTGAGAAGGGTCAGGTGTTAAGAGTCATATCTAAGGTTAGGTTTGTGGTATATTCCTTCCTGGGTAACCGATAGTGGAATAAGCATGTCATAACCAACTCCCAGGCAAGAGTAGATAGACTTTGTTAGTCCACAAGAGGTCCAAAGCAATGTCCCATGCAGTCTATGCCCCAGAGTTATTTGGCTTTCCTTTTCCACTCAGCTTTCAATTCGGAATCCAATCTTCCTACATCCTCTTTTCGCACCCTTTCGTTCTGCTACGTCTGGTGCAACACAAGATACCTCGTTTGTTCACCAGGACTCTATTGAGCTTGATACCATCCATGAACCAGAAATTCCTGTCAATACTTGAGTTTGCAACTGCACTTCAATCTATATAATACTCTCCCTCCAACCCGAAGTTCCACTCTACAGTTTCTCAGCTGGGTATACAAGAACCTCACAGCATTTCCTCACTTCGTCAAATCCGCCCTAGAGGAAGGGTACACTATCGTACACTATGATTGCTGGCATGGGCCCCGAGACCAACCGCCCGAATTCGGTTCACTGCCCTGGAGGCTGCGTTTGCCAACTTGTTCCATGCGGACTTTGCAGCAGTTACAGATCCTACTGGGTCGACATATACCCCTGGAAGCGCGAGTCGATCGAATGGCTGCCACTTTGTAGCCACACTTCTCTGACTGAACGATCTCGCCACGACAGAACGAAGCGAAGCGAAGCAACTGGTCATACTCTCGAGACTTTACATCTTCCCCTATGACGGCCTACGAGAACTCGACCTTCGTAGTCGTTAGTGAATATTTAAACTATTCGTAAGTTATAAACCTACTACTTACATTGCTTCGCCTTTAGACTTGATCTAACTAACAACCTCCCTGTAGACTATGTGGCACCAGGAATGGAATGGCCATTGCCTTTCGCATCGAACGACCCCTCGGCATCACGAGTCTCGTTCCAAGCTTGCTCTTCCGACTGCTGATCGGCAGGTTTCCGACCAGCAGTATCAGTCCCTACCTTGATAATGACATCCGCAACACGGCCAGCAAATTCAACTGTGTCTACGAGCTGGTTCCATTCCTCGAGCTCGTTGGATAACGCAACCGAAGAGGAGCGGACTAATTGGCTAGTGGAATGGTCTACGAAGCACGGCCAGCCCTCAGCATCAAACGCAGCAGTACCCTCGAGCTCGTCCGTTTCCGTATTCGCATCCACATCGCTCAAGCCCGGGATGCACTATCCGTCCCCCCACCCACCTATTTCCGGGAGCAGTGGTCCTGGTCGCCTCTGAAGAATATAGAGGCGTTAAACCTGCCCGTGGTCGTGGATACGCAGGTGAAAGGGGCCCTGCATATTTATGCTGGTAGATCAAGATCTGCTCCAGTTTGTGTCTTGCCTTTGTATCCGCGAAAGTACGCCTGGTGGAAGATTACCTCAATATGGCGACGGAACTCGAACTACTCGTCAATGAGTATGCGTTCAAGACAATAAGTCTATATATGCAAGCGCCCGATTGGTACATCTGTCCTATCTATGAATTTGTATTAGGTGATGGATATATATGACTAAGTCATACAAGGAAGAGGTAACCAGTTGGTGCAAATTCGACGAGGACCTCATCGAGGAACCACACCAGCAGGCCGAGAGGGAACTCATGAAGAAGCGGATAGAACTCCAACAGTTGCTGTTTGAAGGGGGGGTAAGTATTCCCTCTCATTCCCCTCTCATTCCCGTGCTTAACAAGGTAGCTAACAATTCTCAGGCATCGGCTGAGAGGTAAGGCAAGGCGCGACTTTTTGAAATGGAGGAAAATCCCAAGGTACAGACAGGTTTCTCGTGGCAGTTAGCACTCAATTATACGTTACTGAAACTGAAATTGATAACGATTTACGTATGTGCTTGTTCTACAATTCTCTTCCATAGTTCAGACTGGTGAGCTTAAGTGGGAGTGTTTTATATCGACTTGGATAGCTAGCTTGGCTTGATAGTGCTCGGTTAAAGGATTGGATTCGAGTTACAACAGATTCCAAGTCAGGGGTTACACGGCTTTGTCAGAACCTAAGATCATCATGACTATTGTCTCCAATCGTATTCATAGGTTCGTCCACTGTCTGGAGAACAATGCATTGTTGTGCTATGTCTCTAAGCAATAGCAAAGTCACCTGTTTTGTTTGCTTTATAGTAATCACGGCGCACGTATTGATGGAATTGACGAACGATAAGTGTTACGGTTTTGAATATGGTGCATATTAAGACAGCTTACCTCTAATGGCCCGGAGAAGCAGCTTTCCTTTCATACATAGCACCGCATGAGATGCGAGTTTATGTACCTGATGGCAAGCCGCACCCAACTAGAACCCATTCCATGCGAGGTTTCCTATCATAGGGTATCACACTTCGAGAGGCACAGCAGCGAGCGAACGGCTGTTCTCCTCGCCCAGGGGCTATATGCAAGACAGCGAGAGGAAGACGCCAAACGCGCGAAGCCCAGCCTAGCGATCCCGGAATCCGAAGCACCCAAGGCGGAGGAAAAGGGAGGTGCTGCTACTGCCTCGACCAAGCCCGACAACCGCTTTCAGATCCCGGCGGGAGGGAGACCGTCGGTGCAGACGGGCTCGCTAGCCAAGGAGCCGACGGGACGCAGGGGGGACGCGAAGGACCTCGACATGCAGTGGAAACTGGACACGTACTTTATCCCGAAGGGCGCCTGGGTCTACATGAGTAAGTCGTACAAGGAAGAGGTGACGAGCTGGTGCGAGCTCGAGGAGGGGAGGCGAGGCGCGACGTTCTGAAGATGGGAAGAAAGACTCTGTTTAGTTTCATCAAGGCTCGCTCTATAAGGTAAGGTAAGGTACCTAGCAAACAAAACAATTTAGGGGGTTTTTCTGGTTGTCGGAGTTGTTGTTTGCTCCCGTATCATCCCATCTCAAGATATTCCCAACGCCACGTACCCTCGCTCTTTTGCACAGTCGTTTGGATCGATATCCCTTCTCTATTCCCATCTCGCTCCTCCCTGCCTGCCTGCCTGCTTCCCTCCCTCTCTACTCTCTACTTCCCCTCCCTCCGCCTCTTCTGCGACGCGGCCCGCATCTCGCGCATGCGCCACCAGAGCTCGACCGCCTCGGCGCGCGCGAGCCGCCGCGCGCACCGCAGCAGCGGGTGCTGCGTCGCGTCGAGCCGCTCGTGCTTGGCCCGCACCAGCCGCGCCACGAGCTCGCGCTGCCAGCCGTCGCGCTGCCCGTCGTCCCCCCAGTACAGCTGCTCCGCGCTGCAGCGCCGGAAGAGCGCGTCGTCGGCGACCAGCTGCCGCTCCAGCTCGTCCACCGTCGGCAGCGGCGGCGGCGGCGGGCGCGCCCCCGCGAGCGCCTTTCGCTTCCGGGATTCGGCGCCCGCCCACTGTATATGCCGGGCCGGCTTGGGGGGGCTCGGCTCCGGGGGCGGCGGCGGCGGCGGCTGGCTTGCTTGTTGTGGTCTGCTGTTGGCGACGGCGGAGGTGGAGGCGGAGGCGCTGCAGCCGTTACTCCCGGTGTTCGTGGACGCCATGTCGGCGTGCATCCCGGGCTTGAGCGACGTGGATGCGAATACGGAAACGGACGAGCTCGAGGGTACTGCTGCGTTTGATGCTGAGGGCTGGCCGTGCTTCGTAGACCATTCCACTAGCCAATTAGTCCGCTCTTCGGTTGCGTTATCCAACGAGCTCGAGGAATGGAACCAGCTCGTAGACACAGTTGAATTTGCTGGCCGTGTTGCGGATGTCATGATAAAGACAGGTGAGTCGTTTGTTGGTGAAGTATGTGTATGTGTAGGGTGATCGAAATTCCTCAGGACAACTTATGCCAGGTTGGAGTCAGGTTGCCAGGTCGCTTAGCAAAAGAGTTGGATACCTTAGGGATCAGATCACCTTTATAAAGTCTTCAGGAATCCGATCTGGAAGATTCAATTATTGGGGCGGTGCTGTTGCTTTCTCATATATCGTTTGGCTACGGCGGGACTGTGTCAGAAAGTGTTAGATTCTTGCTAGTACGTCTTGTATGGATACCAACAGAGTTGACTGCCTTATGCTAGTGTCGTGCGATGCGCCGTGAGTTCTTCTAATCCGCCTTGGTATGCCTTGGTGAAGCAATACTAAAATTTATTGACGTGGTTCTAGAGTCTCGACCCGGTCCAACAAACTTTGAAGGATAGTTCAGGTGGTTTTCGTCAAAGCGTTTGCATGCGGATGTGGTATCGGATATGGTATCGAGTATCCGCCATTGACCTCGGCCGATGATTGAGGGTTTGGCTAGGGGTTGATTGATTCTTACCAGATAGATCAGGAGTAAGGCGTATGATGGCGTTTCCATCAGACCAGACACCGCAGCTCCGGAGTAATAACCATTATCGTTTATTGAAACAACACGCATATACGGTAAGGATATGGGATATATCGGTGCATTAAAATAATTAGTGTTTGAACGTAACCGTCTTTTCCGAGCTGCGTCCTGGTCGTGGCATTACTTCTTATCTTCTTCATGTCTTGAGTCGTGATGATTGCCCAGTCTGTCGGCAACTCTCCGCATCTGTTCAGAGGCCGCCGACCTCATCTCCCCTACTGCTGTCCTATGCGTATTGTCGATATCTCTGGCGGCCTGGACCCCAGCCTGCTCTATCCTGTCCTTTTCGTCCATCGCTAGGCGCCGACTCTCGTCCACCGCCTGGGCAGCTTGCGCGCTACGTTCCTGGACTTCGCGGTTTAGATCCGTGGTTTTATCCTCGAATGTCTCCACAGCAGTCCTATGAAGTCCGCGCACCTCCCTACCAACTTCCTTCCCTTGCTCCTGGAGGCGATGTGTCATGTCCTGCGCCTTGCTCTCGAGGCCGGAAGTAAGTTTCTGAACTAAGCCGTCGAGTTTCGAAACGTCGACACCGGCTACTTTCTCACTGCTGCCATTCTTAAACCGTAGGTTCCCCGCTACTGAGTTATAGGTGTCCGGTGTGTTCATCTCGATTTCTTGTTTGGTATTGTTGTACATGCGGTCGACGGTGGCGACCACCTCGAAGACGTTGAGCGTGCATCCAGCTCGAGAAAAGTCTCGCTCGCGCTGTTCGATAAATTCTCGTATCTTTTTCCATTCATTCCCATAATACTTGAGACGCCCCGGCAAGCCCGAGCCCTTGAGGAAGGTCAAGAGTCCGGCGATGATGGTGTTGATTGCCCCGAAAGCTGTGACCGCGCCGTGGCTTACACCAGCCGCTCCCATGGCTGTAAGAGATGCGGCCACGACAATCTGCAAGAAGTAGCAGGCGTTGATGAGAATCGAACAGACCTTGAAGCTGTCTTTCGCCTTCTGCTCTGCGTGAACCACCCGAGAATAGATTCCGATATTGGCGGCCGGGCGTGTCCCCACGGGACTCGATTGACTGTATCCCAGGTAAGGGGACGTACTTATGCCAACCATCAAGCGGAAGAGTACCAGTGGATCCTCCTCGGGAACGCGGTAGCTTCGATGATTGGGGATGTAGGCTGTATTGCCTCCTAGTGTCGAACCCATGGCGTTCGAACCGAAGCCGGTCATGGAAGGTGTATTATCCACCCCATGCCCATGCTCCTCGTCTATGTGGCCTTCTTGTGGTTTCCGTTTGAAGATCAGCCGTAGGGCTGCACTGACGAAAGATACCATATCGCAAGGCGTTTTCCTTTGCCGACCGCACCGAACACAAACAGAATCGCGTTAGAGACAAGAATCATAATCTTTCGGAGGAAAACGAAGTAGAAAAATAATAACTAAAACCGTTAACTAACAGAGCTCTCAAGCTATAATGCAGGCCTACATGTATAGTTTATCAGTACCTATGTTTTCAGCTTCAGCTCGCCTCATGAGCGGAGGGTTTCCCAAAACGTACCTAAATTGCCCAAGATGGCACCGATCTGCATCAACCGATGGTTCAATATTGCCGAGTTCACCAATCATGGCCTTCTACCCATGCGTCCGCAAAATTATGCGCCCAGTAACGAGGGTTCAGAGATGAGCGAATGCCGTTCGATGGGATGAAATCTCGCGGGCAGCCTGTAGCTACTGCAGTGTCATTTGACGCGTCGTAGATCGCGGTATCATTTGCATGGTGGGCATCTAATAACTAAGTCGCCGAACTGTCGAACTAAAGGTGCCCGACACCCTGGAAAGGCAATTTCCGCAAGCCGTTCTGTAGGATCCTAGAAAGGGGGTTGAAGAGGCAAAAATGACGAAAGGAAAAGATAATATTTCGAGTCGCATCCGCTCGCATAAGCAAAAACAAGTAGGATATAGGATAAACCTAGGGGAGTACACCAACGCCCAACTTAGCCAACTAAGGCCATCTTGTTGGACCGAGAAGGTTGGAGCTTTATGCGAGAAGAATCCAGTAACTGGAAAAACCACAAGCCGTACTCTGGAGACATATCTCTCGGCTTGCCACGAGATATCACCTAATACCAGAAAACATGTTATTCCGGTGCTTCGCTGGCGCCTCACAAAAACACTGCGCTAACAGTGCCGGCCCGTACCACAAGACTAAGGCCTAGCTTCATCTCGACAAAGGCGAATCAGAAGTGCAGAATAAGGGGTCCACATTCCATTTTTGGAGTACGTCCAAAGCCTCGCTAGTTTCCCGACTGCTTGGTAGAGAGATCGCTTATAACATCGGAGCAAGGGAGGATGTCGCAAGTGGATGCTCTGATGGTCTAATAAGACATAGCTGCGAGAGGTGTTATAGTCGATGTGATATCAGCATGCAAGTCGTAAAAGTCGGAGACTAGCTTCGAAAGCCGGTGTTTGATTTTGTTATCTAGGTGAACGCATTGCCTGCGTGTTCTTTTCCATAGGTCTTCGACTTGGAGCTAGACTCTCTGTAATGCAACGGAGCGATCCGTCCGCACCCACGAGCCACAAATGTGCGATCGATATATGAGCCTCTCGCGTTAAAGGGGATCGTCGACACATGAGTCGAATTGCCCTTCGGGTATAGGAGGGTACGGGAGGATCATTGCAATGACCAGTGGGTAATACCCTTGCTTGTAGAATGGTGGTTCCCAGTGGTTTTCGCCAGAGTTCACATTTGCTCACAAAGCTACTCCTCTTACAATGGCCAACCGCGTCGTTGCGGACAAGTCGTCTTGCTGATCTGAAGACATCGATATTAACCAGTCTCTCGTGCTGACGAGAAGAATACGGATCTTCGCCCAGGACACACAAGGCTTCGTGGCTCGATTATCCGAAAGCTTGTCAGATCTCCGCAGGTTACGATGTCATCGTTCGAAGGTAATCTCCAGTCTTTCGGTAGCATTATCGTGCTTGCGACTATCACCACAATTCCTCCCGCAATGGTTCACGTAAATAAACCTATTTCGCCACGAGGTGCTCGTCTTGGTTGGACCATGTCTACCAACGAGACGCAGACAGCTGGCCTAAGTTCTGAGCCTAAGTTCTGACTGCGAAAACTCCGGCCATTTCGCTAAGAGGAAGATTCATTAAGCGCTTATCTATGTTATGTCAATATCAGAGCATGCTTATTAATGAAGTCGGGACAAGCGGGGCAAGCTGTGCCCCGTTGTCCGACTGACGTAACAAAGTCTCCGGAGGATTACTATCTTGATATCCATTTGTGCCTGTCAGCGAGGAGACTTTGTGAAACGCATTAAAAGGCTCGATAGCGCGGCTGAAGGTTTGAAAGACTTCAAGCTCACATAACACAGGTTCTAGATAGTTAGCTGTTACAAGCAAAGTTCAGAGGCAATCCGCCCGAACCATACGACCCGACAGCCCCGGAAACTCTATCTAATTCTCCACATTTCGCCTATTAAACTTTTGGGTCGCATACGCCTGCAAGCATGGACCAAGATCAGACGGTGGATGTCGAAGAGGGACATAACGTTTACGGTCGAAAAGATCAATTTCAGCAAGCTCACGCCCTAATCCAACATATCCGCAACTCTCTCTTACATCGCCGTCGTCCCCAGCCGAATTCGTACCCCACTGTTTCGAATATCCCAAGGACTTCTCCTGAGCGCCTAGCACTCGCCTCTCCCGGTAAGTCCGATGACACATCCGCCACATCGACTGTTTTATATCTCGCCTACGGCTCCAACCTCTCTTCTGAGACTTTCCAACGCGTACGTGGCACGAAACCGGTAAGCCAGATTAACGTATCGGCGCCCGCCTTCGACCTCGCTTTCGACTTGCCCGGCTTGCCATACTGGGAACCATGTTTCTCCAACGTGACGCCGCGCAAGATCCCCAAGCCGCCCATCCCAGGGGACCCGCCGAAGATCCCCATTCCTCCTCCCCCTAGTGTAGGCTTTAGCCAGGAGAAGGATGTAGGTTTAGTAAAAGAGGAACGCCCGGCGACACTACTACCTTCGTTCCCTCCTGGCATGCCTACATGGTCTAAGGGTCTGTACGGTGTCGTCTACGAGGTGACACAGGACGACTACCACAAGATAATCCGGACGGAAGGGAACGCGTACCACGATATCCTGGCGCCATGTCTCGCACTACCGCCGTCCCTGCACATTCCCGAGAAACCCCCCATCCCCGACCTGCCGAGGCCGTTTATGGCCCACACGCTTTACGCGCCGCGATTACCCGATATTCCTGACGGCGACGGCGACGGCAGCGGCAGCGGCCGGAATTGTAGTGATGGTGGTGACGATGACGGAGGTGATAAGGACAAGAAATGGTGGCAGAAGTTACTTCTTCCCGTCCGCCGTGCCAACCAGAACTATGCGCAGCCGAGCGCGCGATACTTGGGTCTGATCCGCGAAGGAGCGCACGAGCACTACCTGCCCGACGATTACCAAGCGTATCTTGCGCGGCTGGAGTATTATAGCATCACGACGTGGCGGCAAGAAACAGGGCGCTGGCTGCTCCTGTTCATGGTGCTGCCCTTCTTCGCGCTGTTTCGGGTGCTTAGTTGCCTTTTCGCTAAGGAGGATGGCAGCGTGCCGACCTGGCTGGGTGCTGCGTCGACGGTCTTCATGAATCTAATATGGATCGCATATGACGCTATCTTCAAGCCGTTGTTTGGGGATGGTGAGCACACGATAGACAATGATGAATCAAATCTAAGAAGAGAAAATACGGGAAATATATGTGGGAACACGTGGGGGAGCGAAAGGAGTGCTTTGCTTGCAGACTGGTAGCATAGTGTAGCGTTGCACTGCGAGGGTAGCAATCAATATGATGCGATGGATGGATCTGACAGTTGTTCTTGTCTGGGATATCATTCATGCTGAAAAGCCCGTCTAGCCTATTTTCTGCCACAACCAGACCGTTCCGAAAACGCAACTCTTAACCAAATTGGCCAGCGCCTTAAAACCATGCCGTGTTCCTCCTTATTCCTCTACCATTAACCACCCATACCCTCCTTGTCTACCTTTGCCAACCCTTATTGCCTTTTACCTTGACAGACATGCGAGATCCGATACTTAGGTCCTCGCGACAAGGTCGGGGATATCGTCAACGGAATTCCGACCCTCGAGGATGTTGTAGACGGCGGTGAACAGGGGGTACTCCTGCTCGAGGTTCCGGCGCCTGAGGAAGGAGTTGACCTCGACGGCGGTGCTGGTGCCCTGCAGCTTCTGGCCGTTGAGCTCGGCCTGCTCGACCTCCTGGACGGAGAGGCCCTTCTCGACGGCCTTCTTGGCGCAGCGGAAGTTGCGGCCGCCGCTGCACGAGGTGATCAGGTCGGCGACGCCCGCGCTCTCCTCGGTGAAGGTGCCCGTGGAGATGGTCTCGCCGAAGAACTCGTGGCCGAACTTGACCATCTCCAGCAGCCCGACCCGCATGATGGCGGCCTTGGCGTTGTCGCCCCAGCCCCGGCCGTCGACGAAGCCGGCGGCCAGCGCGACGATATTCTTGAGCGCGCCGCCGAGCGACACGCCCGCCACGTCTGACACCATGCGCACGTGGAAGTACGGCCGGTGGAACAGCGTCTTGAACGTGTCGTGGTCCAGCGGCGGGTACTCGGGCGGCACGGGGGTCAGCCGGGTCTTGCTGATGCGGCCTCGCACGTCGCGGTGCTGCGTGTCGGCCAGCGGCGTGATGCTCAGCTCGTCGGCGGACGCCCGCGGGGAGCCGTTGCCGTTGCCGTTGCCGCGGCGGTTCGGCGTCGCGGACCGGGGCGTGGGGTCCCGCGACGGGTTGCGCGAGCCGTCCATGGGCGGCGGGTCGTACGCGATGGTGGTCTCGGACCACTTCTCCGCCGCGATCTCGGAGGCGATGTTGGCGCCCGACAGCGCGCCGCAGTATATGCCCAGGCCCTCGCCGATCCACTCCGAGAACAGCGAGACGCCCTCGTCCGTCACGTTGACGCCCTTGATGCAGGAGATGCCGCGGGCGAAGGGCACGATCTTGCCCTTGAGCTGGCCGCAGATGCGGT
Organism: Hypoxylon cercidicola; assembly: GCA_022578845.1. Taxonomy (NCBI): domain Eukaryota; kingdom Fungi; phylum Ascomycota; class Sordariomycetes; order Xylariales; family Hypoxylaceae; genus Hypoxylon; species Hypoxylon cercidicola. Next base: position 665,184 of record MU399507.1, read on the forward strand.
GGATGAACTGGTGCGGCAGGTTGAAGATCAGGATGGTCGACTCGCTTACGGCGTCTTCGAGGGAGGGGTTCGCGATCAGGTTCGTGGGCAGCTTGATGTTGGGGAGGTACTTGACGTTCTCGTGGTGCTTGTTGATGACCGTGGTGAGCTTTTGCGTCTGGTCTTCGTATGTGACCTCCTCTTCGTACACCCACATCTGCACGTCCTCTTCGAACAGCTCGGGGTACGCCTTGGTGTTCTCGGCGACAATTTTGGAAATTGTCGAACCCCTAGGTTACGTTACGGTCAGTCTCACACCCGCGTGGAGCAGGCCGGGGACACACTCACCAGTTACCAGAGCCGACCACGGTTACTTTATGCTTCTTGCCGCCGCCATTGGCACTTAAGAGTCCCGGAGCCATAGTGAAGAGTCGGGATGAAGACTGTCTAGAATGATAGATCACGGGTTTTGTTGGGATTCGAACGTTGTTGGCGGGGAATCTGAGGGACGCAGTAATGGGGTATCTCAGTCGATAAAGTAATTTCATGAGCAACTCCAGAGTAGGCACGTCTCAGGTTTTAATACTAAACCAGGTGTTGCTTTCACCAGGTATTTTCCATCAGAGGCTCTCATGTGATAACGATCAACAAACTATTATACTTGAATAGACCGGACTGACCGAGGCGTTGGAGGGGACCGAAAACCTGTGGCACCTGCCAGGAGTTCTACTTCGAGTGACGCACGCGATTGGCAGAACTCAGGGGTATGACCTCACCGCCTGCCATTATTGGTTAGTCCCGTATCCAACGAACCGGGTCGGTTATTTAAGTTGTGACTAAACCAATCTCGGGTGTACAACTACTTCAATTACGTCTTCACAATTCTAGAAGATGAATTAATGATGAAAACTGAGGCAGCGAATGATAAATGTCTATGCCAATAATAACCTTCTCAAGATGGCGATGCTTTAGAAGGGTGGTGTCATTTTCAGGCACGAGTGGCAAGGAGAAGACAATTCGCTCACAGATACATACTGTATTGTATTGTACGAAGCAAGCCTCGGTAGGTCTGCCGAGGCAAAGTCTGGGCATGCTATCCTAGGTACGGCTGGTACGGAACAGCTGTACGAAGCTCGTGGACGTCCCACATTTCACTTTGATCAGTCTTATCCAACCGTCCTCAATGCTTCAGATGCGTAAGTAGTTCAACAGGTGATACTCGAATAGCGAGGTATATATAAACCCCAAAGGTGAGTACTCTAAATATATGACGGATACCAATAAAGAAAGTGAATTTATTCACAGCTAACTCCAAGATAGATATCGCTGCATAAGAAACAAGCAAGATTTGTTTACATCAAAGCCGGCGGCCAAGGATAGCATAGCTACCGCTATTAGATGAGTCCTTGAACATAACCTAACGTAGGGGTACATTACAAAAGAAATGCAGACCACTGCGGGAATCAAACCCGCAATCTCACCAAGTCCCTATACCGGGGGGTGAGGCGATACCATTTCACCAAGTAGTCCTTGATGTGCCGGGCAAGTGCCACTTGTTTGTTGGATGTTCGACTATTTCCAAGGCACTATAACGTTTAGCCTAGAGGGCCGTGGCGTCTTATTGACTGCACCTACTTACTGCAACAGCTTTACGTGTCGAATCGATCCCAAACAGGATCATGAAGGTCATGGTTGCCATAGGGGTTTAACTCCCAATAGAACTCGCCCTTACTGTGGCTCTATCTACTTCCTAGGATAGACTGGGTAAACAAAACTTAGTACACCATCGAGTACTCGAGCTGAGAGCGCAAGTTCTGTACAATTCAGACACCATTACCAGCCAGCACCGCCTCTTGCGATCTACAGCTCTTCTCTTTACCCTTCTCCACCAATGTTATATCTCTCTTTTCCTTTCAGTGTTAATTTTCATACTCAGCAGCCATTTGATGTCTCATCAATACCTACTAAAGTAGAAAGCCCAAGATATATTGCTTGGTACTGTCCCTAGGGATCTTTCCCTGTCTACCCCTAGCAGACCTGCCCCCTAGCTAACTTCCGCCCATTCCAAATCTGCATTTTTACATCAGGCAGAACTCGCAGCCACGGTATCCTTCTGACACTGGAGTGACAGATTAACGATCTCGATAACCTCGTGCCGGGACTCCTGCTCCAAGTAGTCTTCCGGGACACCATCTTGATACCACACGGAAGCGTACACCTCGAACCCCTGGGAAAGCTGGCCGTAATCCGAGCCGTTCACGTTTCGAAGCGAAATATGCAGCACGCCGAATCTGGTCCCGTCGCGCAAGACCTTGTCGCCCGCCTGCTGGATGGGAAAGTCCGGTAGCTGGCGCAGGAAAGGGTCCGCCGTGCGGTTCGGCGCGCCGAAGTTGGGGATCGTGAAGTTGGTCGTCACGCCGTTCCAGCCTTCGAGGATCCTGGACGCGAGTCCGGTGGAAGTCTGCACGGTGTCTTTGGCGTAGTGTTCCGGATTCGCGGCCAAGTTTGCCGCGTCGGCCTTCGCCGTCCCGTACCAGGTCCCGAACACTTCGGCGGTCACGTTGGGCAAGAAGATGACGCCCCGCGCGTCGGAAGACTTCCACCCATCGCCCGAATCCTTGATGATGTCGTGCCAGTTCCTGTCAGCTAGGTCCACATCCGGCTCTAGTAGCTCTTTCAGCTTGTCGGTGCCAAGGTATTGTTTGAGTTGTAGCACGGCGGTAACGTTGTCACTTGGAAGGTCGGGAATGGGGTCGTTGCCGAGGCGCGCCTTGAGCAAACCCATCGCCGTATATGCGGCATCGTGCTCATATTGAGATTTCTCCATATCTGTTTTGGGGCCAGATAAGAAGTACTTGTAGCCTTCGATGGTCTCGTTCATAGCCGATGCCGTGAGGGCAAACGCCACGACGGGGAAGATCTTCTTCCACATGATGGACTAAGTAGGACGGTGATGCAGGGAGATAGACTTGTTGTTTGGTGGTCGGGCTGAGGGTGGTTTAGAAGTACATAGCTTAAGAGAGCGGGAGCTGCTCTTTATAAGTCATTGTAGCTAGAAAGTGACTACTTAGTAAATGGAACCCATTTCTCATGATTCTATGCTCGGCCAGTCATGCTAGCTATGTTGGTCACGTCGGCATCCCAACCAGTTGGAGTCTCCTTGGGTCATACATCTGAACCACTCCCTCAGTACTACTTTAGGTAACAGAAGGGACTTTGTTAATCAGCCTCCTCGTTTAAGGTGCAACCTCGACAAATAAATTAATCTCCGCATATAAACAGGATCGTATGTCGACGAATCATTACTCGTCCGATTATTTACGTAGGATTCATGTGCGAACATAGAATAGTAATAGCTCAATTGGTTCAATTTACATGCCACGCGTTTTCATGGTATCCCTCAAAAGGTGGCAAAGTATTTCCTCCTCTGTTCTTCAACTTGGGCGGCTCTAACCAACATGACAATCCTAATCGACAATAGTGACGCCTTATATAGTTACAATTAAAACATTCATAGTTCAAGGGTCGCTTCGTCACTGTTTGTATGGTGAGTCAGTAAAGTGAGTCAACAGCGAACTTTCCGCCATATATCAATCTGATCTCAAATTACGGATGCAAATCAAACAAAATACTTCACGTCTTCAGATTCGATATTCTTCTTTCTAATGCAACTGTTGCAAGCAACCCCAGAGAGACAGGTTTGTCCTTAGCTTCAATTTATGTTACCCAACATGTTCCACTCCTCCGCTCTGTATTACTTTCATCATCTCATTATTATGTAAAGGGGAAAGGAATATATATCCTAGCCAAATATCATGTATCTGCTTCGATACGGATCTCATGTATAAACCTTGACACTAGTTCTCCTGGAGGGATACACCTTGTGCAAAGTGAAGCTGTTTGGGACCCAGTCGTCAGGGATAAAACCTCTCGCGGAATACATACCCATTGGTTTATTGATGATATCCCTGACCTAGTTAGACATAGTCTTTGCCATTGGGGCTTTTGTCATTTCTACCTCGTAATTGTCTAAGTAATCTTTATCTAAAGTAATTGAAGCAACTTTGCTAGGCTTTAGACTATAGTATTTGCTATAGATACCTTATAGCAATGGCAAGGCTAACGAGATTCTTGATATGAGAGCGTGGTTTTTAGCTATTTTCAGGAGAGTAGGATTATATGCCTACCTACCACATATGAAGATAGACAGGTGGGAACTGGTCACTGTCATAGTCATGATTTCGTCCACAGATAGTAAAATCTTGAGATCAGGTTTTTCAAGCTAAGAAGCCAGTTGAGATTATCTCGTATAGCATGGAATTTTAGTATGTTCACAAGCGTTTTTCAAATAATACTGCAGTGATTATTCGAAGTTGGCTTGCAATTTTCCGCATTCTCTTCGGTATTTCGGTCAAGTGAGGCTCATATTTCCAATCATTGCATCGGAGAACCAAATTTAAGACGTCGTGTTGACATAAAATATAAAAGACATCGTCTAAGATACAGGACTTTGATCAATTTATTCAACTCTCGCCAGATGTGGTTTGACTGGAGGGAGAGAATACATAGGGGTAGGTAGCGTGTTCAAGTCAAGGGGTATATGAAATCGTCCACTCTTTGGAGACTGTGAGACTAGGCGAGTTCGGCGAGGGATATACGCGCGGGCCTATACTAGCTACAGGTACCTAACAAACTAACATAGGGCTGTGAACTACATAAAGGCTGTGGTTTCATTTAAGAAAGCTACAATTAAAAATTAAAGAATTCTGACATTCAGACCCGAATCAGAGGCATACAAGAAGAAAATTGGGGTCGCCTATACTTGGTGTCGCACATAAATGCGTCAGGAGAGTAAGGAGTTGCCGGCGACAACATGCGATTGGTCTCGTTCCATCGACCAGTATGAGCAGGTCCAAATCTGGCCTGAAACTATACGCCCCTATTATGGCGAGTAATTCCACATGCTTGATTAATACGAAAGTCGGCAAAGCAGTGGAGCAAGACGAGGTGCAGACTCGCATCGTCCTCGTCTCAGGAGACCCCCCTCCCCCCCTTTTATGTAGTACCCCTTTTATGCAGTACATAAATACATATATGCCCCTCTATCCACCAGCCCTATGGGGATTAGGTAAGTGTGTCGGGTTATTGATTAAACTAGCCTATCTACTTATCTAGGTACTTATCGGACAATGCACCAATCTTATCCGTCACATTCTTATCATTTCCCGTCTCTCATTCTTAATGATGCTATTCGCCGTCCTCGATGATCTATGCATATTGTACTTGCTTATTCGGGTGCCAAGCGTCCGCCTTTTGACGAGGGTTTCTTAAGATGAACCAGGACGAGACGCAATAACGCTCTTATATCGTATCCGATGATCTCATAACCGGCTCTACGAGCCCAATCCTCTTGAAGCTGGATTGTCATGGCGAGTTGGCCCCCCCACCTACTCTCGAGAGGCCAATGGCACGACAGTCTTACCATCTATCACTTGTTATCTATTGTCAGCACTGCCGGTGAATAATCTGTATTCGGACTAACAGTCATCACGTACATCGGCTCTGTCCAACTTTGGGTGAGTTTTGTCAACCAACTGTCCAAATCCTCCAGCGACCATTGGTTCACCATCGGTGACCCAAAGTGCCGGATAGGCCCGCCATTTTTCCCATCTCGTCCCCGGAAATATTACCGTTGTCACACATCCATGCCTATCAAACTTAGCTTGCATGGTGCCCTGAAAATTCCGCCCTTTTTCATTACGTTTCTCATTTCCACCAACATCGAACTTAGCACTGCGTTCTTGTCCCACGTAGTCCACTCCAGTTAAGACATTACTATGGACGGACCCGATCTATCGGGACTTCGATCGCAGGCGAAGTTGACTTCAGGTCTCCCTTTCGCCGATTCCACTACCCCCACTAAGAAGAAGTCTAGGAGGGGTGGGGATCCGTCTATTCAAAAGCGCCGATGCGTCAGCACGTACGTTATACTCTAACTCGCCTAGTCGCCCATTAGCCCTTTCGCCCCTTTGCCCCTTCGCCGTGCATAGCTGACCTCGCGTTTCTAGGGCCTGTATAGCCTGTCGACGTCGGAAATCGAAATGTGATGGCGCACTTCCAAGTTGCGCCGCGTGCGCAAGCGTGTACGGCACCGAGTGTATATACGATCCCAACTCGGATCACCGTCGAAAGGGCGTCTATAGGGAGAAGATCGACAGCATGAAGGCGCGGAACTCGACACTCCAAATCCTAATCGAGGCCATACTCAATGCAGAAGAAGACGATGTCCCTGATATCGTCAAGAGGATACGAACTTGTGATAGTTTGGATTCCGTGGCCGAATCGATACTCAAACAAGAAGATTTCGGCAGTGCAGTGGTGGAAGACGATGATCAGGTAGAGAATGACTACACCACCGACTTGCCTGTCGAAGGCGAGAGAGACCTTGCGCGCAAGATGGGAGAGTTGCGGCTCGAGAATGGGTCAACGCGCTTCATTGGCGGTACATCGCATCTCATACATTGGGACATACACGGCGCACCAAATCCGGAATACGAAGCGCGGGCCACCAATGCTGCTGATATTGACCCTATTACGAGCTGGTCGGATGTCACGAAGAATACAGACGAAGTCAAGCATCTCTTAAATATGTATTTCAACTGGCATTACCCCTACTTCACTACCCTGTCGCGGTCCTTGTTTTTTCGCGATTTCTTGAAGGGGAAGTACAGTATTTCGCCTAACAAAACCGCTTATTGCTCGCCATTGCTGGTCAATGCAATGCTTGCTTTGGGGTGCCATTTCAGTGACGCTGCTTGCGCCTACGCTACGGCCGGGGACAGCTGGACCAAAGGGGATCATTTCTTTGCTGAAGCTAAGAGATTAATTGTCGACAATGACGAGTACGAAAAGCCACGGTTGACGACAGTTCAAGCTTTGGCGCTGATGTCCGTCAGAGAAGCGGGCTGCGGTCGGGAGGCAAAGGGGTGGGTGTATAGCGGCATGAGTTTTAGAATGGCCCAAGATTTGGGGCTCAACCTGGATATCGGCGGTATTAGGAGCGACAGTGATAATTTCGACGAGCAAGAAATCGATGCTCGGCGAGTCACTTTTTGGGGATGTTTCCTGTTCGACAAGGCTTGGTCTAATTATCTTGGCCGACTTCCACAGCTACCGAAAAATTCGTACAGCGTTCCCAAATACGATGTTTTCCCGGATGAGGACGCTGAAGCCTGGTGTCCCTATACTGACGTTGGTTTTGATGAATCGTCGAAGCAGCCATCTCGAACTCGCACGATTGGATTGCAGTTATCTAAATTGTGCGAGATCAGTAGCGACCTTCTCCTGTTCTTTTACCATCCCACCCACATAGGACGATCTAGTGGCAAATCAATTGAGTTGAAGAAGCTTAGTGAATTACACCGGCGCCTAGAGGATTGGCGGAAAGAATTGCCTAAAGAACTTGAACCAAAGGAGGGCCAGTTGCCTAACGCGATTCTGATGCAGTAAGTTGAACATCGTATCTCCATCGAGTAGCATCATTAACCAATATCAGTATGTTCTTCCATCTCCAATACATCCACCTCTTCCGGCCTTTCCTCAAATACTCACCGGGCACATCTCCTCTGCCACCTCATGTGTCCCCACGAAGAATCTGCACCGCGAACGCGGGCGCCATCTCCAAGTTGATGCGGTTGTATAAGAAACTTTACAATCTACGTCAGATATGCAATATTGCAGTGTATATGCTGCATTCTGCGTGTACCATACACATCTTGAATCTTCCCGAGAAGACTGCAAGAAGGGACATCATCCACGGTGTAAAGCACCTCGAAGAGATCGCCGAGGATTGGCTCTGCGGGCGACGTACTCTCAGCATCATTAGCGTTCTCGCTCGCAAGTGGAACGTCGAGCTTCCCGAAGAAGCTTCTCACGTTCTTCGACGCACGGATGAAAGATGGGGCACTTTTAAGACGTCCGATGTTCCCTCGCCGAGGTCACATATGGCTATCTCTCCATCACCATCAGCGGCAGTAGCCACTTCACCACAGGCGAAGATTGAACATCAAAGTCCTGCTAATCATAACACACCACCTACTTCAGTTTCATCGCCAACAGTCGGAGCACGATCAGGATCGGGATCAGGTGTCTCATCTGAAGCTGCGAAAAACATGGCTACGTCCCCATCGAACTTTCAGCCTGATATGCAACTAGCACCACAGATGATAGACAACGTAGCTATCATGGGTAACTCGATACCATTAGATCCCGAGGCATTAAATGGCCCAGATTGGCGTCAGCCTCGGGTGAACCAGGCGGTTACCAGTTATTCACAGCCATATACCTCAATTCCAAACAATCCTAGGTGTACGCCAACATCTCAAAATTCGAGACGAACCCAGCCCTCAAATTCCATCTACGCTGTCGATGGGCAGGACTGGTACCTTAAAGACGGCGTGAATTGGCAGTCGAGTTTTGATGCGTGGAACATGGGGAGTGGCGCTTCTGGGACGAATGTGACCGATCCTTCCATGTTCATATTCACATCAAATTCCCCAGCAAATAACACCGGGCGATCACTTACTCCCATGGAATTCAATTTCGATGGCCTTAACAACCTATCTACATCCATGGACGGATGGGACCTAGCAAATTTGGAGTAACGAGCAAATTTTGGATGTATGTCTCGATATGAAGTGATTTGGATTTGGGCCGGCGTGCTGGTTTCTCGGAGTCTTGGAATGGACATTCAAAATATCTAAGGGGGAGGGGGCAGAAATTCGGGGCGTGGCGACACCTTGCTATGTATAACGGCTTGACGTCTCCTTGTCTCTACGTTCACCCTACTATGACTTGTTATGATGGGACGCTGGAATTGGAATTAAATGAATTATACACGTTCATGTGAGTAGCTTACTCGGTTTCATCCTATCGTGCATTTATTTCTATCATTGTGTTTATGAATTGGATTATTATAGCATCCGAAAAGGGGGCGACAATACGGATTAGCTTTTCCTGCTACTACAATTACATGAGTGCTGAAATAGCGGGGGTGCGCAGCCTGCGATTAATAAGCGGGTTTTTGCAGAACCTCATCATTTCTCCTAAGACGTCACACCAAATCATCAACCAAGTTCTGTAATCGTCCACAGGAAAGTAGACGGCACTCAAACACCGGATATTACCGAAGAAACCACCGCGCACGAGGACATCAACAGTGCAAAATGAACAACGCATTTTCGACCGGCGACGGCCTTGGCTCGCCCACGTCGACAGAATCAGGCACGCTAATTCCCACGCCTTCCACATCAAGAGCAAACAGCATCAGTCAGCCTAGTTCTACAAACATTCCACCTGGCCCGTTGAATCTTACATCGCTGAGTACTACATCGTGGAGACAGCCGTATCCCTCTGTCGGGCAGTTCGCTATGACGGAATCAGAAGAGGTCGTCGCCGCCGGCCCCGACGGCCTTTTCTACTTCTGCCGCGTACGAGACCACGCCGCCAAACCGTGGTCCGAGCCCCGCCCATTTCCCAGTATGCCAGTGACGCTTAATGAATCAACCGTGTCTGGCCTGGCGCTGTACTCAGGGGTCGAATCGGGGCTTCACGTATACTGCGTTTCGGACGGTGTCCTGCATAGTTTCTATCGCACCGACGAGGATTCTTCGTTTCTACCAGACACTTCGCCTCCTCTGGCAGGGTGCAGGGTTACGGGCAAGCCAACGGTGGTGGGAACCCGCGATAAGTTGGAACGATGGAGCCTGGTCGTCCCATGCCAGTCTGGTGGTCTGCTTCATGCGTCGGCGTCGGCAACATATTCCAAGAGGCCTTATAATAACTCCGTGTCAATAAAATGGGACGCTGTAGATCATCTCGCCACTGATTTGGGTATAATTTCAGCCGTTTCCGTCGCAGAGGTACGCAGCAAGAGAGAACTCGTGGCGGTCTGCATTTCAAGAGGCCAACTCAACGTCATTCGGAGTTCCCCCAATCATGACGTTTACCATATGAGCTGGAAGTGGGAAGGCAAGACTTCTGCTAGGATCATACATCCGGGCGAGGTGACAGGAAACCCCGTGCTTATTACTGGTTGCAATGATATGAGTGAAACTCAGCTCGACCTGCTAGTGCCCTCGGCGGAAGGGGGCATCTTTCACTTCGTTCGCACGCGTTCAGCACCCAACGACTGGCACATGGTCGGGCGCGTTGCATTTCCTCAGAATATCCCACCCGCCCCCTGTCTATCTTTTCACTATCGGTGCATTACTCGCGGGACACGCGAGCTGTATGCCCTGGTCCAAACTGGCGGTCGTCTTTACCATGTCAAAACAACCAACGATGAGCGTCCATGGCACAACGCCCGTCTAAATCCGATCGTGCAGCCAGGTCCCTTCTTTGAATGAAGGCATCACCTTCGCTGCATCCTGTATCCCTCCTCGCCATCATGTAATATTGCTGCAGGTCACGTCATCCGTGCCTCTTAGCTGGACTGATAGGACTTCCTTGACGGGCGGTATAGAGAGCAGCAGATAGCCATATGCCTTCTAAGGGTCAGGTAACAGGTACTAGGAGGAATGAGCTCTTAATATACAAACGTGTGCTCCACACTACTCTACGTTACTCCTTCCGCAAGTATAGAAAACCAACACCCATATACTATCGTTGTTTATTGCATTTCCATTTTGCTAATAGATATTATTAATTACGGCGAAGTTCTTTACGAAGACCGTGATAAGGAAGTTGCGTATGTCGACTGGTAATGTCGGATTATACTAGCTTCTCCATTTGTATGGATCGGATGCTTCTCATAGCGGGAAAGTCTCAAGAATTTATCATCTGAATACACTATATGTCGTCCCTTGACCAGTCAACATACGTACCTACCTGGTAGTAGGAGGTATATTGACATTTTCATGCTACCCACAGAGATTTCTGCATAAGATTAATCCTCAACTTTTACAAAGGGGGGTTCAATGAATAATCAAGAAAGTTAACTAGACACTATGCGTTCAAGTAGGTGTTCAATCACAGAAGACAAAGGGATGCCAGCTAGTATTAAGAGGTAACTGTTGCAAGTAAAGAATAAACGATGCTCAAGGTGGATCTTACACTTACGATGTCCCCTTACGAACCCCTTTTATTACAGCCCTATTTATATGTAGGGACACCAGCGAGTCGACCACTTGATAATTCTTGCGTACTTTATAGCGCATTGTCGATGATACTCCAAGCTTCAGCACATATCAAGATCTATGCGTTATAGATAGCGTCAGCTGCTTTGACTGCGGGCCCAGACACAAAGATCTTAATTGTTTTTGATATTGTAACATCCTTGAGGCCTACGAAAACCCCTTGTTATGCTCAGATGTCTAGACTATTCGAGACATACATGCCATGGTAATATGCGGACATGTCTCTTTTGGACGTCGAGTATACTCATCTTACTAGGTTAGCCCATGTCGTGTAAAATCATGGAAGCCTGATGTCGTTAAGCAATGGCAAAGCTCGAGAAGTTAGGTCGATATAGTAATATGTGCAACTCGATATTACCATGTCACGGCGGCAGAAGCAGTCTCAGTATCAGCTGAGCAATTTGCGGAGGCCAAGCGTCAATAATGGTGACGACGACTTCGTAAGCTGCAAAGGTTGGCGAATTGAAATACCCCTATTGCCAAGGTTCGTAAAGTCTTGTATTATAATAAGTCATTAGCTTCAAGGCGTAATACCAAGCAGTCTAAGGAGACTAAGCAAGGCAGCAAGAAGAACCAAGACAAACTTAAGAGATCCACCCCCGGATCTTCCGTCGTCGATCGGAAAATGCGAACCAAGTGGACCTTAGCAAGTGGAGAGTCCAAAGCTTCTTTGAACGTGTGCTAAGAGAAGCGACTCGAATTTGAAGATGCAAATAACACATAGACAGAAGGTCACTTCGAGTTGATGCCCAAGTTGTCTAGGCCTGGACGATCTACAACTTTGCAAGCTTCTCCTAGGAAGGGCTCCCTGGTGGCCTAGTAGTAAGTACATCTCGATGGGTAATGCAAGTGACTCGATGGAAGAAAGATCGTCCGTTAATCTGCGATCAGGGGACTGATAGTGGTGGCAATGGCGAGATATTTGATTACTGTTATCAGTCTAGATCACGCGTAATATATTCAGATACGCATCGAGTAGTCTCGACTGCGTCGACCTGGGAATCGAAGTTGGAATTGTTCGAGATGCTCTTGTGGCAAGCCGACCGTCAGAGCTTATCGAATGGACCCTGCTAACTCGGGTTGGGAGTTGGGACGGGTGATCGAGGATGATCACGAGGAGGGACGGTGGCAGCAATGGTCTCAGTCTGGTAGAGATCTAGATGTCATGATGAAAGTGAAGAGGGTCTGCAGCATTCACTTGACTGCTCGTATCGGCTTTCCTAGAAAAAGGGGGGACTTCATGACCTCCATGTTTGACTCGTGTGAAATAAGAGAAAGTCTGTCTCGGTCTGCCCGTGGACTAGATTTCTTTCTGGCATACGTCGACCGGCAACAATATGGAGGTGCCGTGGCCGACGGCCTTCGTTTCGCCTAAAAATTCTAGATGGCTCCGAGCTCGCCAAATATGGGCGGCCAAGACATCTCGACATCCTTCGTGTGCCGGGGTACAACCATCCAGTGCCAATCGTTGCTTGAAACGGATGTATCATATGGGCGTTCCTGTTGAGAGGTCCGTCTCTATCTCGTCTACCGGAGCGAAGGCGACTCCGGGTAGAGAAGTGGAGGATCGCCCCGGATCAGCGACGACCGTTCGCTGGATGCTGGCGCCTCGTCCTGTAAGGAACTCGGACTAGTGCGTACGGCTTTTGGTATGTCGGAACGCAAATCATTCTCCTCTGCTTGCATGGCCTGTAGGTTTAGGTAGTGGGTTCTGTCTACCCCAGATCGTGGTCTGCCGAATGGTATGCAGACTAATGTATGCCCTCGGAAGGAGTGTCTGATTTGGGGTGTAGACCCGCCCATTTCTGGGGTAACATTCCGCAAGCAGATCGTCTTTTGAGAGGGCTGGCGTAGCTCTCGAAAATTCCCGTCGTCCCCAATACCGAACGGAACATCGGGAGCCTTAAGCCTTGTGGGTGCCTGCAAGCATACCTTGTCTTACCTGCACGATCTGGGAAGGCCTTGAACATGACATAGGTATACATGTCAAGCGACTCGCGCTGCTGCAGGCACCAACGTTGTCTAGTATGGCGTACGGCTAGATCCAACAGTACGTATTCTGACATTGGCTTTAGTAGCGTTAGCTAAGGTTGCCGTTCCACTGCATCTATGAGATGCGATGGCACTGGATCGTATAAGACGACCGCTATTAATCTAGACCATCTAAGAGCCGTAAATCATTTCTTCTTAAAGGCTTGGATGGCCTAGTTCCGGCATTGTAGATCTCAAGGTTTAGATATCCGGTCCCTTGGAGATGTTGATGCGTCAAGATGCTCCGCTACGATTCTCCAACTTCCTATCCAGAGGCCTACGATGAATCCATCCTTGTTGAGACACAGCTGTCATTTAGATGGAATGCATGAGTGCTCGCTACAACCGGGCTCCTTATGAGAGACGTCTACCCCAACCAACCCCCAAAAGGAGACCGGCACGTGGTAATAATCTATTTCCCTCCCTTTTCCCGACCTGATCGCCACGGGAGAGAAGCCGCAATGGTCATAAGAGAAGTAACATCATGAGAGGCCGGGGCTGCCATCGGGATAGACGATAGACATGCCTGGAACTCGAGATAATCAGACCTTATCATCAATTTGGTGTTAGAAGCCTTGCGAGCGTGGTTTCCGCTTGTAGTAGAACGGAGCAGGACTCAGAAACAATGTATGCTACACGTCACCTAGCCGTGTCCATGCAGGACTTGTTTTCTCTTCTCGACATTCCGGCACCAATATAGCGCCGCATTGCCTGGCTGTTCGGGAACCAGAGGCCAGGATAGCGTAATACGTAAAATCGATGGCTAAATAGTCTATATTTCGGACCTGCAGATGCGACGCGTGTGAAGCACGTTGGCTTTAACCCTTATGTGGTACGCAGAGCATGCAGTATTGGATGCCTCCCTAGCCGAGCCAGTGCTGAAATATAATGGCGAATAGGTATATAAAAGATGCGATGGAGGTTCCGATCACAGAATACTGTCACAAAGGCTACTGCTTCACCTCGATTAAAGAGTAAACAAGGTCCATCCCATTTTGAACGGCTTTGCGGTATGAGGAAGGTTCCTGTTTGACTCCAGTGGAAAGTCGGTCCTCGTCCCGTTCCCCGTCCTAGCATTTGAAATTGCGGCGCCCATAGGATCGCACCCTGGGGATCTTGGCACGGAAACATGTACAAGTAATTCCAGCTGGGGGGGCACCGACTCCAGAGGGTCGATGGAATTTCAACTACCGACTAGAGTTCGCCCATCCCTGTGGTGTTCCGAAAGGGTCTACGGTCGTAGGACAACGTCGTACTATGTAGTAAACTCGGTCTCTTGCAAGAGCCGCCCATGGTTTCGTAGTCGTAGTTGTAGCCGTGGCTGTAACTTCGAAAGATCCCCAGACTGCACCTTATATGTCGCGAGCAGCCAGTCGGATAATTTTGGTCTTAGCTCCTGCATTACTTCTATACACCTTCATTCTTGAGGGCCTGGACGTAATGGCATCTTGGAAGCAGCGTATTCGCCTGGCGCTATGCCAAACGTTGGCGCTTGAAGGATTGAAACAACTTTCGATTTGATAAGAGGCGCCTACTGGGCTATTGCTCACGTGCAGTAGTAGAGCCAATGACGATATGAAGTCCCGAAAACGAGAAGCAAGTTGTGGAAGTGTCGTCTGAACGTAATTATGAATCAATGGATTTGTTTCGTGAATGCGTGTAAGGTGTGCAGAGACACCTCTCTATGGCTTCCTCCTCCAATGACACCGAGTTGCAATTTTGCCTATATGGATCTCGCATCAAGGGCAACCCGGCGAATCGGAGATGGACCAAAGTTAGAGCATACGTAGCATGTTGACTCTCAGGGGTATCTAATCATTCATTGGCTTTCCGGTGTCTCATTAGAACTTGACTCTACCGTGAAGTGTCTGTTCAGGTGTGTAGGACTGCCTATGGGCTGCTGTTGTCATAACTTCGATTGGTTCGTGGAATCGAAAAAAGATACCCGCAGGGATGTGACCAACATCACCAATAGGAGTCCTTTGCGATGATTTTGTGCATTTTCTATGCGCGAATGGGAACTTCGGTCCGGTCACCGTTGGTGACCAGGGGAACCGAGTCCGGGCTCGGCTATCTCCAGTCAACATCTAGTCCAACGGGGTTTTCGAACTGCGAATGAAGATGTATACTCTCGAATATTATGGTCCTCGGCAGCCCTTCTAGCTTTTTTGGACAGCTTTCTACTATACCCAGCTGGACATCTCTAAAGGCTTCATCCAAGTCTGATATCAGAAAAGGATTTCCAGAGAAATAGACATTGGAAGTAAGGTAATGCGCATAAGGTATGATTTCGCCGTGTGTCATGCATAGGTACCTGGTAGACTGCAAGCATCCAACATTCTCCGAATGTATGGTACACTGCGCTGCACGGACAAGCGAAGCAGCGCGTATGACGTGCCAAGCACAGAGAGGACTGGTACAAGCAACCAATGCCGGTCTGCCCAGCTAGCTCTAGAGCAAGGGCATGGCCATACGGAGCGTCATCTTAACGCGATGAAGTATGAAATGATGTCTAATAAATTTAATCGTAGGACTCCAAACATCTCAGCTGTCGCCGGGAGCATTGGAGATAGTGTTTGCCTGTTAGACTTTGAAAAGAAGCGTGTCTCGTCCAGGTCGATTATCCAGGTGATGAGGTGTAACAAGGTCGCTACTCAACCCGAGAAGTCGCTATTTGAAGTCTAGATCAAAGAAAGTAAGACCGACATTTCGCTCAAGGTCATCTCGCTTTGCTACTATATTGAAATACCCTAGAAGGCATAGCAAATGATCTGAAATTCCAGTCGTACTTGGGTCTGCGTCTTGGCAAACCGCCCAAATGTTGTTTCTTAGTTGGTATTATGAGAACCAAATATCTTAAAACGGGATCACCTGCTGCGGAGCAGTATATGAAATCAACCTAATACGAAATCGACCTAGCTGAAATTCGAAGGAATGTTTCGTTTTTCGAACATGTGGTAAAGATATAAAGACCCGCCACCATGACGGCTCGTCCCTATCTCGGCCTATAACATAGATCGATTAAGAAAGTTATACGGAGTAGGGCCGCATTACCTGAGTGCTTATGCGCGTGTCTATATTGATGGTGATTATCGATAACATCGCATATGTCTTGTGTCTTGTATGATGGATGTTTGCAATGGGCCATCAGGGGGTAACCGTGCAGCGTATAGTAGTACCTGGATGCAGAGCATGTCGAACATTAAAGCTGGGCTGCGGGAGACCCCTAGCTCTGGGTGTCACTTGTAATCCCAGTGTACACGATCGTCGGCACGTAGCACATAGCGTGCCTACATGTAGGTCGCAGGGTGGCTGCTCGCGTCATAGACAATAGACAATGAAGGCCTTTGCAGTTATGGGTTGGCGATGGGGATCGTTCATCATTATGTCGGGCTGGGGATTGGTAAATATAATTCCTCTTGGGAGTGTTATACAGCGCCTGCTTTGCATAGAGAGTAGACATAATGACATTGCTGAAGTGCGAACAGCTGTCATCAATGTCGAGGGAAATGATGTAGAGATCAAAATGAAAATACAGTGTGATCGAATACGAGGTTAGGCGTATCAGACAGTGCTAGTCAGGTCAGTTACGTAATACACGAATGCTAGCAGCTGCCCCAGCTGCCCGAAGACCCCGTGGTCGTACTAATTTATTTAGTGGCAACCCCCGCCCTAATTCCCCGCCATCCGCCATTCCGACTGTAAATGATAGCCACTACGTACTGTGTGCATTGACCAACGCCTTCAGCTACTACCCACCATTTTTCTTTTTTCAAACATCATCTTCACTTTTAAGCTCATGACAACTTTACAGAAACTCCATCAGCGAACCACCGCATCTAGGCAGGGTTGCCATCCTACATGATACAGCATACCCTGTTGTAACCCTACATCATCTTGACACCGGCATCAGACGCCCTGAACCGTCAACCTTAAATCACTATTAAGGACCCCTAATCTAATGCTCTAGGCACGCTAGGCTGGCTACTAACTAGGTACCTACTGTTCACGGGCCTACTTCACTCGTGCGTATGGTGGGCCAATCTATGAGATATAGCGAGATGCTAGGTTAGCAGACTTGAGGGGGTCATCATACCATCCCGTACGATCATCCATCCTAATAAGTGAGATCGCGGGGAAAACAAGGGCCAGAACTACGGATCTACCTGTTGGGACATCATTCTTTTCTTCACAGCGTTGAGCATCTTACATAATATGAAAATCTTTAGGGCTTAAGGCTCAACCGTATTCGATAAAACTACAAGGGAACAAAGGTCCAAGAGATCGCTGCTTAAACGAGCAAAGTTACTGAGTGCCGACAAGACGAGAATGTAGCATCGTGGACGGCATATAAAGCCGTATCTGGTTAGCTCTGTCCTTGCCAAAATGGTCGCGTATGAAACGCTAGAGTCCACCGCGACGAGACGAAAGGAAAAGATGAGGCAATAGAGACCTTGCTTGCCCGATTACCGCAAAACTACGCTGAAAATTGATAGGAATTCCTCGGCGACACGCTGGCCGAGCAGAGGCTGCTTTTCCGTCCGGCTTTGGGAGGTTCGCGGGGCTCCCCATGCGCGCCAAGGGTGTTGATGACTGGCGACTGGGCAGCTGGGGTATCAGGGATGGCACAGTCCAGTCATGGCGCACCCTTGGCTGTCACTTGCGCTTCGTGCCCCTCCACCATCTTCCACTACCTACTCCAGGTGCAGACGGCCCTAATACACGGGGAGCGAGCTAGTCTTATG
This sequence comes from Hypoxylon cercidicola, assembly GCA_022578845.1. Taxonomy (NCBI): domain Eukaryota; kingdom Fungi; phylum Ascomycota; class Sordariomycetes; order Xylariales; family Hypoxylaceae; genus Hypoxylon; species Hypoxylon cercidicola. The sequence continues at coordinate 683,134 of MU399507.1, forward strand.
TCTACTCCTCAAAAGCACAAGCGAGAAGCCTGCAAGAGTCGTGGATATGGTTATGGAGACGAGGCTGCAATACAGCGTCATGTTACTATTTACCTTGTCACTCCCACAGCATTCTTCACCCATCTGATCTACCTCTGCGGTAGGCTTGCCGCTATGTTACCGTTCATGCTCTCCCAGCCCGTTCGGAGACGGGAAAGATTCTTCGTTGATTCCAAGGATTCTCTCACCGATGTGGGCCGTTCAAGGTCGTCATTCTTGACCCGAAAGTCCCCCCATCCACAACCCCGTAGCCTAGTCGGTCCTAGTCGACCAAATCTATGTGTCTTTTTCACATAGTAGGATGTCGTCCCAACCCCTGCACCATCTTTCTCATCCCAGCCAACCCCATGTCGCTCGCCCAAGTGAGAAAGCGGGTCATATAATAGAAAAACCCGAGGAGAAGAGTTCCCTCTGACGAGGGTTGCTGCTGGAAGGGCCAAACTCACATCTCATATCCCCATCTTGTCGCTCCATCTCCTTGACTATGTTCCGCCGTTGTATATTACATCGTCAATCTACTTGCGCCTGTCGATATTGCTCCGATGAGAAGGGGAACCCATTCTCCAATCGAATTTGAAGGGACAAGCAGGAACCTTTCTTTACCTGCATGCCAAGGACGCAGACTTTATTTGCCCTCGTCAAGGAGAGTACTTCAGACCTAAAGAGAGATTGCGTTGGTTAGACCAGACCTTTTCTATACTTCCTTTGGTCCACCGTCCTTCCGGATTCTCTAGTGGTCCCTTGCTTAACACTGTCACTATTGCTAGGGACTGGCAGAGTGTCTAGTTCACTACGGCGCTGTGGGACACGTCCGTATCCTGTATGTTCACCTTCGATATTCCTACCCCCTTGTACATGGCCCGTTGTCGATTTGGTGCTCTCCTTATACTCCAACCCCGCCACATGCTTGACATCCGTGCTCTACAAACCAGTGCCGTCCGTGTATACTACCGTGGCGATCCCTTTCGACTCCTTTCGGGACCCTTATGTTGTCGAAGATAATGCCATGCTCATGCCTCTAGATCCCCACAGTGAAAAGGTTTTCGGTCCGTCCAAGTGCCGCTGTCGAGAAGGGCTACGCTCTGCCAAGAGCTGCAAGACACAACCACTCCTCGACAAGCATATAGCTTAAGCTATCTCGCACCTCCCCGATACAAGTCAAGCTTCCCTGCAGTTTAGACGCCTTCAAGCTTCACCCAACTGTTCTGCACTCGTTCGAAGTCACCTATCGTTTATGACACAAGGTTAGACGAGATCGTCAACGGATAACTATTTTCACCTCAGGCGTATTGAGTATAACTCGCAGCCACGGATTACTCAAACATGTTGTCTAATCCACTCCAACGGTTTTCACCGTACCATGCACTGCCTTCTAACACGTTGCTTTCAAATGCTCACGTACCAGGGAGCCATCTTCACGCGGCTGGCCTGGACACTTTCGGTCACGGATCTCAGTATACTCTCCAGCACCTTCAACAACACGTAGGAGTTCATGCACCTCACCTAGCCCGAGCACCACAACCAAAGCATCGACAGCACCCTTACGGGGGCCCGAGCACAAGGGCCACAGGAGCAGCTGGCCCCATTAGGCGGAGAATTAGTAGGGCTTGCGACCAGTGCAATCAGCTTAGGACCAAGTGTGATGGACAGCACCCTTGTGCGCATTGCATAGGTTGGTGACCATACCAAGACGTCCTACGGCAGAACCAAGGAACTAACGATCTCAGAATTTGGATTGGGCTGTGAGTATATCCGAGAACGGAAGAAGCGAGGCAAAGCTTCTCGCAAGGACCTCGCCCAACAAGCGGCTGCTCAAGCTGCCGCAGCCGCCTCTCAAAACGGTCAGAAGTCGCCGAATCAGAACGACGACAGCGAGCCCTCTGCAGAGCAACAAACGGACAGCACATCGTCCGTAAAGCCAGAACAGCAGCAAAATTGCGATGACAAGGCACTAAACGATATCAACGAAGACGCCATAGAACGCAGTCAAAGAATGGGAAGCCTCGATAGTCTAGCAGAGCTGAGCTCCCACCAACCTCATCTGACAGGCCACCCAGGAGCTATGGATAGGGACCAACTAGATAGTCCTACATCATTAGACCTGAATGGGTATGGCAACGTTCCGAACCCGTACGACAGGCAAGGGATGGGACACTTGATGGGCGGAACCGGGCATAATGCATACGGCTCGAATCAGGGCAGCCTCTCCTCCAATTACCCTGATATTCCCTACACTCTGCAGGCTCAAAGTCCTCCTAACTACTCAGCCAATGCTCAACAGACATTCCGAATAGGCACCAGCCCACTCAGCGCATACCCCATAGGCGGTGAGCCAGCCTCGCCAGGATGGATGTCGATGTCTTCGCCTCCTCCGCAGTTCCCATCTCACATTCCTCAGAACAACTATCACCACCAACTAAGATATCCAGTTCTCAACCCCCTGATACCCCATCTTGGGAATATCATACCTGTTTCTCTCGCCTGCGACCTAATCGATTTGTACTTTGCTAGTTCGTCTTCCGCTCACGCTCACCCCATGTCACCTTATGTTCTCGGCTTCGTCTTTCGAAAACGATCATTCCTACATCCGAGCAAGCCCCGTCAATGCCAACCAGCGTTGTTGGCAAGCATACTTTGGGTAGCAGCCCAGACGAGCGATGCTCCGTTCTTGACCGGTGTGCCCTCGGCCCGGGGCAAGATCTGTCAAAAGTTGCTTGAGCTTACTGTCAGTTTACTTAAGCCGTTGATCCATACACCGTCTGGGGAAGCCTCGCCGGTTTCTAGTCCAGTAATAGATGGCGTTGCTTTGGGAGGATTAGGAGTTGCCCTTCCTGGCTCAATGAGTATGGAAAATCTCACGGGTGAATCCGGGGCTTTCGGTGCAGCGGGAACACTAGACGATGTCATCACTTACATCCACCTGGCCACGGTCGTTTCCGCGAGTGAGTACAAGGGCGCTAGCCTTCGATGGTGGAACGCTGCGTGGTCTCTCGCAAGAGAGTTGAAGCTCGGCCGAGAACTCCCACCGAGCGTTCCTTCGATGGTGCAAGGCAATAACGGCAATGATGTTGATGCTGATGGTGAAACCGAGGATGGGATGGGTAACAATGTTTCCCCTGGGACCGTTAGCGAAGAGGAACGAGAAGAACGACGACGTATATGGTGGCTCACCTACATCGTCGACCGTCACTTGGCGCTGTGCTATAACCGGCCGCTTTTCCTTCTAGATATTGAGTGCGAGGGTCTTCTCCAACCCATGGATGACACTGAATGGCAGAATGGGAACTTCAGTTCCCACACGACGGACCCGGCATTGTCGGAACAGTCGGGAACTGACGGAGGACGAGTTCGTGGACCGCACTTCGAATGCACTGGTCACAGTATCTTTGGCTACTTCCTACCCTTGATGACCATCTTGGGCGAGATCGTTGATCTCCATCATGCACGTAATCACCCTCGATTTGGCATTGGATTCCGCTCGGCCAGGGAGTGGGATGACCAGCAAGCCGAAATCGTGCGCCATCTCGAATCGTACGAGCAGAGCTTGAAAAAATTCGAGCAACGTCATTTCAATGCCAGTTCTGAGGATAAGAACGAACAGTCTGCAACTTTGGAGATGCCCTCCATGCCTTCCGAGCTTGATCAGATCGGCTCGCCGTCGGGACGTTCGGTGCATACGAGCTCTTCGCGCATGACCGAGTCCGACATCCAAACTCGCATTGTCATGTCGTATGGTACACACGTCATGCACGTCCTGCACATACTGCTCACTGGTAAATGGGATCCCATCAACCTCCTTGACGATAACGACTTGTGGATCTCATCGCAAGGCTTTATCACGGCTACGGGACATGCCGTTTCGGCCGCAGAGGCTATCAGCAACATCCTTGAATACGACCCGGGTCTCGAGTTCATGCCTTTCTTCTTCGGAATCTACCTTCTACAGGGGTCATTCCTACTGCTGCTTATTGCCGATAAGCTACAGCTCGAAGCTTCGGCCAGCGTCGTCCGCGCCTGCGAAACCATCATCCGCGCCCACGAGGCATGCGTCGTGACGCTCAACACTGAGTATCAGGTATGTTAATTGCTACGTGACATGATATATTGAATGAAGCTAATTTACTTTCACAGCGCAACTTCAGCAAGGTGATGCGTAGTGCTCTCGCACAAGTCCGCGGTCGGGTGCCCGAAGACCTCGGCGAACAACATCAGCGCCGCCGAGAGCTTCTAGCATTATACCGCTGGACTGGTGACGGCACCGGATTAGCCCTGTGAGCTATCTATTTATCTATCTATATATATACTTGCGAGATAAAAGAATGTTTTGCCATAATGTAGACATTGGTTTTTGGTGCCGGACATATGCGATTACGATTCAGGGGCGTCATAAAACGGGACCGGGGTGTTGCGGCTTGCTTTTTTCAGCTGATGACCAAAATGATTCCCCGCGGCGGCAATGGAGCGGATCAAATTTGGACGAAATGGTCAATGTGCGAATGGACAACTTGTTTGAATAGCAGAGAAGACTTTTGGGGACAAGCGAGGAGTTGAGGTGAAGGGGTTAGGCAATGGCACTACGGTTGTTGATATGATGGTCAACGGGGTGGTGTCATTACTAGGCTTTGCGCGAGGGCTTCTTGTTGATTCTGTGTACGGGGCCCTAGTCGTTGCTTATCTGGGAGCGGTTGTTTAGAAGCATGGAGTTCAAGGGGAGAGAGGTGTTGGACTCGGAGTATACGTACAGAAGAAACGAATTACCTAGAAAGAGAACCTTTGTCAAACTCATGACCCTATAATAAGACAATGCACGCATATCAGAATACACGGAGTGATGGCCATTTAGGAATGCATATACAATGAGCATCATGAAAGGTGACATGTCTTCTGCATACCTACTCCCCAGGCAACGACGGGTATGCCGTGCTACGTACCACAGCATTATGGACCATCCCGTCCGCACCTCCAATACGAATTGCTATCCCCCAACGGATAGACGCATGTGAAGACATGAGAATCATAGGCCACCTCTCATTGGGTGCGTGGTTTTCTTAGCCCCTTGGCCCCCCTTTTCCCCTTAGGTCGAGACCGTCCATGTAATACTTCGCAACCTTCAGCGAGTCTAAGACGTTATCATATATCATTACCGCCATCCCTCCTCCATTTTCATTACAATATATACTTTAGGTAGATAGATACCGAAGATACCTCGGCCACAAGGGCTAATTATTATGCTGCTAGCGGCAGACAGTTCTCGTAGAAGCGAGCGTCGGTTAATATAGCTACAGGCGATGCTCTTGAAAGGGGTCAATTGATTGACTATATTTTTTCCCTTGGTATCTGATCATATAAATTAGGCAGTGAAGCAAGCGTCGAAACCAGTTTGTTGTTTATGTCATCATAATAGGTAAGTCCCTGTGCTTATACGCCTGTGGATAGGGGAGTGAATATTGGTCTTGTGAATTTGCCGATCATGCCACTTCTAACTGAGAATGATGTCAGCCTCTTGATATTCTCCTGTTTCAAGACCGTTCATGGCTTCGCCGTCCATAAACCCACTTATATAACAGTCTCCGACTAGGCGGTACGTATTGTCGCCGTTGGGTCTCAAAAGCAACGGCACGTTAGATCCCTTAAGGATGAAGACTTCGTCACCCGTCTTAGCTAGCAGCGGCGCCATGCCTACGAAGCCCGTCCGCGTTACTATAAATCTCCTCGCTAATAACGGGAGCATACAAAGCGATAGAATTTGGAAAACGGCAGGATCGTCGAGTATGTTTTCGAAACGGTCAGACCACTGCGAGAAGTACGTAGATAGCCGTTCACCATCTACAACAAGGTCCTGGTTGCATTGCTGGAACTGATCCAAACGGTCAAATATAAGCTTCGCCTTCCCGCGCCCATCAAAGTAGGGCATGTCAAGCAAGTAAGCCAACGCTTCTGGTTGCGCTTTCTTACTTATTCCATAGCTGAAGACATCCCACATAGCTTCTTTTACTCCGTTGCGACCGTTGTATACGGGTTTGTCGGCGCCACGCGTTCTAGTATCAACAGTGTCATGGTCGTCGTGGTTGAATACTTCACTGCAAGCGAGGGAAGCAATGCTGTCAACTTTGAACCCTCTACACAAAAGATGATCAGGATTTTCGACTTCTGCGAATTTGTGGGACGATCCCCCAGAAGCAGAAGCACCTGCGGCCTTGTAGTACATCTCCGAGTAGAATATTTCGCCACCGTCATCTGAAGACGTCCAATCAGGAACCCAAGACGGTAGCTGTAAAGCCCCCCCGCCTTTAAACGATGTTTGATAAACAACACTTAGTTTGCCGGTAGACTTGATGAAGGCGATGGCAAAGTTTCGATAGGCAAGGTCCGCTGACTGTAGATAGTCGGGTGTGATGTGAGCACGAATTTGGGAATCCATCAACCCTAATAGGCCATAGATCTTGTCTCTTATATCCGACTGCTTAGCTTGACGCCCTGCATTGAGGTATGGCAGGATATCATAGTAGGGTGGGTCATTGGAACTAAGTATGACTATAAAGGGCTGGATGTTCTTCAATGCGGATTCGAAAACATCCTCCATTTCGGGGGGATAGACGGATTCAAATTCTGCTAGGTTGCTTTGCAAGAGTACCATGGCAATCAGGAGAGCGGAAAGGTTGCTGAACTGATCACCGAAATAAAATTCAGTCCTTGTGTTCGCTAAGAAAATTTCCTGGATGACTATGATATCAAGAGTTAGCATTCCCTTCCAAGCTATGGGTATCTCAGCAATTAGCCGGGAGCTCTCAGGGGTTGAAAGAACCTCAGAGATAACCCGGTTAGACAATTCTGCTCACAAAACATGCTTAATGGGTACCTACCTAGGTACACAAGAGAAAATGCTACTTACTCCATAGTCGTCTCCAGTACGATCGCTTGGCCAGCTCACAGACACCTGCCCAAGCGTCTTTATATTCAGGCTTTTTCAGTGCCGTCAACCCCTTTGCGGCTGAGACAGTGTAAAGGCTGTGCACTTCCATAAGTAACTCGCAAGTTTCGTCGTCGTGTCCAAGCTCAAGCCTCGGTCCCAGTCTGGTCAATACGGAGGTTGCAGTTGAGTAGATCTGCTCCATAAGTTGTAACTGGGTGTTGCGCTCTTGGACATCTTGCTGGTTTATGCATAGTGCATCGACCCATAGCCGCGCCGAGGCAGTCTCCTCGGTATCCCTGTGCCACCGCGGAAGCAAGTCTTGCAGAGCGTCGTGTAAATTTTTGGTCACAGCCATCCGGTGGCCGCTGACCATTATGTTGGCGGTGACGGTCGGGTCACCCCATTCATACGAGAGCGCATATAATCGACCCCAACTATAGACCGTAGCAGATGTAAAAGAGCCATCGCGATAAACCGGGTTGTGTGAAAAGTTCTTGGTTCCAGAGTCCAAGAATTTCGACGGGTCACCCGGATATTTTTCCACGTCGGCCTTGTAGGTTGTTATGAACTCCCATATTTTAGACTGGAAGCGGAAAGACTTATCAAATCCATCGAGTTGGAGAAATGTTCTGTACTGGTCGCTATATTCGTAGAGAGAGACGTGTTCGATCGTACACTCAATCAATCCTGATTTGGAACTTGTTTCTGAAGGGTCCTGGAGAACGAGAACCCTTATTTCGTTCCTGCTCGTATCTAAAGGCTGGTATTCCATCTTCTCATAGCTTTGAGGCAAGGAGTAGATGATGTTTGGAAGTCCTATACTAGAGCCTTCATCCGACAAATTCCCCTATGTGAGCCGCAGCACGGATCCGAACGAGTATCCTGGGGCATAACCTATGAGAGTGAGAGGCTATTCAGAAACTCAGAACTCGGACTACATGTTTATGTTAGAAGCTCAGCTCGTGCCCCTCTCCATGGTAATCCCGACTACCTACCAAGGTACCTACCTAAGATAGCTGTAGTCCTAGGGTACCTGAGGAGGTACCTAATGCTAATGGCCCGCGGGGTCGGTGGGGCCCTATTTCTGCAGGGACTTCCGATTGACTGACTGAGGGGTAGCTCTGATAACGAAAGAACAGCGGTGTCAAGGTTAAACTCTTGTCTTGCTGCCCGCTAGACTAATCGTACAGATCTCGGGAAGGCAGCAACGCGACCATCAAACATGGCTACCGAAGAAAGCAAACGTCATGCCGAGGCATTGATTACCAAGTTCCGATTCGAACGCGTGCTGAACCAAGGTATGCTATACCAATACGAGTTTCAGGATAGCCATCGGTCGAACTGTTTCTAAACCAACATTGTTCTAGCATCTAATATTCTGTATCTAGAGAGCTGACGCAGCATAAAAGACGAAGCAGGAAGACGGATCACGCTATACGGACAAGCCGATTCACAGCCCGCGCTCCTCATACTAGAACGCGCCCCGTTCCCCGATGCCGAAGAGTACCTCTCCGTCCTGCCCTCCAACCTGCGCAGCACTACCAACTTAGGCAACAATGACATATATTCCTGGTCTCTGGCTTCGGGCGGACCGATCTTCAAGGACGATGAAAACGACAAATTCGCCGATTTCAAGATATCGATGATATGCCCCTGCACGGACAAGCACATCAAGAAACACAGCAAGCAAGGCTATCGGTACGTGACGGAGACGCCTGAGATCTACCGCGACAAGGTGCGGCCATTCATGCAGATCTACCGAGAGGAAGGCCGCCTGAACTGGATCTATAACATCATTGAGGGACGGAAAGAAGTCGAAGATGTTATTTACAGAACGCCGCTAGGGCGGGACGGGGACGAAGGCTTTCTGATGCTGCCGAACCTGCATTGGGATCGTAAGACCATCGAGGCTCTACACCTGCTGGGCATCGTGGAACGACGAGACATCTGGAGCCTGCGCGACCTGAAGAAGAAACATATTCCCTGGCTGAGACATATGAGGGCCAAGCTAGTAGACGCCACCGTCCAGACGTATCCGCAGATCGACACCGACCAGCTGAAGCTGTTCTGCCATTACCAACCGACATATTATCATTTCCACATTCACGTCGTTCACGTTATGCTGGAAGCGACCTCTACGCAGTCGCTAGGCAAGGCGATAGGGCTGGATAGCATCATCGAGCAACTCGAATCGATGTCGGGGGACGACGAAACAGGTATGGATAGTATTTCGCTAGGTTATATAGTGGGTGAAGCATCGGAACTGTGGACGGAAATATTCGAGCCACTCAAGAACTCCGGTACAGCTTCTCAACCGCGATGACGAGATCGTTGACTGCAGGTCCGCTAGGGCAGTCTGTCCACTCTCCGCCGTCTCTGATACAATAAACTTCGTTGTTTAATCGAACCGTGCAGCTCTTTGTAACGCCCGCCTAGATGATGAGTTAGTAACAGTCCAGGTATGGTGTTTGATAGAGCAGTTAAACACGTACAGTAGCAGTCCTCCGCACACTCTCCCTCAGCATGGCCACGCCCAAAGCCCCGTCGTCCTTCGCAGCACAATCGTTGAGCTTCTCAAAGTCAATAGCATGTTCCAGCGCGCAATCCTCAACCAATTCCCGCTGCGGAATTGACCTGTAGTCCTTCGTCAAGCACATGGTGAAGCCAAGGTAGATCTTGGGATCCGGGTATAAATGGTGCGCACACAGCTCGATGATGTTTCCCATACACTCGCCCGGGCCGTGCTTGCAGTCGACACCGTCGTTTTCGGTGGGCGTTCCGATGTACGATAGTGTGAAATTGACCTTGTCGTACACGCGCATCATGGCCGGCAGCACCATATCTTTCAGACAGTCCTTCGCGTCAGGGCATTTGCTCATGATGTGCGCCTCGAAGGGTACTAGATCTTGGGCCGCGGATACGGGCTTGCCAAGCGGTATTTGAGACGATCGTGGGTTGGAGGACTCTGGGACAAATAGGACGGCATATGATGATATGGCATTAATATTGTACAGGGCGTAGATGACTATGGCGATCAGAGTCAATATTAGGAGCGGTCGATGTCGGCGTCGGCTGCGACTTCGTATCGGTCGTTTTTCCTCCATTATTGGGAGGCTGATCTTGGCAGCCATGTCGTTTGACTGAACTAATGGGTTGGTAAAGGGAGGGAGGGATAAAAAAGGAGGCGTTTGATAATAGTTGGATTTGTGTCAAGGAATTCAGTGACGCATATCGTCCAGTGATACCCAAAAAGAGATATTCGGGGCAAGACGCGTGATTAGTCACGATCCGCGGATAATTGATGGAGGCGATGAATATGGTGATAAAGGTAGGGATGTTATCGTGATCAACATTTGGCCACGGGACTAGAATCGATACCCTTGAAACCTTCCCAAGAGCCTCCTACCATTAGTTTCATGTAACCGGACGGCTCAGTGCAGGGATAAATGGAGGTCTACGAATATTCGACCGAGCTGCCGAGTCAGGCGCCGTCCAGGGTTCCGTTCCATGCCTGTCCAAGGCTGTGTACGGTAAGGATGTAGCGGCGTGGGGCGCATGCGGCCATGTGGCTGAAGCAGAAGTACGAGGTGGTAGGGTATACGGAAATAGGTGTAGGGTGGATACGATGTACATACTTCGTAGGGCGTGTTTTAGGTCACGGCACCCACTTCTGCCACTGTACTTCCCGCAGTTGAATAAGGCCGTAACCTTTACGACCTCTAGGCTCCGACTGGATATCGAGACTTGAAAGCTTGCTCTTAACAACCCACACCATCGCGAGTCAGGATGAATCGCCGTTCAACGTTACCATTAGCTCACCCCTATTTTAAGTCCGAACTAGGAGGAAACTGCCTGATGTTTCATTCTTATTACTTGACTCTATATTTATCGACATAGGTAGTCACCTACACTTCTAACTGGCTGCATACCTGCTTCGTCCCTTACGGACGCACCATCTACAGCTACCCACCGGCCTACCTCGGTACCCAATCGATATCCCTGCCACTGTAACGTTTCTAGAAATCTTAAGTCGCTGATTCGGCAGTTCGTTTGACTCTTTACCACTTACGAGTTGAGTACTAGTCGCGATCCACGATCCACGAACATACATATATACACATCACGTAACTACCAAGACGCTGTGTCTAGTAGTCTGCCTGAACTGCTCTTGGACAAGCACGATTTTTCTTTTAATCTCGTTTAAGCAGCTACATTTTTACGAATATCCTTTTCGATCCTTGCCAGTGTACTTTTACCAACTTGCGATTACAATTCCTACGCCTTATCGTAGACATGACCTTGACTTTGCCACCAAGTCGTTGAACAACATAACCTCGGAATCTCGTTTTACGTGCTGGCAGTCTACCTAGCAAGGAAACAGAGAATCTAGGACCAACATGAAGGACGTGACCATGGATGGCGATATCGAGGATTTCCTCAAACCTCTACACATCGACCAGGCAAAGGCGCATGCATTGGCGCATGAGTTCCACCGCACATTTCAGCATTTATCCGCCAATTCCTTGAACCAATTCCTCCCTACCCCAATATCCGAATCAATATTACGGCCTACCGAGGGTCGAGAAAAGGGTCGGTATGTCGTCTCGTCTCCTACTTGCGAACTATTTTTAGAGCGGTCATAATGTTTTATAAATAATTGTGTACCTTTGAAAAAGCTAACTTACGACATAGATATCTGGCCATCGATATGTACGCGCCTAATTAGTGTGATCTCTCTCGTGTAACTGAGACTGACCTTAGGTAGCGGCGGTACTAATCTGAGAGTTGGCTTCATTGAGCTATTAGGGAACGAAAAGGGGGTTAATGGTGATTATACCAATGGAAACCAGGAGACGACGCCAGCATCAGAGTCTACGTCTAATCTGCGCCGGGTGCTTGAGAAGTCATGGCCAATTTCAGATGTCCTCAAAAACGAAAATGCCGACTCACTATTCAGGTGGATTGGAAGCTGCATTGCGGAAGTTGTGCGGGAAGGCTGTGAAGCATTCGACATACCTCGCGATCGAGAACTTCCCATGGGGGTTACATTTAGCTTTCCGATGGTGCAGGAGACTTTAGCCGACGCCACGCTCATGGCGATGGGAAAGGGGTTCGCGATTTCATCTCGCTTACATCTTGGAACCCATCTAACAAATGGCTACGAGAAATCGAAGACTCCGGATTTACCTCCTATCAAAATTGCGGCTATCCTAAACGACGCGGTTGCAACACTAGTATCATTTATATACCAGTCCAAGGAGGACAGCTCGCATAAAGCGGCAATGGGGCTCATCTGTGGTACCGGTAGCAATGCGACGATACCACTGAAGAGGAGCACCCTCCACAAAGACAAACAGCCTGGAATGGTCCAGGTTCTCGATGAAGATTCGACCGACGACCTACGAATTGCAGTGAATACGGAGTGGAGTATCAATGGGACAGCACCAGCTCTACGGAAGTTTGGCTTGGTTAGCCAGTGGGATACGAGACTTGACAACGAAGGCGAAGCGCCGGGATTCCAACCACTCGAATATCTGACAGCGGGGCGATATTTAGGTGAACTCGGACGGCTGATGCTGCTAGACTATCTTGAGCACCATTTGGATATTCGTACGGACACTTTACCCCCGCGACTTTTAATTCGATTCGGCCTCACGACTACTTTTCTCAGCCATTTCAAGCCGCCGGATACAGGGGCCTTACTAGAAAAGCTCGAGGTCGAGTTCCCCCATTCAACGGCCACGGCACCCTTTCAGTGGACAGAGGAAATCGCCATGGTTTTATACAAGATCACTAAGGCTATCGAAGTCAGGGCTGCTGGCATTGTCGCAGCGGCTATCGTTGGGTTACTCGCATGCGCAGAAGATATCCCACTCGGGGGCCCGCTTCAAGACAAGATGAACAACCACGCTGTTGAGAATGGAGAACGACCAAAGATGGATCTGATCGTTGGGTACACGGGAGGATGCATCGTCCACTTCCAGGATTACCTGGCAGACTGCCAGAAGTTCCTTGACTCGATTATCCAAGCCGAATTCGGGGATCATGCTCCTGTCAGGGTCGTCATGAGCCCTTGCCATGACGGAGGCATCACTGGTGCAGGTGTTTTATGCGGTGCCTCGCAGGCGAGGTCTAAGGACGTGGATGTGTAAGATTCTTCACCGCTATATAGAGGGCATGGAGTTTGGAGAGGCGTATGTCGATACCTTGCATAGAAGGGGTGGGGGGTATCATTGCAGCAGCTGCGCCTTCATGATAGCAACGTGAGTACGTTTTTATGATAGATGTTTTATCACGTTCAGCGCAATTACCATTCATATTTGCATTGGAGTATACGAGCTTCACAGAGGGCGGGATGGCGACTCAATGCCGAGAATAATGCGAGAAGCGTCTATTTCATTATACAGAGTTCAACTCGTACTACACGTGCAACGTGCAAATCTCATGTTAGAGTAAACAAAAGTCTAGAAAGCCTGAGCTGAATAGCATCACACGAGTAGGTTAGTGTACACCCTGTCCCTGTCGCAGCATGAGGCTTCATTGAGATTACCAGCCCCGCATCTCAGTATAGATGCTAGCGAGCACTGCCGCAACTGCGCAAAACAAAGGAAATACCTTCACCTTCCAACCTCAGCATCTACCTAGTATTTACAGATGGGAGGTCCTTGTCCATGCATGTGGTGAAAGGCGGCTGAGACCCTGTACCGGCCGAAGCCGGTCATGCACCTCCCCTTAACCGATCCTTGGGCGCATCGACGGTTCCCCGCAGATTCGGAAACGAGAAGGGAGCTACCAGAGTAAATGAAGACCTACCGTGGGCCATCTGCCTTGCGTCCACTTTTAAAAGTAGAGGAAACCGCCGTCAACCACGGATTGTCGTCTTCAGGGAGCGCATGTGGTTTGCAGTATAAACGTCGTCTCTGCGTCTCTACTGTTCCACAAGCCCACTCCCCATCGACGTGCTCGATTTTATTTCCCTCACCGACTTATCCGAAGAAAAAGATTCAGGTATTAATAATTCGTATTGCTCTCTCTCGTCTCTGATTTTCAGGCGAATTTTCCCAATTGTCTTTGTTTTTCTGCTTTGCAATTTTATATAGGTATTTTCAGGGGATAAGCAAGACCTCGTTCTTGGGCGTTTTCGACCTGGGTGGAACTAGGCCGAGCACGTCCGTCAGCGAACGCTAAGACACCTCCTTTTATATAAGAAAATCGAGGGAAACTCGTCGGTACGCGAGAGAAAAGAAAAAAAAAAAAGAAAATAGTCTACGTGCTATTTAAACGTGTCGCCATGTCGTCGAAAAACGAAGATGACGACGCGCAATCGCAGGCTCACGACGATGCGGAGCCGGCGACCGAGAGGACGGCTCTCCTGCACGAGTCGCAGCGCAGGCACACGGAGCCGGCAGGCCACGCCCCTATCAGGATCCCCCGGGGAGGCAGCGAGAGCGACGATTACGACAGCGAGGACGATTTGGACCCGAACGAGTCGGATCTCATGATCGCCCGCAGCTTCACGTCGGGGGCGTCCGGCCTCGCACCAGAATCCTGGGAGTCGGCCCTGCTCAGGGGCCGCCGATCCAGGAGCACCATGCGTCGGCCCTCCATGGCCCACAGCATCGTGTCCGTGTCACCCCGGCCCGCAGCCGCCACCAACGGCCACAAGCACCAGGGCCAGCATCCGGGTCCCGAACTATCCTTCCCCAACGCGGACGACCTGGAGGCGGGCAACGTCAGCAGCACGCCGGTGTCGGACGTCGACGACGGCGCAAAAGACGCGCCGTCGTACCTGATCGACACGGACCGGCGGCGGTTCTGGATCGTGTTCCTGAGTATTATGATGACGCACTTCATCGCGTGCTTCGACGGCACCATCATGGCGTCCTCGCACCCCGTCATCACGTCCTACTTCCGCAGCTCCAACAGCGCCAGCTGGCTGTCGACCGCCTTCCTCCTGACCAGCACCGCCTTCCAGCCCGTCGTCGGCCGCCTCTCCGACACCCTCGGCCGCAAGCCGCCCTACATGGCCACCGTCGTCGTCTTCGCCGTCGCCACCACCTGGTGCGCGCTCGCGCGGAGCATGACGAGCTTCATCCTCGCGCGCGCCGTCTGCGGGCTCGGCGCCGGCGGGTGTCTGGGCATGGGCAGCATTATCATCAGCGACCTGGTGCCCATCGAGTGAGTTTTCCTTCGGCTACCTACCTACCTACCTTATGTACCTAAAATAAAAAAAATAAAATAAAAATAAAAAAAATTGTAGGGTACAGATACAGATAGAGGGACGAGATCGCTAATGCGCAAAGGCAAAAGACGTCGAGGTTCGTACCAGAGCTACGTCAACATCGTGTACGGGCTGGCCTCGGCCTCGGGCGCGGCCCTGGGCGGCCTGATGGCCGACTCGCTCGGCTGGCGCTGGGAGTTCGGCGTCCAGGTCTTCCCCATCGTCCTCTGCCTCGTCGTGGCCGCCTACGGCATCCCCGGGGATCTCGGGCTGCAGGACAAGCACCAGACGTTCAAGCAGGCCATGAAGAAGTTCGATTTTAAGGGGTCCGTCCTCTTGACTACTTCAACTACGTTCTTGATTTTGGGCTTGGTACGTTATATTAATTAGACTGATCTTGAAGCGATTGCATGTGCTAATGAAAATCGTATAGAACCTTGGAGGTAACGTCGTACCTTGTAAGTCGCTACCCCCATGTCCTCGCCCTACCATTATAGTACTGTATAGGGGTACAGTAGTACATAATCAGGCTAACATATAAATAAAGGGTCACACCCGATCGTCATCGTCTCGCTCGCTATCTTCGGCGTCTGCTTCCCCATCTGCCTATACGTGGAGTCGCAGCACGAGCGACCCATCATGCCCCTGGTTCTCCTGCACCAGTCCCCCAGGGCCAACATCATCTTCTCCAACTTCATCGCGTCCTTCCTGCTCAACGCCATCCTCTTCAACACGTAAGTTACCATTTGAACTCTCATCTGATTTCCCATTCCTCGACAAGCCTTCTCGCTTCTGTATTCCCACCACAAATGAAGAGATGCGGGGGGGGGGGGGGGGGGGGGGGGGGGGGGGGGGGGGGGGGGGGGGCGGGGGGGGGGGGCGGT
>MU399507.1:706542-727083 GCA_022578845.1 Hypoxylon cercidicola
CGCCCCCCCCCCGCCCCCCCGCCCCCCCCCCCCCCCCCCCCCGCCCCCCCCCCCCCCCCCCCCCCCCCCCCCCCCCCCCCCCCCCCCCCCCCCCCCCCATCAAAGTGGCCTAAATATCTAAATCCTTCGAATCCCCTATCAGTCTCGGACGAGATCAAGGACGAAGGTGCCCCTTGGCGCAGTTGTCAAGTGCCTGGAAGCCTTTTCTCGAGGAGATTCTTGAAAAGGCGGCGGGTTCGAATCCTGCGGGACACAAACGACTGGGTAGTATCCAAGTTCTTGGTGCGTTTTTGCACATAATCATCGATGTACCTTTTTAGGTTCAAAGCCAGGAGGACGAGCTGATGCGATTATTATCCTTTTACACTAGATAGTTGCGTTATATTGTTAATGGGATACTTTTACTGATTATGTGGTTTGACGCGTTGTTATGGCTGACAGTATGGTGATAAGTGAAGATACTGGCGCATGATGGGAGAGCAGCTGAGACCTTGGCACAGTGCAACATGTTGTGTGTAGTATTCCCGTCTGTAAAATACCCCGAGAGTCTGCGAGAAAGTTGAAACCCGTGGTGAGTGAGGGTTTCAATAAATGTCATTAGGTGCGTAAGCAGCCCGATCTTGGGGATCAAGGAAAAGAGTGGGAGGAATTTCTGCCGAGGCAAGAGATGATTATGAAAATGAAACAAAAAGTCCGGTGGAGAATTTAAAGGATGTGCAAAATAAGAAAAGAGGGTAAATAAATAGAGAGGGCAATGGAAAAGAAAAATGCAAAAAGCTCGGCCGCACAGGGTGAGCGCGTTTCAAGACTCGAACCCTGGGGCCTACGAAAGCCCGACCCCCTGGCAGTAGGCTTTACTGACACTTCACTCTTAGCCACTCGGCTAAGAGCTACTGGGACAATTTATCTTGTTGCTGTTATGCCATATAACCCTTCGCAATGGTTGGCTGGGCGTTCATAAGCTGCTGGCCTCAAACTCGTTCCCCAGCAACAGACGCTGTAGCTGCACGGACCTGAGGTCAAACCCGGCTACTAAGATGCGTAACTCGTCATTACCTATTCCGTACGGGTACCTAATGTACAATCTATATCGCGCTCGAATGCCAAGACCTTATGAAGTATGCGGGTGTCCGTATGATTTGTCTATTCCTCCCCCATCTGCTCCAGGACGATCCGGTACTCCTCCGCCTCGGCCTCCATCACCTCCGCCGTGCGCGGGTGCCGCTCCGAGTCCTCGATGCTGGGGAACCCGCCGCCCGGCTCGGGCCTATTTCCGAGTTGCAGCCGGAGCTTTTTTATTTCGCGATCCCATCTACCCTTGCTGTTAGCATGTGCGCTCGTCTTTCTCCGGGGGGAGAGAAAAGGGGACACGAGAAGATAGCTTACAAGGCGCCACCGACGTTTCCGTCTTCCGCGGCCATCCACTCGTAGATCTGGTCCCCCGGCCCGGCCTCCTCCTTGGCCGTCTCGCCCCGGATCCGGGGGATGACGTGGACGTGCAGGTGGTCCACCGTCTGGCCCGCCTCCTGGCCGTCCTGGATCGCTATGTTGAAGGAGCCGGCCGTCGGGGTGCCGTCTGCCGTTGCCGTGTCGTGGCCATGCTTCTCAAACCACGCATGGGAGAAGTAGTACCGCGCAAGCATGCGTTGCACGGTTTGCACGGCTTGGAAGAGATCCGTTAGCTCCGGCGCCGTGAGCTCGGTTAGCCGGTGGTGAGGCTTCTTCGGACAGACTAGAACGTGTCCCGGAAGCAGCGGTTTTAGGTTTACGAGGGCGAAGGAGTAAGGGGTTGTGAAGAAGACCTAGACGGGGTTAGTTTATGTTATAGTAGTGGTAACAATGTTAATGGCGGCGGATGGGCAGATGGGTGAGTGAATGCTTCTTATACTCCATTCCCCCATGTCTCATATAACCTCATAACTCAATGCTGTACGATGAACTTGGATACGAGTATCATGAAGTGAATAGTTGGGCTCACCTGAGATGTGACCTCGAAGGGGCCGAAGTGGAGGGGGCTGGCCGGTTGAGAACCCATCATTCGTCTTCGAATCGTGCTACCGAAGATATTAAATATGGGCGAATTAAGTTTTCGTATCATGACATTGACACCCACGCTGTAAGACGTGGGATACGGCTACTTATAAAACACTCATTGTGAGGCAAAAGGTACGGGATGTGATGAATTTCAAATTGCCAAGCAGCTACGCGGCCGTTTGGTCGCTGGTAACAATTATGACGTAGTCAATCCTTGCACATAACCTTCTAATACTTCTAATATTTGGGGCCGAATTTCGAACGCCTTCCTCATTTCGACACTTCGGTTTCTCACTTTCCTCTTTCTCGTCGGCTCAGGACAGAACTGCCACGGGACCAAGCAATGTCTGCACAGTAATCTGCTATTTTTTGTCACGCTTAACACCTCTATTTGTATATATTTTTGCGGCATATGCAACTGAACCTCCCTGGTTGCATGCATGCTAGACATGCGTCGCCAATCATCTGTTACAGCCCCAATTACCTGGTCATCCCCCAATTGCCTCAATTGCGGCTACTACTGAACAAACCATGCCCTCACATTTACTGCCGACTACCGAAGGTCAACATACACTGTACCTGCCAAGGTAGCGGTGAGACATCCTTGTAGGTGTACTCGTGGTCCAGTTGGTCTATTTTAAAACATCAGAGAGTCGTTATTTATGTCGCGGTCTAGACCATTCGTTGTCTAGGCATTTCATTCATTGACCATTCTAGTAGTATTCATCTAAGGCTACCTATGTTAGCATCTTATGCTGCATCGAAGAAACCAATGCTATCATTTTCGCCTCATCCCTTCAGAGTAGTTATGGCTGTCACTATGGCTGTGACTACAGCCACACTCTTGGTTCGACGTCAATATTGCGAATTCCCAGCCTGATCGCCAAACGTGGTAGACGGGACAGCGTTGAAGTCCTCGCGCTTAATGCTTGCATAGTCGCACATATCCTCCGAAGACGCTAGATCTGTAGATACTCGGTCTCTACCACAGTCTGGGGTGTTCAACTCGCTAATGCGCCCCCAGTCTAGAACGCAGATCCGGTTGTATTTATGATCGTCGGAAAGGTGTGCTATTGTTATAACAGTCTTATCCATCATCCCTGATTCAAGGGAAGGAGTCGCCTCGTCACAGGTGACGACACGATCATTCGTTAGAATAGCACGGGCAGTACCGAAATATCGCGCTGCCCTAGTGAGAAGGTCTTATCCTCTTCGACTATATCGGAATCAAGGTGGATCGGTGACAAAATATTGCAGCTATTCAACCCGACTTGGCGGAGAACGTGCGATAGTTCTATACCTCCATGTGCTGGCCGAAGGGGTCTATGTTCGCCCGTACAGTTCCTTAGAATAAAATAAGGAGCTGCTCGGCTTCCAGCTCCTCAATAGGATTATCTCACCCCCTGAAAGATCAACAGGTAACCTGAATAGAGCAGTGCACATATTATAAGTCTTGTCACGTAATGTGGTTCCTTGGAGGAATGGCTGTGCTCATCGTTTGTGGCTGCCATCAGGGGTAACCCCTATTCCGAGAGGTGAGGCCATCTCCGCCATCTCGCCATATATTTAGGCCTGATTCATAGTGAGCTTTAGCGCATGTCCCCTATAACCTTTTTATCCAATCAAATTGCTAAATCACATGCCAGCTGCCACCTGGCACACCCCTAACTTCACAGCGCTACAGTGCACTAAACTGACCTGAGATTATGGCGCATTCTAGCACATGAAGTACCTATAAATATAGCGATGACGCGCTCGCCAGCTGTCGCCCAAGAACCCTAACCCTAACCCTATAAATCCTGTAAACAATTGCACCGCTATAATTCTAGTGATATATGCACAGTAATGCCCTGTAAGTATAGTGAGGTGAGTAGACTTTTTTTTTTCAATTGTAATTATAGGGGGTATGCGTTATGGCCACAAGGCCTGCTGGATGGTTATGTTTTCAAAGACAGCAACCTGTGCGGAGGAATTGCATCTCTGATGCCCCTTTGTCTGCCATCCATTTGATTATTGCCCGGCCTAGGCCGCCCAGGCCTCCTGCAACGATATAGGAAGCATTATCCGCGAATTTCCAGTCGAGGTGCTGGGTGGTACGTTTCTATAATAAAATATTAGAGATATTAGGGCTCTGGAATGGAGACACCTACCTGAATGACGTCGGAGAGATTGACGCCAATCACAATCCTTCCTAGAAAAAGGAGACTCGGGAACTTAGTGAGCTGTCGAAATTATGATGGTGAAAAGATGACAGGCTTCGCTTTTCTAGTCACGGAGGACCAGTCGTTACCGGAACTCCATTCTTCCTCAACACCTGATCTCAAGATGCTTCATCAATAGTTGGGCTCAGGATCCTCCACTCTTCGTAGCAAAGGAGAAGTACGTAAGTTGTTATAGTTCTGTGAGGATTACGTAACCAGTCAACACTACCATGGCGGCGAAAGGGGCTCGTAGAGAACCATTCCTCTGTATAATCATTGTTCTGATTGGGAGTAATTATTATTTGAAGGCATCTTGTAAGTATTTATACGGTTATAATTAATCGATAGGTATTTTATAAAATTTCAAAAATGAAGAACCTCGCAAATTACCAGCTAAGCAATTATGATATTACCCCTTTAATGGTTCCTCAGGAACCCCCCCTTCCCACTATGATACCTTAGGAGGTATACAGAACAAAATCAGTCCCCTCTCTATTCACGTACGTCGTCTTTTCGATCGAGTGTTGGTAAGGGTGGGGGCTGTTCATCAATCTGGTTGATGGCTCTCGCAGACTCTGTCATATGTGACCCATGATAACTGTTCATAGAATAGCCAGAAGAGTCAGAGTGATAGGTTCTCATTGTGATTCGACTCCAGAATAAACGCCGATATTCTCGATCCTTATCCGCTGGAGAGATCAGGAACCGATATGACGGCAGCATACTGACAAGAACAGATATGATAAGCTCTAGGTAACTGTAGAGATAGGTAAGGGCGGAGCTCAGTTTGTAAATTTTCACTGATCGCGCTGTGTCAAATGCGATTGTGACCATTGCAAGGCTGCAAAGACTGGACACAGCCAGCTTCTGGGTGGGACGCATCTGCAAGTTCCAAATCAGGGGCAGTGGGAGTATTATCACTGCGTAACAGAGTCAGTAAGTATGGCCCCAAGCCAACTCTGAGTTATGAAGAACATACCGACCAGGTCCGAGCTAACGTTGAAGAAATAGGATATCCAAATGAGCTTCGAGTCGAGCGATGCCACATACGGAGTCATACATTGCCCTGGAACGCCAATCAATACGTAGTGCTGGGAGTGTCGTATGAATTCTGGAGACTCACGATACGTAAATAAGTTTCCTGCTTCACCACACTGGCCATAAACGCCAATGAGGCATATCCCGTAGCAGAGGGTGATATACACCAGAGCAGATAACCAGACTGCCTTTTGCTTGCCGCTACTACCCATGCGTAGGACGACCCGGTAGAAGAACATGAAAGAGAACTTGACGGCGTAAAGGGAGGTCCAAAATAATGTCTGAATAGCCACGTTCCATCTACGCAACGTGATGGCCATGTCCGCAACGTCTTCTTCGGGCGGCGCTGGGGTCTCTCCGATGAGTATAGAGGAGAACTGGTAGGTGAGAGGATTTTCAATTGTGGCGCATATCATTGATACCAGTAGCAGAAACCAGGCCAAGGCGCTGAATGCATCGTCGAGATGGAATGTCTTCAGAATGATGCTGCGGATTAGTAGTCGGCCCAAGAAAAGGACGGTTGATACGCCGGTCAACACCCAGAGGACGGCCTAGATCATAAAATCGTGGTCAGTAGAGGAATATCAAAAACTTCCTAGGCAGATCATCTCATTTACTTCATTAGAACTTAGAGTAGGTATCTGGACTGGGACGTACCAATAAGCCTGTAGGAGAAATACCTTGACCTGCATCGGACATTGTTGATACGTGAAATGACGACGGGAAGCGTACAGATACGAAAGGGATAGCGACTAACGCGAGGTCTTAGAGTCTACAGTGAAGTGAGTCAAAACTGAACCGCCCCCTCGATCATCAACGTGACTATGTATTATACAACTGACGACGGGCATATGCAGGCGCAGGACGCGTTAGCAACCGATGCTCAACCAACGATCGCATTAAGTGCATCCTCTCGATATCTCTGAGGCCTGCCATTGGATGACGGTTGTGCTGTTAGCTATCAGATTATGCTGTTGGTTAGCAGATCGTGCTGAGGCTGCCAACTGTCCTCAAAGGAGGGTAAATGCCACATAAGGACCTGCCGAGCCATCTGTGCAATAACCAACGGTCGAATTGTGATAAATCCGAGGTTGTACAAAGATAATACCTTAATCCCGTGATGGGTTCCCCTCAGTCATTGTGTCCTCACACCGCTAAATCCAAATGAAAATGTTGGTTCGACATTAGGTGGCACTTTGCTTTCCAACATCTTCCTTCATTAGCGAGGTATGATGAGTTCCATCCTTTCAAATTCCCTACAAAGCAAACCCTAACGACTACTAAGTCCTCTTCCTCGTTACGTCGCGTGGCTCCCGTATGGTTAACCAGAGGCGCGCATTTCACAGCATCTCTCATTTCAGGACCAATCCTTGGGCAAAAACTCCGACTTCACTTTTACTGTGCCCCCGAGTCACTGAAAAACCATGGCAGAAACTACTGCTGAACGTGCTGTTCCAACGATTGACCTTTCTATCTTCACAACTGAGCCTTTACAGCATGAGGAACGCGTCAAGGTCGGGCAGCGCCTCGTTGAAACCCTCCACCGCTTTGGTTTCATCAAGATCGTAGGCCACGGGTTTCCCAAGCGCGATATCGACGAGGCGCTAGCCTGGACGAAGAGACTGTTCGACCTACCAGTCGATGAGAAAATGAAAGCACCTCATCCACCTGGGCCCATGCCTCATAGAGGCTACTCGAGTATCGGTAAAGAGAAGGTCTATTCTCAGGCAGATGTCGCAGAACACAAGGAGGACGGCGACGTAGGACAGTCCTTGCGAAAAATCTCAGATTTCAAAGTAGGTACCATTTACACGAGTTCACCCCTTTTCCGATCACCTTGAGAACTGATTTGATACTAGGAAAGTTACGAAATTGGCAGTGAACAGGATCCTGTACAGCAGAATATCTGGTTACCTGAAGATGTACTTCCAGGCTTTAGGGGTTATATGACAACCCTTTACGATAGGCTGCTCGGCGTGAGCAAAACCATACTGGAAGCGATTGCCATTGGTCTCTCACTGGATGCCGAGGAGCACGCTGAATCCGTCAAACTGATTTCGGACCGACACTGTCAGCTGCGCCTTCTACATTACCCGGAGGTGACAAAGGAGAAATTGCGAAACGAACTTTTGGCAAGGCTGCCTGCCCACAATGATTGGGGGTAAGCTTATCCTTAACCAACCAACATCTACCTGTGATGTGATACTAATGTATGCATGACGGCAGCACCATAACCTTGCTGTTTCAAGATGATAATGGCGGCCTCGAGCTCAAAGACCCCCACTCACAAGCCTTCCTGTCAGCAGAGCCTGAGGAAGGGGCCCTCGTATTGAACATTGGCGACATATTCCAGCGGTTTACTAACGGTATGATGCCTACCTACATATGTGGAAATCTTAGACTGACCCGAGAAAGATTATTTCGTATCGGCACTCCACCAGGTAGCTGTCCCTGACCCCGACGCTGTACCAGAGTCGGGTATACCTGCACGTTATTCGATACCCTTCTTCGTAGTCCCCGACTTTTCTCACACTATATCAACGCTGAATCGGTTCATCACAGCCGACAATCCTTCAAAGTATGATCCAGTGAGATTCGACGAATATGGGTCACAGGTCAGCAAGTATCAGTATCGAGAGAAGGAGTTGTAGGACTGTTCAAATTACGATCATCTTCACCACAACGATTTTTTATCGCTTCAATAAACGATTTCTTCCTTCAAAGACAGCCAAAACTAGCTATTTCCTCCTTCCGATCAGTAAACTACCATTGATGACCCCCGGCGGTCTAGTTATGTCCTTCATAGCTTCGACTGCGACCACATCTGCAGTGTGGGCATTAGACCAGAAGCCATTGATATCTGCGGGAATGAAGCCAGCATCGCTGATCTCGGAACTGCTTGAATAGTTAGTCATCTGGTATTCTCGGGTTGATAGTTAATGATCTTGATGAGTTTTACTCAACATCGGGTACTCTCTTCCCAATTATGGAGATGTCTGTAGCGATGTTAGCAATCGAATACCTACTGAGTTGTCGGCTAGGTCGGGGTATCCGATGAAGTTTCTATATATTCTCATTCATTATTCACCCTCTCATCACTTCTACACCACTACTTCTTAGTGTATTTTGCTATGGATTCCGTTAGCAGAGACAGCGAGGAAAATTTCCTCAGCGGTAAAGATATAGAAAATGAGACTCTCATTCGCGGCGCCGACGACTGTGGCACACATACTCCGACCAAATTCCGACGCTACTGCCATGTCCATAATATTATCAATTCTCTCCTAACCGCCGTTCTCATTTGCTCTATTATCGCCACTTGGACATATGAGGGACAACGCAACTCCAGCATTGAGAATTACTACTACTATTGTATGTATCCCCCTTACTTTGTGACGCCAGATGTCTTTCTCACGCAAGTGGTCACTAGCTCCTGCTCTCGAAGCCTCGCAGCCCGGCTCTCGCGTTACCCACTTCAACATCACAAAATGGTCTCCTTATAATCCCAGTAGTGGAAGCCCCTTGGAAGAGGTCAACGGAAACTGGACAAATATACTGCGACGTGAGAATATCCTGGTCTCGTTACTGGTCTAGATCTGAGCTAATATAATGGAAAGTCGGTATGATAGGTCTCAGCGACGACGAGCTGGCCCGAGTAGGGGGCTCACCAAATTCGATACGCCTACCCCCTGAGAGTGGCGGTGACTATATGGCGTACTTATCCGGCCATCACCAACTTCACTGCTTGTACCTCCTTCACCAAAGCCTCCACCAGGACTATTATGCCACTCGGAGCAAGGTCTGGGAAATGAGCGCCGAGAGAAGACTCTCACACTGGGACCATTGCGTCGAGGCGTTACGCCAGGTCGTGCAGTGCAACGCGGACTCTACTGTCTTGACCCACGATTGGTTTGAGGGCCTTGACGAACCCGTGGCAAATGACTTTAATTCACGGCGATGTGCTAACTGGGATGCTCACTTCCAATGGCAGCTCGACCACCAGGTGCCGGCTCCAAGGCATCCTTTGGCAAAAACATCGGACAGCGTTGAAAGACCGATTCTACCTGACCTCCCTCCTCCCGGGTCTCTATCTATGTATATACCATCGTAAGCATGTGCTGATATCGGCAGAATAGCTGGGACGCCGGGATATGAAGTTCATAGCTTGTTAGATGTGGACAGGACGAAAAATGGAAAATTCAAAGAGGAAAAGAGCAGAAGGCAAGAGTTGGAGAGGCTTGAGATAGAAAGTTTCGTGAACTCGGTTTGAGGGACAAGAGGTTCGCCATCTGGACTTCAAGTGAAAGTCACCTGATCCTTCCAATTGTTATTTCGCCTCTGATCTCCGTCATACGTTAAAGATACCATGGCCCGGAGTGATGCCGGCTGATTTCTTGAGCACCTTCCCACTCAGGTTTCCCCGGGTTGCTTTCAATAGATAGCTGATCCACTAATGTAGTGATGTAACTGGCAACGACATCCGCACAGAGTTGCATTGCCTCTGAGGAACTTGTCTTAGGGGACGTGTAAGAAGGTCACTTTTCCAAGCGTAGATACAGTATGTGATGTGATTGCAGCTTTGCAAGGGATGGTATTGTAGAAGTCAGGGTTGGAGTTGGCGGAGGCGGGAATCGGTATCGTCTGAGAAACCCGCTACTTACGGCCGGTAAGCCATTTACAGCCGTAAATAGATTTGGCTATGAATAAGGGGTAGAAGAACCCCACTGGAAACTCGGCCTTTACCTACACCACGACGGCGTCAGACTTGAAGTTAGGTAGGCTCAAGACTCTCTGGGAGACCTCAGGTACCTAATTTTGAAGGTATATAATCACGATAGAGCCTTGTATAGGTCTAGATCCAACAATTAGACACGCTTACCTTTACCTGAACTCGCTGGCGAGATCCCGATAGATTCTATGGACCCCACTGTTTGTAGCGAAGTAGTAGATCTAGTGCCGGGAGATAGGCAGGATTAGGCTTAGCACCTAGGTAGTTTCACTAAGGTGCCGCACCACGAAGGGTGCTATTGGGAAGTAGATTACTGCAATGCATGAAATCATTGAGACGGCCATAACGTTCTCGAACCGATCGAAATTTCGGGGAGGGTCTGGGTGTGAGTATATATAAGTAATGTACGATGGCTTGACAGATGCTCTCTCTCGCTCTTCACCACCCAGTCTGAGCCAAAAGCCACCATGAAGTCTACAATATTTCTCGGCGCGGCTCTTACCGCCTTCGCCAAGCTCGCTTCTGGTGCCGGCGTTACAGGCGCTGCCGAGGGCTTCGCCCGGGGTGTGACCGGTGGCGGCAGCGCCACCCCCGTCTATCCCTCGACCAACGCCGAACTGGTTTCTTACCTCGGCGACAGCTCTCCTCGCGTCATCATCCTCACCAAGACTTTTGACTTCACCGGTACCCAAGGCACCACCTCGGGCACTGGATGCGCTCCATGGGGCACGGGTTCTGCATGCCAGGTCGCCATCAACCAGAACAGCTGGTGCAACAACTATGAACCAAATGCCCCCAAGGTCTCAGTCAGCTACGACAATGCCGCCATCCTCGGCATCACCGTCGGGTCCAACAAGTCGCTGGTTGGTCAGGGAAGCGCCGGTGTCATCAGGGGCAAGGGACTGAGGATCGTGTCTGGAGCCAGCAACGTCATCATTCAGAACATCCACATCACAAACCTGAACCCTAGGTACGTCTGGGGTGGTGATGCCATCACCCTGGATAATACTGGTATGTGGCGGTGAAGTTCCAACGGTCGAGAACAGCTTTCCAGCTAACACAACTTAGATATGGTCTGGATTGACCACGTCAAGACTTCCCTCATCGGCCGCCAGCATATTGTGCTTGGAAGCAACCCTTCAAGGCGAGTTACCATCTCCAACAACGAAATCGATGGCAGCTCATCGTGGTCCGCCACCTGTGACGGCCACCATTACTGGGCCCTGTACTTCACCGGCTCCAACGACCTCGTCACCCTCAAAGGCAACTATATCCACCACACCTCGGGTCGCTCTCCCAAGGTCGGCGGGAACACCCTGCTGCACGCCGTGAACAACTACTGGTACGCCAACTCCGGCCACGCCTTCGAGGTCGACAGCGGCGCCAACATCGTGGTCGAGGGCAGCGTCTTCCAGAACGTGGACCTCATGGTCGACACCTCGAGCGTCAGCGGCAAGATCTTTACCAGCCCGAACACTGGCACCAATGCTGCCTGCTCGGCCTACCTCGGCCACACCTGCCAGGTCAACGCTTTCGGCAGCACGACCAGTTATGTCGGCTCCGACACAAGCTTCTTCCCCAACTTCTCCGGAAAGAACATCGCCAGCGCCAGCAGCGCGTCTAGTGTGCAGAGCAGCGTGCAGGGGAATGCCGGTATTGGCAAGATCTGAGGGCCAGGGCCAGGATAAGTCAAGACTGCTTTGGGCTTGACGTCGCGCCAGCGCTTATTACTATCGTTTTACATATAGCATATTCTGTAAGCTGTAGTAGAGCTTGCCATACGTAAAAGCCTGGTAGTTATCGAACCGCTTGGTCACAATCGACCCGACTGCTCGATGGCGCATGATTGTGATCGCCCAAAGAGATGAAGTGATAAGATAAATTTCCAGCCAGATCTTGTATAAGAATGCAACCTTGATAGGTAATCAATTTGTAATTGAGCTACCTTTAGAATGATACGGGTTGCGGCTGAAGGCTTCAAGATTGCGAGAAGTTATACAGGTATAAAAGCCGGAAGACTATCTGGCTCCGGCACCCTAGGTCCTGCCAGCGGCTGTCAATTGTTTGATTGGGCGCATCCCTTAGGGTTAGGGTTAGGGTTGACTGCTAGGAATCCCTAGGCGGATTGGATTGTTCCTTTCAGACTCCATGGCGACAATGAAATAATTAAACAGTAGTTCCTGTTACTACGAGAATCAATACAGATGTTATCAAAGCCTAGTAAACGGATTCCGATCCAAGATGGGAAACGCACTCTCCTTATATTTAAGAGGAATGTGAGCAACGGATCAAGAGTGATGCCAGCGAGCTAATCACAATCCCGGAGCCGCATCAGCTCGCTCCTCCAGGTAAAGAGATATAATATAACAAGCAGATACAAGACCATAAGGTTTGGTCCGTCTTGACCTCTCACTTACCCCGATGAGCTTCAGCTATTATCAACACGATGACAGAAACAAGCCAGTCTACAAACCACGCATCCGTCAAAAATACCTAGGTACCCAGCTGAACGAGACCAATACCTATAACCGTATAAGTTAGCAATGCATCTCCCCACAACCCTCCCGATCACCGCCGCCAGCCTCCCGTCCCTCGCGCAGGAGGGCGCACACCTCAAGGCCAACGAGTACGTCGACGGGGGCACGTCAGCTATCCGCACACGGACTCGACCGAGGAGACGACGGACAACACGAGCAAGCACCGTGTACCTGGCAGGAGTTCGCCGACAAGTCGCATGACGGCGGCCTGCAATAGCTTGTATAGGTTCGGCCCCAAGGTCAAGTGCGTCAAGTGGTGGTGCAGCGTCGTTGGCGGTGGGTGGCCCGCCTGCATGTACTTGAGGTGACGACGCGTCGTAGTGGGGAGGGAGAGAGGGAGGCGATGGGATTGCGAATTAGAAGATTTGTTGGCATCGATAATGGATTTATTTTAGTATATCATTTACGCAATCTAGGTAGTTTGCGCATATCGTAGATCTCCGTTGGCCGTATCGGCGACCGGCGAAAAAAAGGGGGCAGAGACATCCACTAAAACATGGAAGCTATTATGTAACAGGTTGTATTTGCTACCAAACCATAGCGCTTAGGTATCTACACGTTATCTTCCCCAGATTTTCCGTAATGGGGTAAGACCCTACGGGGCTATTTAAGCTTCTTTCCATCATCTCTTGGCTCTGGATTTTTCTTTTTCTTTTCTTTCGCCAGTTGTGACCAGCTTCACAAAGCGTATGCGCAAGGAGAGCGAGAGAGAAAGAGGCGTATTCGGGAGTATCGTGTTAAGGAGCGGCCGCTGCAAAACCGCAGTCCGCTCTCGTATACTGTTAATTTTACCGTCAAGTAGAGAGAATAGAGAGGTCCTTCTTTATGACCCTCGCGCCGAACAATGCAGATGACAGCTGCCTCATAAATCAAACTGTCCCGGCGGGGGTCCTACGGTCCCCGCCGGAGCACCTTGACGAAAAGAGTCAACTTCCCAGTCTCCATCCTAAACCAAAACCAAATGAAGATCTCAAGGCCCGAGACGATGAGGCCCGAGCCGGTAATCCCCACGGCGTTGAAAATGCTGCTGCCCCGCCCTCCTCTTCCTCCTCATCCGAGGCGGGCGACGCCGACGAGGAAGACGACTTCCCGGAGGGCGGCCTTCAGGCCTGGCTCGTCGTGGCCGCGTCCTTCTGCTGCATGGTCTCCGTCTACGGCATCATCAACTCCACCGCCGTCTTCGAGTCGTACTTCTCGACGCACCAGCTCGCGGGCTACGACGCGTCGGCCATCGGCTGGATCTTCAGCCTGTACCTGTTCAACGTCTTCTTCCTGGGCATCCAGGTCGGCCCCGTCTTCGACCGCTACGGCCCTCGGTGGCTAGTCGCTATCGGGAGCCTGCTGGTCGTCGCGAGCCAGCTGCTCCTTGGACTATGTGACAGTAAGTTTACCGGACATGTCTCTACGCATTCTCATGTGTCCTCATGTACCGTGCATTGAACGAATATGTGCTGACGAATGCCGCACGGTAGAGTATTGGCAGATCATCTTGACGTACTCCGTCCTAGGCGGCCTCGGCGGCGCGCTGCTGAACATCCCCGCATACGGCGTGATAGCGCACTTCTTCAAGCGGCGCCGGGGCTTCGCGACCGGCGTCGCCGCCACGGCCGGGTCCATCGGCGGCATCGTCTTCCCCGTATACCTGCAGGCCGTGATCCCGAAGCTGGGTTTCGCCTGGAGCACGCGCATCATCGGCTTCATGCTGCTGTTCCTGTCCGTCGTCGCCAACCTCCTCGTCCGCTCGCGCCTGCCGCCCAGCCGCCACCCCGTGTCCGTGCTGCCCGACTGGTCGCTCTTCCGGGACCTCAAGTTCAGCTTCTGCTGCGCCGGCGTCTGGTTCATGGAGTGGGGCCTCTTCACCCCCCTGAGCTACATCGTCTCGTACGCCGCCGCGCACGGCCAGGACCCCAACAACGCCTACACGCTGCTCGCCCTGCTCAATGCCGGCTCCTTCCTCGGGCGCTTCCTGCCGGGCCTTCTAGCCGACCGATGGGGCCGCTTCAATGTCATCACTCTCACAAACGCCCTGTGCGTCGTGATGGTATTAGCGTTCTGGTTGCCTGCCGGCGACTCTAGGGCTCTTCTCATAGCCTTCACAGTCATGTTCGGCTTCGCTTCTGGAAGCAACTTGGGCCTGTTCCCCGTGTGCATTGGCCAGTTGTGTGACGCGCGTGACTACGGTCGCTTTTTTTCGACTGCCATGATGGTTGGCAGCTTCGGCACTCTAACCAGTGTGCCTATTGCAGGTGCTTTACTGGAAGTTGGGGATACTCCCGAACAGGGGTGGTTGGCCGTGATCCTCTTCACGGCACTCTCGTATGCCATCGCTTCAAGCTGCTTCCTGGGAGCTCGCGTGTTGGCTGTTAGTTGGGGGGTGAAAGAGGTTTACTGAGCACGCAGCTTTTTGATGTGACAGCCAGATGGGAAGTAAGACGACGTGCCACTGCAGCGAATTCAAGAGTCCTCCCGTGTGACAAAGCTACTTCATCATAGAACAAAGTAGGTAGTGATACATAGAAAATAAACACGTCTTGTGACGCCATCTAATATCCTCTAACCTGTACACTCGATGCCATCCTGTTACCCATATAAGCTAATCCAAAATCAACACATTTGCGCTGTGCTTGGCTCATGTACCCAGTACCTCATAATACACGTACATACATGCCCCCGGGTAGCTTACGCAGATCGCAGGGGGGTTTATATAATGATATCAGAATCCCTAGCTGTCCTGAGCGACATATATATCCAGTCTATAGTCGGGGTAAAGTCTCGCTCGGAATCTCCTCATCAGATAGCGTATCTAGATTTTCAGTATCGCCTGGAATCCGTACTGGGACTGCAACGAGGCCTTCCTCCTTCATGTGTACTGGAAGAGCATTAGCTGCATTCGTTGACTAAAAGGAACATATGGAGAAGGGAAATACTTACTATGGGGCCGCACGAAGAAACTCCCTAGCACCATAACCCCGAAAAGACTAGTCAGCACCACGAACATTGCCTGCGGAAATGTCGCGACTGTCGCAGCGTACACCCCGTTGAAGACCGCGGGGGCGAAAACTCGGCCGAGCGCATGCAGCAGACCAATAGCTCCCAGGAGAGAGCCGACACGTTCTTGGGGAACGTGCTTCGAAAGGGCGCTTTGCGTAGTGGCACTTGCTAAGCCACCAAAAGCCGTGGCCATACCAGACAAGATAAATAGCTCCTCTCGCCGAACGAAAATGTAGCCAGCAGTACCCGCAGCGTCACTGAGGAGCGCAACCCGGATGAGCCATACATCTAGACTGTCGGCACCCGAGTTGGTCTCTACTGCATTCGTATCACCACTTTCCCGTCTTTGGCGACGCAGCGGCCTGGTACGAAATATGTAGTTGATTATTGGAAGGATGCCGAGGAGAATCGCGACTCGCACCATGCTGACAATTGACACAAACCGCGAGGCTTCCAAGGTCCCCCAATCGAACATGTACTCCGAGTAAAGCACGATGACGGTCCCGCTTCCAAATGCAGATGCCATAATCATTGCATCGATGAGTGCGAGAAGGACTAGATTCCTCCGCAAGGGAGCATTGGTGCGTCCGCTTGGGATGAGTATTTTCAAGGGTGCTAATGGGTTAGCGCTTAAAACTGCCGGTAGCCAGGTGCCCATGTTATCATCCAAGAATGAGGCAGCTCGCGGCCCGACTAGACTTTCAACCGAACTAGGAACAGCTGATCTTAGTTGAACAACTGTGGCCTCGCGTTCGGTCCGATGTTTTTGGCGAGCAGCCATCTGGCGTCGTTTCGACATCGATTCGGGTAGGACAAACCAGAAATACAAGATGACGAAGGCGTGGCAGCCGAGAACCACATAGAAGATGGATATCAGAGCTCCAGTCCACTTGACGAAATATCCTGCCAGGAGTGGTCCAAATGCCAATCCTGAAAACAAGCACGCATGGAGATAACCGATGTGCACGCCACGTTTAGAAGGAGGAGCGCAATCACTTACGTACGAGTGACCTAATACGCTTCCCGCCGTGAAGGAGCCTGTTATGCCATCGAAGAAAGCGCCCAGAATTAGCCAGTGGTAGTCGACACTTCCAGGGTATTTCGCAGCTAATATAGTGACGACCTCGTTGACTAGACCGCCGCATGAAGCTATAACCATAAGGCGTTTTCGGCCATACCGATCAGACAACGAACCGATCTTGGGGGCCGTGATAGCACTGAGGGCGCCGGTCAGAGCGCTTAATATCAGCGTAAAAGTAGCCACGTTCTGCTGCACCTCGGGGATGTTGCATTGTCGGTTGTCGGCGCCCAGGATTACCGGCGAGAAGGTGAAATTCGGATCCAGAGTCTGCCGTTCACTAAAGTAGTTGCGACACACCAAGTCGACAATTCTGAAGAGAACCGTTCCCGTAAGCGGCATGTTTCTAATAGGAGGACAACACAGTCGCGTGACTTACAAGTTCAGCTTTGGCACGATGATGCCGCCGAATGCAAGTGTGAATAGAAAATACGGTCCAACAAGCCAGTAGACCTGATCGCAACGTCAGCACATAATCCCAATCACTTCCGCTCGCACGCGACGTACTGAAGGTACCCGCCACCATGGTAAGCCTGCAAATTCCTCGTATCCAACCCAGCTGTCCTGTCTATGTTTATTGGCATCGTTATTTGACCCATTGTCTCCAGCATCTGCGCCGACCAGCGGACTTGTTTCCGTTGCGCCCTCCCGTCCATCTTCTTCCTCGTCTATAAGCGTGATCGGCCTACTGTCGCTCCTGACGTGTTGCCCTTTGCTAGACATTTTGACTATACGGTCGTTGCACTACGCAACTTAAATTCGTGTGTTGTGAACGGACGGATTTAGCGCTGTGTTTCTCGTAGCTTACGGGATCCTGAATCGGATATGTCGAATAAGCGCAGTACCAGAGTACACTTGAAAAAAGGACAACTGAGTATTGGACGAGGGATTCCAGAACCCCTGATGGTTCGTTATTCTGTATATTTCATGAAGAAAGAAGTTGTACAGTTAGTACCGGTATCCCTTTGCTTGGTGGTAATTCCGGTTCTTGGGGGTCCGGTAGATATGTATCAATCGACGTCAACAGATCGAGGGAAGGAATGTAAATGTACGCTCCATGTCTGACGCTTGATCAGGATTCACAACACCATTGGCCTGCTCATGCATGTGGATGGGACGTGATAAGGATGCGAAACTAAAGCTTGGTCTTGCTCAAGCTCAATGGCCCAAGGTCCGAAGAGTACTAGAACTAAAGACGTTGGAGGAAGTTGATGCGAAAGTTAGAAGTGGGCGAGACAGGTGAGCTAAGGTTATCATGGAATCCCATATCTTTGGATGTGGGTCCATGTATATTCCATGTCATCAACGTGGTATTAATGGCTACATACGTGTCGTGCAAGCTTTATCGTTTTAGCCCAACTGGTGTTCATCAGACTGGCTTGACTGTCTTAAACCGTACGAGATGTATTACATACCCGCTTACGTGAAACGGAAGGTTGATTCCCGCCAGGGTACCTAGGGCACCTAGGCAGCTAGGACACCTGGGTGGTGCCTGTACATTGAAGATCCTAGATCTTGTGTTCCTGGATATGATTCGTAATCGTAATCTTATCGATTTCATCGGCTTGAGCCGTCCTTCGCTCGAGTCTGCTTTGTAATATACCATGTAAGAACGCAATCGCAAGAATAAAAAGAATAATTTATATACTAGACACGTAGTATTCACGTGGTTGGCAGTGGACCTCGAATAAACCCGTGGCGCATAGCAAGATGAAGATAAGTCCATTGGTGAAGTTATGTCCGACACGTCGATGACGCATGATTCCGTGGGGTCTTGCGACAGGCAATGCAGGGAACTTGCAGGACTCGGGAATCAACTAAAACCCGGACCGTCAGCAGGTTTCTAGGTACCTAGGTACCTAGGTAGTTTCCATTTTTAATCCCGATTGGATAAGCTGTAGGCACGAGAGTTGGTACGTAAGTTTTCATATACCTAGGTACCCCTGAACATGCCCGGTGATAAGCCAGTTAGATACAATGTCTTACCCTTAAAAGACCTATGTATCTGATATTTTCCCAATCCGCGTCCTTTTCCAAGCCACCATCTAAACCATGCATAAATCTGTAGTACAGCTGATAGTTGGGAACAAGGTTACGATTACTTGATTCGCCCGCCATCTCCCACAAATAACACTGCGCATGGGGGATCTGTACTAGAGACACTCGTCAGTGAGGTCGAGATGTCTCTTACACTGCGAATGCATTCTCTTGCCCGGCAAAGAACTTCTTCGACTCGGCGCATCGTTCACTTTTACAACCAGGACATCTCAGACCCATCTGATAGGAGCAAGCGATGCCGGTATCGAGGTGGCTTTTTGCAAGATTCGCAAGGGCATCGATGAAGATAGGGTTCCCGTTCAGGCTTTCTACTCGCTTCACCGTGTCCTGGTGACCTGACTCTCCGATGACCTCCTTATCGAGCTCGAAGAGCGTCTCGATGTGGTCTGATGTGAATGCAATGGGGATGAGCACTAGATCTTTCTGCCCCTTGGCAATGTACTCCTCAACTGAGCTTTGAGTCTGGGGACCTAGCCATGCTTGAGGTCCAACTTGCGATTGCCAGCACAATCTGTAAGGATTGGAGAACTTCAATCGTTGCATGACGGCGTACACTGTCGCAGCAACTTCGGCCGGGTACGGGTCGCCTACAATCTGGTGAGTTAGGTGAACATAGTTTGCTGTTTGTAGTCCTCACCTCTGTTGAC
Source organism: Hypoxylon cercidicola (assembly GCA_022578845.1). NCBI lineage: Eukaryota > Fungi > Ascomycota > Sordariomycetes > Xylariales > Hypoxylaceae > Hypoxylon > Hypoxylon cercidicola. The sequence goes on from MU399507.1 coordinate 725,856, forward strand.
TACCGTCATTGGTAGACTGTGCGCTGAAAATAAAAGGACGACCTGGTCTCGTCGGTCTTCTGGGTATTCTGCCAACGTCTTCTCAATATTGCTGGCAAAGGCCTCCACTAGACCTGGGTGCACCGGCCACCTGTCAATGACACTCCATTGTATTGTGCCGGCTTCAGCTTTGCCTTCTAATCGTTGGCGCCACTTCCATAGCTCATTGAGACTGCTTCCCGTGGTGGAGCAAGAGTATTGGGGGTATTGTGTGAATGCTACAGCTCGCCCTCCCTTTCCATTTCCAAAACCATCCGCCAGTAATCTGGTGTACATCTCTTCGGTCAAGGGATCGGCGTATCGGAATGCGACGTACGGCTTATGAGGTGCTGTCTCTGGTGATATCTTGTCGAGAATCTTGCACATCTCTTCGTTTTGATATTCGGACCATTTTCGAATGGGCGAGCCACCACCAATTTCTGCATATTGCTTTTGGATTTTCGGAGTCCTTCGTTTCGAGATGAGGGGGCCAAGGTAGTTTTGTAGCCTACCCAATGGTATCAAATCGCCATCTGCCTGCTCGTAAATTAGCATGGCGTAGGGAGACGTGGCAACACGTAGGTAGGATATACAAATAGACGGCTTAAAAAGTCGCCAACTTCATTCACGGTCGAAGGACCACCCATATTTAGAAACACCATGGCAGTGGGACCTTTCGACCCATCCGCATTTTGTGTGACAGGCGGCACTGGTGTCGCGAAGGACCTCGTCTGTAACGCACCGAATCTCGATAGGCGGAGGCCTGCAGATGAGGCGCTAGGGGTCGCAGTACCAGCTGCTCTGCGCGAGAGCTGCGCAATAGAATGTCGCGTCGCCATATCGTGTACAGCACCTGTCGCTCGATGCTAATTGAACAATTGAGAAGTTTAACAGCAAAGAAATAATCTTATAGGGGTCCTTGGTTTTTTAACAACGGCTTTAGATACACGGTAGCGAATTTGTCGCTCTCAAAAGTCCGTTCGTCACCAATGACAGCTTTCATGCCAGGTGGATTCGGGCTCGGCCGTCCGAGCGAACCTGGGTCCGATTTCTAGTGAAAACTCCACTGTTCCTGCATCGTTAAGGTTTTTTTTGGGGGGGGGGGGGGGGGGGGGGAAACAAATAAAAAAAACAAAATAGAAAAAAAAAAAAATTGGAAAAAAGAAAGGCACATTTGAAATTAAAGTTATAACCCAACCAAAAAAACAAT
>MU399507.1:727093-884121 GCA_022578845.1 Hypoxylon cercidicola
CCGCCCCCCCCCCCCCCACCCCCCCACCCCCCCCCCATCCCCCCCCCCCCCCCCCCCCCCCCCGCCGGGCCCGGGGCCGGCCCCCCCCCCCCCCCCCCCAAACCAATGACAAGCACCCAATTGCCTAGCACTTCAAAGGGCAATAAGCTAGGTCCATGTCGAAGTCACCTGATTACGCGACCAGCTACTCACTCGATTAGGGACCACTTTACATCACACGCGCTTAATCGCGGCGTCTGCCTAAGTCGATGCTCATGCCTTTTTCAGGTACTGAATTGAGTCGTCACTTCGTCTTCGCGAACCCAAATAAACATGCGGATTAATTCTCAATTTATTTAAACCCTACGTGACACACCCTTCGTCAAACAGCACATTCATCACGAGAAAACAGGATTCAATATGGCCGACCACTACGAGAAACAGGACGAGGAAGAGGAGGAAGATGAGATTGGAGAGCAGGTATTTTGCTTGACTGAGACTTACACGTCAATTTTTTGGCTAAGAATTTCTTAGGACTATAAAGCTCAAAAGGATGCGCTCATCTTCGCCATCGATGTCAGCAATTCAATGCTTCAGCCGCCCCCCGAATCAGATGATAAGAAGGCGGACAAAGATCCCCCTGTGTATGCCGCTCTGAAGTGTGCCTACCAGTTGATGCAGCAGCGAATTATATCCAATCCGAAAGACATGATAAGTATTGTACTCTTCGGCACTGAAAAGACAAAGTATGGAGATGACCAGAATCTTTACCCACACTGCTATGTCTACACTGATCTCGACGTTCCTGCGGCACAAGACGTGAAGAGCCTAAGGGGCCTTGCTGAAGAAGGCGAGGACGCCGACGTCCTCGTTCCATCCAGCGAAGGGGTACAAATGTTGCATCTCCTCGTCCTAGCCAACAACCTCTTCACCACCAAGGCTCCAAATTTTGGATCTCGAAGACTCTTTATTATTACGGACAACGATGACCCTCATGGCGATAACAAGGACTATAAAGATAAGGCCATAACTCGTGCGAAGGATCTCTACGATCTGAGTGTTACCATCGACCTCTTTGCAATCACTCGCGATGAGAAGAAGTTTGACTTTAGCAAATTCTACGATGTAATTCCCCGGCCCGCTTTCGAGTTATCAATTTGTTTGCTAATGAGAACTAGGATATCATATACCGAGATGTAGTTGCTGAAGAGACGAACCCAAGAAAGGTCTCTACGTCAAAGACCGGTAGTGGTCAAACCCTCCTCAACTCGTTGATCTCCAACATCAACTCTAAGCAAACACCGAAACGAGCATATTTCAGCAATATGCCGCTTGAGCTCGGTCCTGGTCTTCAAATTTCGGTTAGAGGATATAACATCCTTCAGAAGCAGGCCCCAGCACGCAGCTGCTACGTCTGGTTGGACGGAGAGAGGGCACAGATTGCCGTGGGCGAGACTGCTCGTATCGCTGAAGACAGCGCCAGGACAGTTCAGGCTGGGGAAGTGAAAAAGGCCTACAAGTTCGGCGGCGAATATGTTTACTTCAGCGAAGAGGAGCAGAAGTCTATCAAACAATTCGGAGGCCCGATAATCCGAATAATTGGCTTCAAAGATAGATCTCAGCTGGGGTTCTGGGCATCTATCAACAAATCGATCTTCATCTTCCCGAGCGAGGAGGGTTACGTTGGGTCCTCACGTGTCTTCACCGCACTTTGGCAGAAGCTATTAAAATCCAAAAAGGTCGGCATCGCATGGCATGTTGCTCGGACAAATGGCAACCCTCAGCTGGTTGCCATCATTCCGTCTAAGTCGCAGGAGGATCGTAAGTCGGGGGCAGGTTTTATTCCTGCCGGCCTGTGGCTTTATCCGATCCCCTACGCCGATGACGTGCGCGAGGGCCCCGGTCAGGTTAACTTGGTCCGAACTACGAACGAATTAACGGACAGGATGAACAAGATCATCGGAAATTTGCAGCTGCCGACGGCCATGTACAATCCGTTAAGGTATCCAAACCCCGCTCTTCAGTGGCATTACAAGATCCTCCAAGCCCTCGCTCTGGATGAGGAAGTACCCGACAAACCAAATGACACCACTCTCCCCAAGTACAAGGCTATCCACAGCCGATGCGGTGAATATATCCAGGAGTGGTCACGGACTGCAGATGAGGTCCTGGGTATGGTCAGAGATGTGAAGGCTATCAAGCGGGAGATGGAGAAAGACGATGACGAAGACCAGCCTAGGCCAGCGAAGAAGTCGAGAACGGCGAAGGTCAGCAGCGCAGGAATAAACAACGCTGAGCTGAAGAAGAGATACAATGACGGCACTTTGTCAAAACTGACAGTAGCCGAACTAAAACCCATTCTCGATGAACGTGGTATCGATGCCAAAGGACTGAAGAAGAGTCTGGTTGAGAGGCTCGAGCAGTGGATCGAGGAAAATGTATAACTGAATATGGCTGGGAGTATACTAAGGGGGAGGCTCAAGTCATCCCAGTGTATGATAGATGTATTCAGGCGACGGGGATTGTTGCTTCTATGGCAAGAATTGCTTTTACCAGAAGGTTTAATGAATGATTCGGATGGGTGAGGAGTTGCTGGCAATGTGTAGATAGGGCAATCTCACTACCCCTTCGCAATAAAGAAAAAGCACCTCAAACCTGTAGACAATCCTCAATACCATATGTGTTATAAGCCACGCACATTATGTATCGCCTATCTTTCTGCCCGTCTGGCCATACAGGATGATGAATTGGTCGGTTTTATTGTAAACTGGCTTTTGCTAGAGTTCCTGTGAGTTTCTGGTGACAGGATATATCAATTCGATTAACATTTGAGCAATACCTAGAATATATCGACTACGAGTCTGAGCCCTGAAAGAAACCAGAGGTACGAATGGACAGTCGTTATGCACCTAAGAGGTATTGCGGGCTCGGTTCCACTTTACAGCCTTAGATAGGTACCTAAGGTGTCCACTACACCTCACTACCCCTGCCCCTCTGCCCCCCTGCCTGCCAGCTAAATGCTCAGGGTACCCCAGGGTACCCCACCGCCGCGTTCAGCCTCCCAACGCGTTTTAGTTTTGTTTCTCCAGCGTTAAACTTCTCCACCCGCATTGCTTCTGGTGCATATGAACAACGTCATCGCATCATTCTCAGGAGGCTGCTAGAGCCGTCGCAAAGATGGTCGGCCTCCTAGACACAGGAAGAGGAAACTATGTGTGCAACTCCGTTCAGGATATGCAAACCAGATTGCAGAATCTGCTCGCTTCCAAGTCGTCTGATACCCGCGCCGAACACGCTTCTTTCACGTTTGAGCTTCGATATAACACAGTCTTCCATCTGAGCGCAGATGTCGACGGTTCTCCAGATGGCGCTATCGATCCTGTCCGACCTATCGCGCGATCCGTAAATGCATCCGAAACCATACAGAACCAGCCGAGCGACGACCCTGTACTGCAGCGAGCAGTTGCGAAGCACATCGTCAGTGCTATGGGAATAATTGATAGTAGTTCATGGGTCGTTCGACAAGTTTCTAGAGACGCACGGGGATGGACCTTCACATATATCTGCAAAGACTCGTTGCAGGCCTGGACTCGTGCGAATGCGAAAAGCGCCGAGAAACCAGCAATTGGTAGCTACAGTGGTTCCGGTGGCTTAGACCCGATCAATCTCTGTAAGAGGTAGGCCTTGGATGGTTTAATAAGCGACAGACAATACTGACCTTATCATAGCTCGTCCTGCATTCGATTGTCGCGGAACCCTTACCATTGCCTTCTCGACCTCCGCTAGAGGCGTTGTTGTCAAATACAATCACACTCCTATCCATAAGACCGTTGCTCAGCTCGTGCAACTTCTTGCGCCAGCTTTGCCGCCAGCACCGGTACAAAATGGCAATGCGGGCAGCCAGAGGACACTCAAGACCAAGCGGCCTCCCCCAGCGGAAGGCGAGGAGGGAAGCCGTAGGAAGCGCCAAAGAAAGGGCAAAGCGCCCGAGGCGCCAATGGGAATGCCAGAAGAGGGAGAATCTTCACTTGGGAACGGCCAAGGTGGCCAAGATAACGTTGCACCACAGAATGCGGTCCCGGATGGCTTGCATCTTACATCGATTCTAAATGTACCCCCAGAAGAAGCCGAACGCCGAAGACAGAAAGCGATAGACCTCCTTCATGGAAAGAACGTCAATCCCGCCACCCTGACAGCAGAGCAATTTAACATATTGGCAAACCAGGCGCCAGATCTACAGGCAGCTTCGTTAGAAATGTTAGCCATGTACGGCGCAGAGAAGTTGAGAATTGTCCACCCGGACGAAAAAAACCAGGCTTCTGAAGCGAATTCCACTCCGGCCGAGAACCAGTCTGATTCCGCCACCCCTATAACTGAACCAGCTAATACGTCTACTCTTGACACTACTGAGACGCCCACTCGGAAGAGACGGTCTAGGAAGAAAAAGTCGGATGGACCGGTAAATGAAGTTTCCATTGGTGATGGTGCGGTAATCTCAGTGGAACAGAGCGGTGAAGTTGGAACGACAACATCAGCTCTCCAGCCAACGGCTAAAAAGACACGCGGCGCTTGCGAGACATGCAAAGGACACAAAGTCAAAGTAAGCATATTGAATATTTTGTTTCGACGAGGAACCCAATTGCTAACGTAACCCAGTGTACGAAGGAACATCCGAGGTGCTCTAACTGTGTCACTGCTGGCGTCGAATGCATTTATTTGCCGCCGAGACCGCGTCGAAAAAGGTCCGGTATAAATGGTGAAGCAGAAGAACAAGAGGCTTCCGATTTACCTGAAGGGACTGAAGAGAACCAGGCGCAAGCTCAGACTCGAGCGCCGGCCCAAATATCAACAACTCCAGTGACAGTGCAACACTCGGCCCGTAGAGCTTCTCCGTCGCCCTTAGATCCCGAGAATGAGGAATTCATTCCGGATCCGAATATCTTATCCGGACCGGTTGAGCAACAACCCAGAGTCGCACAACCTCTAGCACAGCCTCCGACGCAGTATTTCCATAAACTCAAATTTCCGAAAGATTCATCATCATCACCAGCGAAGCAGATGGCAACGCCGGCATTAACGTTCCTGGAACCTCAGACACAGCACAACCGCACCGAGTCATCTCCCGGTCTAACATATCCTTCCGCATCACATCCGAGCAGTCAGTCAGCAGAGGTGGATTTTCCACAACAGGCATCAGTCATGAACCAGAAGAGACAGAGCATATCTGCTTCTAGCCGCCGTAGCTTTCCAAGCGGCCAGGATAAACAGACACCAGTGCCGGCACCGACCGTCCCGCAAAATACGTCTGGTTGGAATGTCTCACCTACGCCGGGACACGCTACTACTACTTCACCAACTCTAAGTAAGAAGCAGACCCCAAAGCGGTCAAAGGCGCGCAAATCTGGTACAGAACCAAGCCAACAAGCTCACGTGGAAGGACAAGAGCAAGATGGCATGAAACAAGCAGCAGCGTTGTCGCAAGCTGCGATTCAAAGACAGAGTCAGGCGTCACGAGCTGTGGAATCCCCGTATCAGAACGTTGCCCGTCTGAAATCCCGGCAAGGAAACAGATCACAAACTAGCACTCCCGTCGCACCTACCACTCGCCCCCCACCCCAGGCACCGCAAGCTGCATCTAATACGCCCTATAATACGACTTCGTCAGCTTCGATTCCAAACTACGATCCTTATGCACGTTACGACAATTCAACTAGTGGTCAATATGCCAATACCACCAGCGACCAGGGTTCATCTCGTATTGCGTATGAGCCAGGCTCATATCAGCCTACTACGGGAGCCACTACAACTTCAACGTCGTACTCTTCAGCCCCGGCATATGACTACTCTCAGAGCAATAGATCTTCCAATCCACTCTCCCACGCCCTTAATTCCTCTACTGGATATGCCAATCCTCCTAGCAGCACAACTGCGCAATGGCCCCCTTCGCGACCTCAAAGCACTCAGCCACATACCCAATCACATACCACCAATGCCTACTCTGTGCCACCCGCAACTTCTACTGTATCTCACAGTTACGGGACTAGATCTGCTGGATCGCGCGCACAACACCAGAATGCTTCATACAATCAACACCAGCCGCAACAATCATATGGGTCATATCCAGCACAACAATCGAATACGAACCAGCAACCTCCGCAGAATTGGTACAGCAACACAAACCAGAACAGCTATAACGGCAACCAGAATAGCGGGTATAGCAATGCTACGAACCCGAGCCGCACGGCTTCATATAACAGTCAGAGATCGAATGTGCCGTATAATCCAGGACAGGGGTATAGCGCAGGATCGGACGACCAATCCTTATATGATCTGCTTAGAGCTAGCGGCTCTACACACTAGATTATGCCTGCGTCAGCATGATTCGTTAACGGCGAATGGTGCAGGTATTTGCCCTCATGTTGTCGCGGGCATTCATACTTGGGGGATGTCCCCTACAGAATGGTGTCGGGACGGACGGCACGAAGATAACGTGGCTTAGCTATGACTCTGGGTGCATAGATTCAGGTCACATCGTTTGTTTGAGTTATTGTTTTCACTGTATGTTGGACTGCTATTGCCATCAGCTGGGTTGCTGATTTTACATGATACCAATTGTGTATATTGAGAATGATACCTCGCCGCGCGGCTCGGTAGTCATTCAGCTAGGTAGCATCGTGGACTCGATAATGCGAACACCTTCGAGTAACCACTAGCTAAGAGCTTCGCTGCGAAGTCTATGTCTACCAAAAGCTAATTATATGTGATATAGTGTGTGTATGTGACTACATCCATGAAGCAAGTAATCTTTGCTGCTGCTGTCTTTTTATCGCGCTCTCTCCCTACAGGGGAAAAGGGGGCTACCTATGTTTTTCCACCTCCATTTACAATGGCCGTATAAACCTTGGCATTATCTACACGCAACGCTCAAGTCCGTTCCCGCTCGTGCACGAGCCGTCCGCGCACCCACACCTTCTTGACGTTCCGGTCGTCGCCGTTGAACAGCCACTTGGCGACGCGTTCGTCCCAGGTCTCCCAGCCGAAGACGTCGACGTTGCCGCGGTCGGCCATGTCGTTCTCGTCGGGATGCTCGCCCACGAGCCCGAGCCCGACCAGCTGCGCGTCCCACTCCATGCCGACCTCGAACCCGCCGACCTTGGACTGGAGCCCCAGCACGCCCGCCCCGCCCCGCGTCGCCAGGTGCAGCACCTCCTCGACGCTGAGCTTCGCGCGCTCCCGCTCCTCCGCCGGCACGTCCGCCCACTTGCCCGCGGGCATGGCCCGGTGGTTCGACACCAGCGCCGCCTGCCGCGCGGCCTCCAGCACGCTGCCGCTGTACCCGCCGCTGACGTCGGTGCCGAGGCCCACGCCGACGCCGGCGTCGAGCAGGCGGCGCACGGGCGCCTCGCCGCTCGTCAGCGCCGAGTTGCTGCAGGGGCAGTGGGCGACGCCGGCGCCCCGCGCGGCCACGAGCGCGATCTCGGGGTCGGTGAGGTGGACGGCGTGGCCGAGGACCGTGCGGGCCCCCAGCAGGTCGTGGCGGTCGTACACGTCGGCGTAGCTGGCGCACTCGGGGAACAGGGACGCGACGAGCGCCAGCTCCGCCGCGTTCTCGGATATGTGCGTCTGCACGGGGAGGCCGGTGGCGCGCCGCAGGGCGCCGAGCCGCGCCATGGCGTCGCGCGTGCAGGAGGGCGCGAAGCGCGGCGTCAGGATGGGCGAGACGAGGGCGAAGGCCGGGTCGGCGCGGCGGATGTGCTCGATGGTCTCGCGGGTGCGGCGCAGCGACTCGGCCGCCGAGCCGTCGACGTAGTAGGCCGGGCTCACGTCCGGGTTGTCCATGCACACGCGGCCGACGAAGGCGCGCTGGCCCGTCGACAGGCACAGGTCCGCGAGCAGGTTCGTCGGCGCGACGTGGATCGTCGCGTAGTAGGCCGCCGTCGTCGTGCCGTGCGCCAGGGTGCGCCGCACGCAGCTCGCGTACACGCGCCGCGCCTTGGGCAGCGAGCTCAGCGAGGCTTCCATCGGGAACGTGTACTTGTTCAGCCAGTCCAGCAGCGTCGACTTGCCGAAGATGCCGGCGTTCGGGTACTGCGGCGCGTGTATGTGGGTGTCTTCACGTCGCAGATCAGCATAAATAAATAAATAAAAAGGAACGACGGCTGACGGGCGGGTATTGGTGTAGGCACTTACCAATGAAGCCGGGGAAGAAGAACTGGCCTTCCTCCGCGGCCGTGACGACGAGGTCTTGGGGTTCCCAAGATGGCAGCTTCTGCACTAGCGTTTCCCGGAAGTCCTTTGGGTTGACCTGGGGCACGACGGCGACGATCGTGCCGGACGCATCCACGCACACCATGGCATCGTGCATGTATTGCAGCTCGCCCAGCTTGACGCTGTGTATGAAGGTGCCCAGGAATACCTGGTTCTTGCCGTGATGTGGGGGAGCCATGACGACCATTGTTTCTCCCTCTAACCCGTCCTACCCTACTTCTCCCAGACTCGACCCTCAATAAATACCCGGGGTGAGAGGTACAGACCTCCTGTCAAAGTGCCCTGTACACGGTCGCTGCAACCTCGATTTTCTTTTTTGTGTTATGATGTGGTGAGATGTCACCAGCCCGGTAAGACCAAGGGTCTTTGTCTTGACTTAAACCTCCGTCCACCGGCTCCGATCCTTTTTGTTTGTTCCGGCCGCGCGGTAGATGATGTATGCTGATATATGCTTATAAAGATCGCCGAGATCGTGAACGCGAGAGGGGACTTCTTTGTACGATTTTGCAAACAGGTCTGGTGTAAGATTCTTCCGCGGTCGAGAAAGAAAGGAAGAAGAGAGATATCTTCTTTTCTTTCTTATAGTGGTGATACTAGGGGATTTACTAGTGGGCTTCTCCGGAAAAGTCGATTGCTTCTAAGCTTTTTACCCTAGCTGCTAGATAAGGCAATCTTCTAGATCAGGTAATTGATGGCGTTCCTGCATCTGGTCCACTCTACTCGATCTCAAGCTGTGCTCACGCAAACAAGGAGAACAATCATAGGAAGTACATGAGTGGAATGCATGTAGGTGCTCTGTAATGTAATGTAACATATGTAATGTAGCAGTTCAGCAGTTGTGGCGCCTGTGACGGAAGCGTCCACCAGTCCCACCGGCGTACAGCGTTGGGTGACGTCCGATAGAAGCCGGTCAGCGCCGGCACCCGCGGCAGCCATCTTCCTATTGGTGCCAGCCGCGAGCTAGAACCCTGAACCCCACTAGGTATTAGGTTGTCGGGACGCTGTAAAATCAGGTACGTAGTGGTCTTTCCGCCATATGATTCCTTTGTGTTCGCCATTCTAAATATTCGATGCTCCTCGAACTTCGGATAGGCATGTTTCTCTCAAACCAAGCCAGTGACGGTAGTTTACTCAAATGGCACCTAAGAGACTCGAGTCAAATCTACGGTTATACGTTGTAAGGTAAAGTCTACGTCATAATCACGTTGTTAGTATACAGTTCTATAAACCAAGCTACCATTTCATCATTCTGGGCACCTACAGCAGTTACCCACCTGGTTTTGGAAATAGCTTTCTGATAGATCGAAATGCCTGAGTCAGGACCTCAAATAATCCCAAAGTAACAAGTCGCTTGCTTAGGTAGGTACTTAAAAATGTAACTAAAGTTAAGTGACCAAGTATATTCTTTGATTGACACATTGAGGTAACTATGACGAACTGCAGTTTACTTAGACTAAACCAGAGTTGACACCGAGGTTTTTGGCGTTATGGTGTCTGAGAGGCGTAACACAAGGCCTGGTGTGTCGAAGTATAAACTTATCAATCCATCGCAATTGACGAGTTGAGTGATTAGGTATGCTAAAGACATAATTACCTAGGTACCTAACATTCCTCGACCGTGGATTAGACGTGTCAGATACCGACCCATAAATCAATCGCATCTCAATCGAAGATGAACGTGGCTCTGCTGCTCTCAATGACGAAGGCAAGCCACACTCAACACCACCTCATTATGGGTAAGAATGCTTACACGGCAATTGATTTCCAACAGCCATAGGAGTAATAGGCTTACCGAATACTTACGTGTGAGGTAGTGTAACTGGAGGTTATCCATTGTACTGTTCCGATTGGTCCGTGGCGGGGAACACGATACTACCGAGGGGTTCCGGCAAACGATCCCTTGAATTTATTTTTATTAGTATTAGAAAGGGGAAAAAAGGGGAGGGGCAAAACCACAGAACTCCATCTCCCTCCGATTCCCCGGCCCGGCAATGCATATCGTGCGTTGTTCAAACCAGCCCGCATAGAAAACGTCCGATCCCCGGATTCTTCATCTGTCGTCTTGCCACCTCACCGTCTTACGTACGCGCGTCGCTATTCAGCCACCATCATCACCCAAAAAGCCTCATCTGCCGTCAAATTTTAGACTGTTACCTACCTAGGTACCCAAGGTATATGCGTGGTGCATTACCAGCAATCTCCCGCAACGCCATCACCAGCCCTCGAATACCGAGTAGGCGTCCCTTCAGGCCTATCCACACCAGCACCAGCACCAGCACCACCGCCATGCCCCTCCGCATAGCCAGCCTCGGCTCGTCCTTCGCGGCCGGCCCCAGCCTCCCGCCGGTAGCCGACAAGGCGGCGGGGCGCTCCGGCGCCAACTTCGCGTGCCTGGTGTCGGAGCGGGCGCGCGCGCATCTGACCGACCTCGCCGTCTCCGGCGCCACCCTGCTCAACCTGACGACGGACCCCCAGGAGTGCGGCGGCCGCGTGTTCCCGCCGCAGGTCGAGGGCCTGCCCGAGGACGCCGACGTCGTCCTCGTCCTCGGCGGCGGCAACGACATCGGCTACGTCGGCGGCATCTTCGAGGACACGCTGCGGGCCTCGTGGCTCGGCGCCGTCGCCCTGCGGCTCGCCGGGACCGGCGGCGCCCCCGTGCAGACCGCCGCCCTCGACGTCGACGCGCTGGCCGCCCGCTTCGCCGGCGTGCTCGACGCGGTCCACGCCCGGGCCCCCCGCGCGCGCGTGCTCGTCGTCGAGTACGTGGCGGTGCTGGGCCCGGACACGCGGCCGGGGCGGGACGTGCCGTTCGGCGCGGACCGCGTGGCGCACCACCGGGCCGTGTGCGAGCGGCTGCTCGAGGCGACGGCCAAGGCGGTCGAGGGCCGCGAGGCCTGGTGCCACGTCGTGCCCGTCGACGCGCCGAGCCGCGCCCACGCCGTCGGCTCCGAAGACCCCTGGGTCTCCGGCTTCACCTGGAAGCTCTTCTACGCCGGCGGCGCCTACCACCCCCGCGCCGAGGGCATGCGGGCCGTCGCCGAGATCGTCTACCGGAAGATGGCCGACTTGGGTATAGTCAAGGATGACGATGATGACGATGACGACGATGACGGGGAGCTATGAGGACCCCGCGGGGTTGGGAAATATAAATATATATATATAGGTATATATATATAAGGAGTCCAGCTGTAAGAACCCACTTACTAATAGTTAGGACATCTGCATTTTGGTTAGAAGAGGGATACAATTTGCACCTTAATATTGTCTTATTCATAGCGAAGTACTGAGTCGAATCTACGGCCAAATCTTGTGCCTTAGCCATATCTTCAATGTATGTAGACTGGAACTGAGAGCGATGAAGAATGATGGAGAGGGAAACCTTGGAATGGTATTTGGAAGTATTGGCGTAGATATTGAACCAGCCTACCCTTGTCTCTCAAGGCACTCACTCACCTGTATATCTTTATATGGCATACGAACTTCCTTTTCGGGGTTAAATAAGGTAACATATCGAAGCTATCTCACATTTGCATGCACAAGAATACCATAAAGAGAAAATATAAATAGAGTAAATAAACAATTGAATGTCCATTGGCTCGGAGGGGCCTGAACTCCCAAGTGTATCTATATAAAGACAGAGAACGGACATCGAAGCCCCCAAAACATCACCGAGCTAGTTGCATAAAACTAGCAAATACAACGCGTCTATAATCCTCTTCATTACGCATCTATAATTTAGTGCCCGTTGACCTGCACAGGCGGCGCGCTGGTGCCGTTGACACCGTTTACATCCTCCTGATAACTATCCCAATCCTGCAAGATTTGCGCAATCTTGGGCGACCCCGTGAGGTCGTACACATTCTGGAAGTACTCCTTTGTGAGCTCGAAGGGTCGAGCTGTCACGTTAGGGATGTACTTTCCAACCAATTTCGCCGGGTCGATCGAAGTCTTGTTGATCTTCTTGAGGAGTATGTTTCGGAAAGGCTTGACGCCCGACCGCAAGAAGGTCGAGTGGAATGGCACATCGATACCCTTGAGAGGGATGGTGGCGAACCCTCTCTCCAATTCTAGAGGCGTAGGTTTGGCCAAGGTCTTCTGAGCCGCGCCCTTGATGATATCGACAAGATGTGCCTTCACTTCCTCGATGCTCAACTCCTGGCGGAGCTGGTTGATATCCACCTTCTGCGACTTTAGGAAGTTCAAAACACCGGTGAGGGTGTCTAGGGCGCGCAGGTCACCAGCGCAAACGTACTGCATGTTGGCAATGTTGTAATTGACAATCTCCAAAAGCCAGCCCGTCTCCTCAGCGATGTTGCTAACCACATATCGCAGAGCGCTCTCGCTGAATGTTGACGAGATACGGCTTGGGTTGACAGCACACATCGAGTAGTTGGAACGGCCTTGGGCATCCCGCTCGACGGCGACTTGCATGGTCAATCCACGGTAAAAGACGACGGATACTAGGGACTCAATAGGCAGGACGTCGGCTAACGCGGCTAGTGCTGAATATTCACCCAGGGAGTGGCCGGCAAAGGTGCTGTCCCGCGGCACGAGACCTTTGGCGTTCATGTCTTCAAAGCTAGCCTTCTCCATGAGAGTAAGGGCCGGCTGCGTAAATTGGGTTGCCGATAGAAGACCAGTGGGTGATCGGTAGGTGTACGATGTCGTCCTCTCATTGATCTCCTTGAAAATGCGTTCGGACTTGACGGAGCCATCCGCAGCGATGGTCTCGAAGTTCATCTGCATATAATTGTCGCGGATTGCCTTGCCTCGAGGTCCACCGAAGTGGATGGTCAGTTCCTTCGGGTTGTTCTTTACAATGTTCAAGATAGAGAAACCTAGAGAACGTTAGTGAGATTTCATGGAGGATGACTAGAGCAGCTTACCATATGTATCCAAGAGATACTTATCGGCTCTATCCCAGACCTCCTTAGCCACAGGGCTGGTGTTGTACAAGTCCATACCCATACCCTGCTCCTGAGAACCTTGACCGGTGAAGACATAGGCTGTGACTGGCTGCTCAACTTCAGCTTCTCCGAGAAGAACTTTATCCTCTGTCTCCTTGTTGCTCGCTTCAACCTTGATGATCTTGCGACCACCGATCATTCCCACATGCTGAAGCTTGACTTCGATATCGTCATTAGGTAGCACCATACCGACGAGAGAAGCATGGAAGCTGCGGACGCGACCGACGTTGTTCTCGGCCGCCCAAGTCTCTACAAGACTTCGCACGGCAGCACTAGAGTACATACCGTGGGTGATGGTACCCGGAAGGTTGGCATAGCTGGAGAAAACGCGAGAAACGTGGATGGGGTTGTAGTCGCCTGACACCTTCGCGTAATTCTCGTTTGACGCCGGGGATTTCAGTTGCAAGGGCGTTTTGCCACTGAGGGGGATGGGGTTTTCAAAGTTGATCGGCTGCTCAATGGAAGAGCCGTGACGCTCCAGATAGTCAACAACTGGGTTACCGTGGGACAAGCCGGCTTCATAATCTATACTCGCGACTTGGATGATCTCTTTGGTGGGGAGCTCTAGAAGCACCTGACCACGGGTCTCGACGCTGCTGAAGACGGTCTTGTTCTTGAATTTGTAAAAGCTCTGGAGACGGAAAGTCAACGTCTGTCCAAGCAGTTCGATATCGTTACTGTCGAACTGAATCCAGTCTTTCGACTTGAGAACGGCGACATCCTTCGACGTGCCGAGATGGACTTGCATCGGCGTCTCCATCTTACGTTGGAAGGTGTTCTTGTAATCATTGTAAACGCCTCGGTACAAGAATTGCGACGTAACCTCCATGACAGCCTTGCCATCCCTGTAGATAGTACCACAGACTTCGACCATCTTACCAGATTCTTGGTTGATAACAGCGTTGATTTGAGCTGTCGTGTTGACTTCGTCGCCCTTCTTAAGGGGGTCGGCACCTGGCATCATACGGAAGCCGTTGGAAAGATGGACGAGCTTAAGAAGGTCACCATCGATGGTTCGGGGGAAGATAGTTTTGATGATGGCCTTCCATCCGACGACAATGGCGAAATCCATGGGTGCAAACATCTCTTTACCGGGACGGTCAACAAATGCTTCACCAGTATTGCCAACGGCGTGCACGAAGTCGTTGATGTCCTCCCTGGTGATGGTAGATCGTCCTCCATCGAATTTGCTTGTGACGGGAACATCAAGGTCAACCGGCTCATTTCCAAACCACGCACGCCAGTAGAACTCCTTGATACGATCATTTCGTCCCTCCATGACCTCGCGGATTGGCGCGTACCCGGCCTCGGGGTGGTATGTGAACCGAAGCGGCAATGAGGCGGGTTGACCTTGAGCGGTGGTTTCCTTGATCATGCTAACGACTATCTCGCTCTTCTCATCTAGCTTTACTTCGATCACATCAACGTAGTGATTGTGTCGCGGCTGCTCGCGAACAATAATCGATGTCTTCGCCGGCTCATTCGGATACATGATTTCAACAAAGAGACCACGCACTGGAGCGAAAATCCTCTTCATTGGATTGGTTTGGTATTTCTGGCCTTGCACCAAGACTTCGGAGGTAAACATAGCATGGCGCCAGTTGCGATTCGGACCTGCCAGAAGTGCAAGCCAACTGTCAACCGAAGGTAACGTGATAGCAGGCGATGGCGATAGGCGGTATGTATTCTTGTGCTGGTCGTAAGATACGGTGAGACCCTCGATGTCTAGTGGCATCTCAGTGTCGATCAACTTGCCACCGAAATACTCAATGGTTGGGATGGATTCAACCTTGTTAGCATAGATGTCTCGCGTCAAGTATGAAATATGTGCGTCGTGGATGCCGTCTAGAATATCTTGGATAGGCTCATCTAGTACAGTCGAATACTTGACCGCGGTAGGACCCTGCAGGATACATGTACGCCCGACGTCCTGATCTATGACCGCTGCAAGGTCTTCGGACTGCCAGAGGGAGTCCTTCTTGAAGAAGAACTCGAAGTTCTCATCTAGAGATGGGACAAAAGTCACAGGCTTCTGGCCGCGGCGCTGGCATAGAAGCAAAAAGTGCTGAACATCCTGGGCGTTGATAATCTGGGTTTCAGCCTCCGGGTAGTGCGACAAAATCTTCTCAACGGTGGAGAAAGGTTCATTGAGTTCAGAATAGGTCTGTAAGTAGGACGCCTGGTCTGTGCCTGTAGTGAACCGTTCCTCGACACGGTGGATGAAGTCGCCCGTCAGCTTGATGAACGATGGGTCAATCCATCGCGATTCGTGCTTGACATAGAGAAGATCAACCATCCGACGAACGACTTCACCATAAGTCATGTCCTCAAGGTCTACTGTTTGGCCTGCCCTGTTTCGGCCAAACCAAACCTTCTGGAAGTCATCGTTCAACTTCTTGATGATGTACTCGCGGTTCTTTTTCAGCTCAGCAACACGTTTCTCTTTCGGTAAGCTGAAAATCTTCTTGTCCATCTCTGCCCAGAAACGAACACCTCGGGTGGCCAACTTGTGAATTGGCTCACCCATCTCCGATCGGACGGTAATAACGCCACCAGCTGGGCCCTTGTATGTCTTCTCCCATCCGTCATCGGGAAGTCCCGGAGCGTCTACAATGGCTTGTTTGGCGGCTCTACTCGTGTGTGCCTCCTTTGCAACCATCATTCGACTGCCGAAAAGGCAACCGTCATAAGGCATTGCTGGGTAGCCATACTTCTTCGACCACTCACCAGTTAGGTATGGGTATGTGTCTTCAGCGCCACCGAAACCACTACCAGCAACCAAGATGATGTTGTCTGACCGTCGAATGCGGGCATACATTTGAAGAATAGGCTGATGGAAATCCTCGAAGGAGTGGTGGCCACCTCCTCGGCCACCAGTCCACTGTAGGATAACCGGGAATGTTGGGTTTGCTCTGGCGATGTTGATAACGGCTTGGATAGCCTCCATGGAGCCTGGTTTGAAGGCAATATGCTTCAAACCAAGGGTCTCAATATACTCCTGGGCAACTTCAATGGACGGAACACCAGCACCGATGGTTAGACCCTCGATAGGAACACCCTCAGCTCGGAGCCGGCCGATAAGGGGGATCTGCCAGGCCATAGCCCGAGGGTTAACATAGATCAAGTTGATCGTGATTCCTCGTCCTGCTGGAATGGCCTTTTCAATCTTCGACAAGGCCTCGGTCATTGTCTTGCCGTTATAGTAACCGCCGCCAGCCAACTCAATATGGTAGCCGGCGTTCATTGTCGCAGCAACAAAGTCCCACGGCACGGTAGCCGGAGTCATACCAGCAACCATGATAGGGGGTACTCCTAGCAGTCTGCTCATCTTCGTGTCTACGTAGGTACGCCCCTTGGATGTCTTGACCAAACGAGGCCCGTATTCCTTGACCCAGTCGTTGGCGTACACTACAGCATGTTCCTCATCACGATCGAACAGCTCGGACTTGTAGCCCACTTCCTGAGCAGCACCGTCAATAGTACCAGCAAGAATAACGCGGACACCAGTGCCTTCTTTGTTACGGCTTGTTAAAATGCCCAGCCCAGAGATGCCACCAGGGCCGAAGTCTAACACGTGAGTCGCCTCAGGGAAGATAGTTGCCTTTTCCCAGTTGACAGGGTCTCGAGTGATCATGCGAACCAGCGTAGGGACAATGTCGCCTTCGACCTCGTCTCTCAGATCGGCGCCGGTACATGTGTTGTAGACAGCCATTCCTAGCGATTCCGAATCGATCTTGATGTCCTTTAGGTCTTCGTCGATCAAGTTAGTCGCATCGGCAAGGTATTTGCTGTGGAAAGGCGCAGTGATTGGCAAGAAACGGTTGACAAACCGCACTTTGCGTTCCGTATGGGGGATTCGAGTTTGGTCGAGGCCAGTCGGCGCCTTCACCTTTCGTAGTTGTAGGTTCAAACCATAGAGGGAAATTGGCGGTCCGGTTACAACCATATTCCTAGGGCTGTTGATGAGCGATATGGCGATGTGGCGATCTTCTGGAAGATACTGGTTCGTGGCGTCAATGTGCTTTTGCACCTCGCTCTGAGGTAGGTCACGAATGCTCAGCATGGGCGTCGGGTCTCCTTCGCCATTGTCGATGGAGTCATGTAGCATAGCAGGGGTCAGCGAGGTCCTAGGAAACACCTGTTGACTACGAGCACCGATCCAGAACAGCATTGTAAGAGCATCCTTTGACAGCTTCTCGTACGAGTCCCAAGAGTCAGCGGCAGCGGTAGCCGCCGCAACAATGACACCTTGGGAATGACCAGTCGCACCGCGAATGCGGTCTCGTAGGATCCCAGGGTGCACACCAAGACCCTTTCCAAGGACTTGGTAATGGCACATTTGTACCAAGCCGATCAAAGGCAAGCTTACAGGGGCGGAAATTAAATATTGAGGGTCGGGAGTTGTATCTGGGGAACGCAGCCATTCCATTATATCAAGTCCTTTTGCATATAACTTCTGCACTCTGGAATCTAGTGCCAGATTCTGAAGCAGGTCGGCCGATGTTGCGACGAGCTCGCCCACAAAGGAGGGGTATGTCTCGTATACCTCGCGCAGTTCATCGAAGTATTCGATGATATTTCCTTGGCCACCGAAAATGCTGTAGATGGCAGCATCTCGCTCGTCGGCGGCTCTCATGAGCGCGGATTCATGCGGCCTGATAGCACGGTTTGCCACCGAACGGGCTGCATAGTAGCATCGTACGACGCCAATCTGCTTCGTGAGGATACCAGGAAGGTTCTTAGCCAATGTGTGGACGTCATTTCCCCTCAGAAACATTCTCTCGAATTCGTTGAGAAGGAGTTTTAAGACCTCCTCGTACGAGCCCTGGGCATCATCTTCTCCTTCCTCAACTTCGTGTGCCACAAATCCCATGTACCTTGCAACAAGCTCGGCTACGGAGGAGGGCTCATCATCCAAAGCCAATTCGTCCGTCGGCGCCGGCAGACCGGCGGTGAATCGGTCCTTCAGCTGTGAAGCATGGAAATGGAGACCGGTAGGTACGAGGAACGAGGATTCGAGGGATCCATGAGAGAGAGTAAGAGGTCGGACGGATGAAGACGATCTAGGAGTAGAAACGCCCGTTTGAGGGCCTGTGCCGGTACCGGTACCATACATGATTAGAGGTATCGTGGGAGGGCGGACGAGGCAAGAGGTATAGCTTTAGCTGGACGTTAGCGATTGGATTGGAATAGCCTGGTCGATGCGGAATAAACAACTCACTATTAGGGTTGTCCCCGTTAACTCAGCCAAGAGCAGGAGACGTATGCTGTGTATGAGAAGAAAATAAAATTTATGACTTAGACAGCAAAGGAAGAGTTGCGTCTACGGGCGTGACCAAGCAAACGACAGTCGCGCGATTGAAGGACAGAATAGGCGAGAACAATTGCCCGGCACAATTGGAAATGTGAGAAGTGTGTCAAGAGCAGGATTGAAGCCCAGAAAGATGAAGCTTCGTATGGAGTGTCTTTGCTGTCTTTACTGTCTTTACGGTCTTTACGGAGGAACAAATTTGGTTGCCGGCTGGAAGTTACACTATCGCTATCGACAACGGGGCAACGCAAGCACCTCACAGCTACACGTCTCCAAGCCCCTGTCCTGCTTCCTCAACGTTAGGTGCGTTAGGTACCGCTACCCGATAAAAGGTCCATTGAAAATGCCCTAGATCTTTTTCATGCAGGGATAGCTCCCTCGCCAGAAAAAAATTTAAGTTCTTTGTTGGGGATCCATCTGGGTTGGGTGCCACACTAGGTGCCACACATGGGTCTTGGATTAAACTGCCTAGCGTGCAGCTACTTCCTACCCCTAGTAGTATTCCACTATTAGTGGCATCATAATCATCAAGTACCGGTACCTTTCCCACAGCGATAGCGATAGCGATAGGTATCAGTAAACCTTTCGATTTCACCTTTCATCCGATCAATTGCCATCAAGGATGCGGCGTTCTAGATTCGATACCTCAGCCTCGAGTCGGTCCGCTCATACATACTAGGCTTATATCAACAGCGTTTTGAAAAGCATGTTTATCACGGAGGCTTCATACGGAGTCACCATTTGGAATAGAAGAATTCGCCTGTCATTACACTTGCGTTGAGTCAGTAGATGTTATCAATGGACGAGCATGGGGACTTGACTGACTCCTGAATTGCAACCACCGACAAATCTAGATATCCTTTAGAGCTAGCAACAACGAAGGTGTGAGGAGAAAAAACTGACGAACTGATTTCAACCATTTCCAGCCTCGCCAGCTACCTATACCTTAGGTAGGTAGGTAGATACATCTTCGGCGCAAGGAAATACGGCTTACGGATATACAACCCAATTCTCGTGTTTCTAATCTGCAACCTACTCCCTACTCGCCAGGGTTATCGAGATTTCAAAGACTTGGCTTTCGGATACCGGTCTATTTCTTAATCATTGGAGTAGGTATGGCACCTCTTGACCGAAGTCATCCTCCTGCAGGTCTGACTGTGGACTGTGGTGAGTAAGTGAGATGATGCAACTCCCCGGAAGGCGGGCTTTTTGGAATATCAAGATGACCACACTACCTGATTGCGATACAAGACCTGGCGCCAATATGCAGCATCTCAGGATTACAGGAGAGCAGATACGATGTGACGGAAGCACTGGTTGGTTGCCTTTGCAATTTGTCTCTTATATTCTCAGGAGGAGCGAGATTTCGGCTTGGATTCATCGAAATACGAATCCTTTTGTTTCAGTTCCCATACAGCCATAGCAAAGTTGATACTGAAGTAGGTACCTGTACTTTCCTCGAGGAATTGCCCCTGTACTGCACCCGATGGTCCGCCGGAATGGCACGGCAGACAAACTAACCAACCAAGGCCAGTTAGACGCAGTCATGCGTTGTACCTGGTCACTCTTAGCTATGTGATCCTGCATAAGACTAGAGGCGGATGACGATTGAACTACTTAAGAGCTGAAAATCATGGATGAGGCTGCTGGATACCTTGACTGCTTAATTATTAGGGGCTGAGACCGATTTTAGCAACGCCATGACAAAGGATTCTCTTAGCTGGTCTAGACAAACACCCTAACAGAACGAAATTACTGATGAGGGAAGCAAAAGGGAAGGAAAAAAAAAACACCAAAACCCCAACTTCGCGGGCTGGGTCTTTGTGGAGAAAGGGTCTCGTGGAAAACTAAACTCCGATAGGTATAGCGTAGGTAAAGAAAATGATTGAGGAATACCTACATACTGGATCTGGACTGCTGGAGCAAATCATAATAGAGCAAATTTAATCCATGGCCCTGCAGACGGGGAGTTATCTTTATACCCTGTCCCGCAGAGTCTAGCGAGTATGCGCGGCACTCTCTAGACTTCCAGACTGCCAAACTGCCACTGATGAAGCTGTAAAATCTGCGCTTGCCCAGCTGCCCAGGTGCACACCAGCCTTGGGTGACACTGCAGGCTGGCTGCAGGCCTTCAAAGTCAGGTCTTGCATGGAGCATGGGGGGTTTGAGGTGGGTTTATGTCTAGGCCCCTAGGCCCCTCAAGGTCGGTGACTAGTAGGCGGTCGCTATAGGTACTTGCAGCCTAGCCATTGGCCCGGAAATGGGGAACCGCAACACCCTTACACCTTGTGTTCTATCCCGCCAAAATTTTCCCGTTGATGCAGTTCAACATTTGGGAAAAGCTCCGTTTCATTCCGCCTTTGAACCTCTACCTTGCCTCTACCTTGCCTGCTTGCTCACGTCCCTATCGCCTTATCAACCGAGATGCAGGAGAAAAGGTAACCTCCTTACCTCCTAACCGTATTTTGCTATCCGTAATCAGTACCTGTACTGCCTGTTTCCCCCCAGGCAAAAAAAAAAAACACTTTTGTCAAGACCATCAACTATAGGCGACGGTCTGCTCTTTTCTTCACATTGAAGCCTCATAATCAGTTGTTCAATAATCCTGCCGATCAGTAATCCTCCCTCCAACATTCTCTTGTCTTCAAGCCGTGTGCTGTTTGTCGTTGAGCTTGGCATACACTCTTTTCCCACTCGTTAAGTGTTTTGCTATTTGCCATTCATCTCGAACTCTATTCTGCTAAATTGAGCGGCAGAAGGGGGAAAGTCACCTTTCCCGTACTCGATATACCATCACACCAGCAGATATACCCATTGGAGTTGTCGACATTCCCTTCCATTGCACCTGGCTCGCTTGCCGTCCCTCTCCATAACCACCCCTTCCGACCCTACCGACAACATGCGTCCGGAAGTCGAGCAAGAACTTGCCCACACCTTGCTCGTTGAGCTCCTTGCCTACCAGTTTGCGTCCCCAGTAAGATGGATCGAAACACAAGATGTCTTCCTCGGTGAGAAGACGGCCGAGCGTATCGTTGAAGTTGGTCCAGCAGATACCCTAGGTGTCATGGCCAAGCGGACAATCGCATCCAAGTACGAAGCTTTCGACGCCGCAAAGTCTATCCAACGACAAATCCTATGCTACAATAAAGATGCTAAAGAGATCTACTATGATGTGGATCCTATTGAGGAGGAACCAGAGCCTGTTGCTGCGGTGGCCTCGTCAAGTTCTGCGCCGACCCCTGTTGCTGCCGCCGCTCCGGTTGCTGCTGCTGCTCCCGCACCTAGCGCAGGCCCTGCCGTGGCTGTGGACGACGCGCCAGTGTCTGCCCTTGAGATTGTCAGAGCGTTGATTGCGCAAAAGCTCAAGAAGCCATTCTTAGAAGTACCTCTAAGCAAGGCCATAAAGGATCTAGTTGGAGGTTAGTATATCTCTAAATAATAACTATTTGAGTCTTTGGTGCTAACAGATACATAGGCAAATCCACCCTTCAAAACGAGATTATTGGTGATCTTGGAAAAGAATTTGGCTCGACACCCGAAAAGCCTGAAGATACCCCCATCGACGAATTAGCGGGACTAATGCAAGCGACGTTCAATGGCCAACTTGGAAAACAGTCACAGTCGCTCATTGCACGTCTGATTTCTTCGAAGATGCCCGGTGGGTTCAATATGACATCTACCCGCAAATATCTAGAAACAAGATGGGGTCTTGGCCCTGGCAGACAAGATGGAGCACTCACGTTGGCTATGACCATGGAGCCAGCCTCTCGCTTGGGTTCGGAGAATGACGCAAAGGCATATTTGGACGATGTGGCACAGAAATACGCAGCCAACGCTGGTATCAGCCTGTCCACAGCCTCGACCGCCGGCCCAGCTGCTGGCGGATCTGGTGGCATGATGATGGATCCTGCTGCCATTGATGCCCTTACCAAAGATCAGCGTGCTTTGTTCAAGCAACAGCTAGAGCTGCTAGCAAGATACCTGAAAATGGATCTTCGAGCAGGCGACAAGGCTGCACAGACGTCACAGGAGTCGCAGCAAATATTGCAGGCCCAGCTTGACCTTTGGAATGCCGAACACGGCGACTTCTATGCGGCGGGTATTGAACCGGTCTTTAGTCCTCTGAAGGCACGCACATACGATTCTTCCTGGAACTGGGCGCGTCAGGATGCCCTTAGCATGTATTACGATGTCATCTTCGGTCGGTTGCAAGCTGTCGACAGGGAAATTGTCAGCCAGTGCATCCGAATCATGAGCAAGTCGAATCCTCTGCTACTCGAATTCATGCAGTACCACATCGATAACTGCCCTACCGACCGTGGAGAAACCTACAAACTTGCTAAGGAGCTGGGACAGCAGCTCATTGAGAACTGCAAGGACGTCTTAGATGTCCCACCTGCTTACAAGGACGTAGCTGTTCCGACCGGCCCCCACACATCCATCGACGCCCGTGGTAATCTGAACTACGAAGAAGTTCCTCGGCAGAGCTGCCGCAAGCTTGAACACTACGTTCAGCAGATGGCGGATGGCGGAAAGATATCTGAGTATGGCAACCGCACCAAGGTGCAGAACGATCTTGGCCGCCTTGTTAAGCTCATCAAGGAACAACACAAAATGTCCAAGACCGCAAAGCTTGAGTTCAAGAACCTCTACGGGAATGTTCTCCGTTCGCTTGCAATGAACGAGAGCCAGATATTGCCCAAGGATGCCGGGAAGGCAAATGGTATCGTCAAGAAGCCTGCTTTAAAGACCAATGGTCAGAACGGCAAGGGCAGGATGGAGACTATCCCGTTCTTGCATCTCAAACGTCACAACTTGCACGGCTGGGAATACAGCAAGAAGTTAACTGGAGTCTACCTAGACTGCTTAGAAGAAGCTGCCAAGTCTGGTGTTACCTACCAGGACAAATACGTTCTCATGACTGGTGCTGGTGCTGGCTCGATCGGTGCTGAGGTTCTGCAGGGCCTTATCAGCGGTGGTGCCAGAGTCATCGTGACCACGAGTCGATTTTCTCGACAAGTAACCGAATATTACCAAGCGATGTATGCCAGATATGGCGCCCGTGGTTCCCAGCTTGTTGTCGTTCCGTTTAACCAGGGCAGCAAGCAAGATGTGGAGGCTCTCGTCGAGTACATTTACGATTCCAAAAATGGACTGGGATGGGATCTTGACTACATCGTCCCCTTTGCTGCCATCTCTGAGAATGGTCGACAAGTCGACGGCATTGATTCGAAATCTGAACTTGCTCACCGTATCATGTTGACAAACCTCATCCGGCTTTTGGGCTGCGTCAAGACGCAGAAATCAGAGCGCGGCTTCGAGACCCGACCTGCCCAAGTTGTTCTACCCCTATCCCCCAATCACGGTACCTTTGGTAACGATGGTCTCTATTCGGAGTCTAAGCTCGGGCTCGAGACTCTTTTCAACCGTTGGCACTCTGAGGACTGGGCTAACTATCTCACGATTTGCGGTGCCGTCATTGGCTGGACCCGTGGTACGGGTCTTATGTCTGGCAATAACATTGTGGCCGAAGGTGTCGAACAGTTTGGTGTTCGTACATTCTCCCAACAGGAGATGGCCTTCAATCTTCTTGGGCTCATGTCTCCTGACATCGTGGATCTTTGCCAGAATGAGCCTGTATTTGCCGATTTAAACGGTGGTCTCCAGTTCATTCCCAACCTGAACGATGTCATGACGAAATTGCGCAAGGATATTATGGAGACTAGCGAAGTTCGCCGAGCCGTCACTAAAGAGACATCGCTTGAGAACAAGGTCGTCAATGGTGAGAACTCGGAAGCTCTCTATAAAAAGAAGATGATAGAGCCGCGTGCCAACATCAAGTTCGACTTCCCACATCTTCCCGACTGGGAGAAGGAAATTGAACCACACAATGATGGTCTCAAGGGCATGGTTGATTTGGAGAAGGTTGTTGTTGTCACCGGTTTTGCCGAAATAGGACCTTGGGGTAACTCTAGAACCCGCTGGGAGATGGAAGCCCATGGCGAATTCTCGATCGAAGGTTGCGTCGAAATGGCGTGGATCATGGGCCTTATCAAGAACCACAACGGGCCCATCAAAGGACAGCCCTACTCTGGTTGGGTTGACTCCAAGACGGGCGAGCCGGTCGATGACAAGGACATTAAGCAGAAGTACGAAAAGTACATCCTTGAACATTCGGGTATTCGTCTCATTGAGCCGGAGCTCTTCGATGGGTATGATCCCAACAAGAAGATGATGCTGCACGAGATCCAGTTAGAAGAGGATCTAGAGCCGTTCGAGGGATCTAAGGAAACAGCCGAGGAATTCAAGAGGCAGCATGGCGAGAAGTGCGAAATCTTCGAGATCACGGAGACCGGTGAGTATACCATTCGCCTAAGAAAGGGTGCCACTCTCTGGATTCCGAAGGCCCTTCGATTCGACCGCCTCGTTGCCGGACAGATTCCTACAGGTTGGGATGCGAAGAAGTATGGTGTTCCCGACGATATTATTTCTCAAGTCGACCGCGTTACGCTATACGTTCTCGTTTCTGTTGCCGAAGCCCTCCTTGCCTCCGGTATCACCGACCCGTACGAGTTCTACAAGTATGTCCACGTGTCTGAAGTGGGCAATTGCATTGGTTCTGGCCAAGGTGGTATGAATGCTCTTAATGGGATGTACACCAAGCGCAAGATGGACCACGATATCCAGAAAGATATTTTGCAGGAGTCCTTCATCAACACCATGGCTGCCTGGGTCAACATGCTTCTATTATCCTCCTCGGGTCCCATCAAGACTCCGGTCGGAGCCTGCGCTACGGCAGTGGAATCAGTCGACATCGGATACGAAGCCATTATGGAAGGCAAGGCACGTATCTGCCTCGTTGGTGGGTTTGATGACTTCGGCGAGGAGGGATCATACGAATTCGCCAACATGAAGGCGACGAGCAACAGTGTTGACGAATTCGCCCACGGACGTACGCCACAGGAAATGTCGCGTCCGACTACCACGACCCGAGGTGGATTCATGGAATCTCAGGGTTGCGGTATTCAAGTCATCATGACAGCTAAGCTGGCCATCGACATGGGCGTGCCGATCTATGGTATCCTCGCTCTCACCACGACTGCAAGCGATAAGATTGGACGTTCCGTCCCTGCACCTGGACAAGGTCTACTGACCACTGCTCGTGAAGCAGCTGGCAAGTTCCCTTCGCCCTTACTAGACTTGAAGTACCGTCGCCGACAAATAGAGCTACGCAAGCGGCAGATTCGCAGCTGGAAG
This sequence comes from Hypoxylon cercidicola, assembly GCA_022578845.1. Taxonomy (NCBI): domain Eukaryota; kingdom Fungi; phylum Ascomycota; class Sordariomycetes; order Xylariales; family Hypoxylaceae; genus Hypoxylon; species Hypoxylon cercidicola. The sequence goes on from MU399507.1 coordinate 752,876, forward strand.
GAGTCTGAACTTGAATACCTATATGAAGAGGCCGCAGCCATGCAAGCTCAAGGCCACGATTTCGATGAGAAGGAATATACCCAGGCGCGTGCCGTCCATATCGAGAAAGAGGCTGCTAGACAGGAGAAGGAAGTCCTCCGAAGCCTTGGGAACAACTTCTGGAAGCAAGACAACAGTATCGCTCCCCTCCGAGGATCGCTCGCTACTTGGGGCCTTACAATTGACGACTTGGATGTCGCATCCTTCCACGGCACCTCGACGAAGGCCAATGACAAGAACGAATCCTCAGTTATCTGCCAGCAGTTGCGCCATCTGGGTCGGAAGAAGGGCAATGCTGTCCTGGGTGTCTTCCAGAAGTATCTCACTGGCCATCCCAAGGGTGCTGCTGGAGCTTGGATGTTCAACGGCTGCTTGCAAGTTCTTAACACTGGCCTGGTTCCAGGTAACCGCAACGCCGACAACGTGGATGAAGTTATGGAGAAGTTCGATTTGATTGTCTACCCCAGTCGAAGCATTCAGACCGACGGTGTGAAGGCGTTCTCGCTCACCTCATTCGGTTTCGGTCAGAAGGGTGCTCAGGCTATCGGTGTCCACCCCAGATACTTGTATGCTACTCTCGACAAGGAGACATATGTCGAGTACTGCGACAAGGTGACTGCGCGCCAGAAGAAGGCATATCGTTATATGCATAATGGTATCGTCAACAACGCCATCTTCCAGGCCAAGGATCACGCCCCGTACAGTGATGAGCAGCTCGCTGCCGTCTTGCTAAACCCAGACGCCAGAGTAACGGAGAACGGCAAAACTGCTGAGCTCACGTACGCTGCCGACTTCGCGAAGCAAGCTGCTGCACCCCATATTGCAAAGGCTAAGAGCACAAAGGAAATGGTAGAAAGCTTGGCTCGGAGTCTCCAGACGGGAAAGAACAACAAGGTCGGTGTCGATGTAGAAGATATTGACGCCATCAACATCGAGAACCCGACCTTCATCGAGCGCAACTTCACGGACAAGGAAATTGCGTACTGCCAAAAGACGCCTAGCCCCCAGAGCTCCTTTGCCGGGCGCTGGAGTGCGAAAGAGGCCGTCTTCAAGAGTCTTGGTGTCCAAAGTAAGGGTGCGGGTGCGCCCCTGAAGGATATTGAGATTTTACCCAACAAGAATGGGGCTCCTATTGTCACTGTAAGTGTATTCCCCGCTTATTCGCCCAATTAATCGCCCGGTCGGTCGCCCGCTTCATCGCTCGCTTGATCGCCCGGTCGCATGGTCGCATATTCGCTAACCTACTATAGCTTCATGGTGATGCCGAAGCTGCCGCAAAGAAGGCAGGCTTAAAGGAGATCAGCGTCTCCATCTCACACTCTGAGAGCCAATCCATTGCCATTGCGGTTGCCACCTTTTAAGCGGCGCTGTTGCGACGCTTGCTTTTTGTACATGTTTGGAGCGGTATGGTGTTTCTCGTGCCTCGGAGGTTCTATTATTTGCTTCTTTAATGTATATCCCCTGTAGAAAGCTAGAGAGATCAAGAGAAGAGACGCAATTATTAGAGACGAACGCAGTATAAGGGATGGTGGCACAAAATGGGAGATGGGTATATCGAACGACCCACACAGATCTCACTTCTCGGGCACAACGGGCCGAGAGGAAAACCAATATAATGCTTTACCACAGTAATATATTCGACAGTACTTTCGATGTTCTGATGTGAGGTGAATGCTCGGTATTTATAAAGGATTCTAGACAGATTCCCGAGGTATTGGAACTTTTTGGCTTTAGGCAAGGGCTAGAAGTATGGTCTCTTTCTCGTTCGACGTCCCTTGTTTTTTGGCATGTGAAAGTCTCATGTTGATGGTATGTGTGGATGTGGGCACCACAAACCTAACCCAGATCCTGAACCCTGGACGCATTCCCAGAACCAAGATAGCTCGTACGGATATGCATCATCCACGTGGGATCCTCGTCTTACTCCCTATGTATATTCCCGTAGAAAGATGGATCCGTCCAGTCTATGTACAAGTACCTTTGGCCAGGGGGGACATCGAGACAGTACCGTGCCATCGTGATAAGGCTTAGCTAGTCTGATAGGTGGGGGAGGGGCAAAAAAAAGCGACGGATGCCATCTAGTTCCTGGATTCCCGAGGCCATGGTCCATTTTCACATGCTTCTTCCCACGCGGCCCTCTTAGAGGCCACATCATTATCGGCAGGGTTGGTCTGAATTTAAGCTCTTCTTACCCCTGTCCCTACCTCTAGAGCCGTCGGAGCGTTGGTCGATCGAAGCTTGTGTTGTTGTGGTGCCTGGCAGCCCTACATAGCCCAACAGAATATTACCAGACGTTATTTACCTACCTGCTCATACCTACCTAACATATGTATACCGTCAACTGCTTAGCCCTACGTAACCTGGGCGCTCCATTCTGAAGTCATCGGGACGAGTGCTCTCTAGCCGATTTAAAATATATGTTCACTAGGCGGTTACTAGTTCATGTGTAGACGGCGGCGTTAGTGTTCGAGTTGTCCATAGGTATTGACGGAAGATATAAATATTGCTCCTATAATAATCGTATGTTGAAATTAAACTCATCTCCGAGGATTTGGTCGTTTCTATTGTGTGAAACACCCCCTTATTCACTTGATATATCGCAACCCGGTATCTCCCAAAAGTTGAGTTATTATAACTGAGTTAGCAAGACACAGAATGACCATTGGCAACTATATACAACTATATGCAATACCCAGCTCTCCAGCATCGTCTCCAGCAGGTTAAATGGGTGACGGAGTTTTCTCGGGGACTCTAAGAAGAAGGCAAGGACAAAAAGTGAAATGGTGAAAAGGTTCAAACATACAACACAAGGGATTGGCTGGTCGTCACCGACCTAATTACTAATTTAAGCCATCTGGTTGATCGGCGGGGGAGCGGGCGAGATCTTGAGTTCCCCTGATCCTATTGTTATATGTTCCAAGTAACCAAGTTGTTACCATTTATATCTAGCTTCACTCCAGGACTAACTAACCGATAAATGAATAGACACAAATATCAAATAGGGAATAATAGCACTTTAGTCGATATACATATCGCATCCTATCTATTTTGCATACTAAGGAGGTAGGTAATCGAATAATGTCAGCAAACATTGTCACATTAGAGGCAGTCGCCCAACCCTCCCCCCCAAACCAATACCAGCGCTCACCTTCCCATGCCATTCTCCAGGGAGGCGAGCGTTTGTACTAGTAAAATGCTTGGTAGGTAGTTAACTCTCTCAAACGACCAGATCCTGGCGGTAAAGTCCAAATCAGGTTACGCTGCAAAACTCGAATTCTCAATACCTCTAGTTTCGTGGCGTATCCAAGATAACAAATATGTACGACGTTGCTAATAACCAAGAGGCGGAAAAGCCAACATTTCCCAAATATTAATTAGATAGCTTAGGGTATACGCGCATTACTTCAACCAAGTCTTGTATATTATAAAGCAGCGTACGTTTAGCAAAGGAGGTAACTAGCCCTCCGGTACGGGCCGAACAAAACTTCGGCACCTCGTCGAGCAAGTTGTGGCGAGCCTCTCCAGGGGCAAACATCATCCGAACTTGAGGCATCCACGAGCATTTGACCATGGTATGTCATGGGTTCCCGGCAGCTGCTCAAGGATAAGATAGCTTTGATAATTCCATGTTTTGTGCGAGATACACCATCATATTTCCCAATCAGAGATTAATCAATCTTGGCCCTTTTGCTCGTAAACAGTTACTCAGAGACGTGACTATTCCATCCGCCGTTTCGTCAACTGAATCATTGAACTGCAACCAGTACACATGCCAAGCTATCTTCCGCAACTCTGACTCTGTGGAGGTTAGAGAACTGCGTCGTAAGAGTGCTGGTCTGCTGAGCTCAAGGGGGGAAATGAGGTCCATGGGTTTTATTCCTGGTTGGTCTATCCCGCAACAAGTGGCCGGGGTGCTGTTTCTTCTATGAGATGAAATGGTGGCCTCTTACTTGCCCAAATTATGCGGATATTAACCTGGTCTTTAGTGAAATCGACATACGTTTGACCACGAAAAAAAATATTTTGATCTCGAAATAAATATCGGCACAGCAGACACCTTTTTACAAATGACACTTCTGCCCGTTTCTTGTTCAACCACATGAACAAGCCTAAGTATCTCCGCATCACCTACAGCACTGGCCGAGTCTTAGGCTTCATGTGTTTGCCGGAGATTAGAAGCGAGTTCTGACTCCTTAGCCAAGTCGGCAGTCAGAGCTGTTTTGACGTACGTCCTCGCATCACACAATATCTCTTGCATTCTCGTCATCCGAATTACTACCCTCAAGTGACCGAATCGGAGTCACTCAAGAAAATCGAAGAAGTGTTTGCACCGGGCGTGGCTGTATCTCTGCATTGCGGCTCCGGTCTCTTACACGAGATCATCTCTCCTTGATATAAATGAAGCATACACTTCTCCTTCTTTCCCTATTCCTCTCCTCCACATCACTATCTTCCATTCATATTTGGATTACATCGAGTCCTGAAGTCTTACTAGCCTTTACCTTGATACCTACAGCGACTTGCGTACCATCACTATGACTCAACTATCGTGGCCAGGAGACAGGTCAGTTCAAATATCACCCAAGCTTGTATCTGGGAAGAGCTAACACAGCGCAGGATGCCCATGTACCCGTCTCATAATCCTTCCCAGAGGGCGCTGTCATACACGACGCCCACGCCCAACCGAACATCTAATGGCAACGGTAGGAACCCGGCCATGACACCCATGCAAACATCTACATCCTCGGTCTATCCCTCACCTGGACTGTCGACCAACCCGTCTCAAGAAGGCTGGGCGAGAGACAACATGGGCTGGGGGACCTACGGAACGCCAGTACAAATGCCGGGATTGGGAGAAATCCAAATGAGTAGTAAGATGGGGCTTATTAGAAACACTGAAATAGGAGGACTAGCTGACATTTTCTTAGACCAGTTCCTACCGGGCGCGGTGCCGAATCAGTGGATGCCTGGACACATGAACGACCCTAACCCAAGCCTCAGCACCATCAACCGTGCTCCGGCTTTATCAAACCACATGTCTACGGCTCAGAACGGACCTAGCTTCTCAAACCAACTTGCCTCCCCTACTGCCCCCTCCTCGGACTCATACAACGATGACGACATGGAGGATGACTCCGTTTCCTCCCCGCAAGGTGGCTATCGAGAATCTAGAGCCAACTCGCGGATACAAAAGCGAGTTGGCCCCAAAGGCCGACCTAGAGTTGGTGCTCGCAACGACAGAAGGTCGACGGGGATGGGCAATGACAGGCCACAGCCGATCCGATGGTATAAAGGCATAAAGCAGCAGCCGATCCCGGAGGACGCCACGGAGGAGGAGAAGGAACGGTTGAAGAGGATAAACTTCGAGGTAGGCCAGGCCAAAAAGGAGCACACTCGTGAGCAGAATCGGGTCTCCGCGCAGAAGAGCCGGCAGCGGAAGCAAACCAACCTCGAGAATGCTCTGCAGCGAGTCGAAGAGCTCGAGGAACAGATGGCAGATCTGCAGGGTCGGTACACAAATCTGCGGGAGGCGTACCAGAGAGTTCACGGAAGGATTGGCTGGCTGGAAAATGAGAGGGCAAACCTCAGCATTCGGCTTCGGCAATACGAAGCTCGGCAGCCCAACTTCAACCCTTTCACGCCTCTGCAGGGACTCGGCGCCCAGGGCCAGACCCAAGTGCCCGCTGGGAACCCCGTCCAGTACCAAACCCCCATCTCGGTCCAGGCGTCTTCGCCGGCTGTGGCTTCATCTCAAGCCTCGAACGCTGTGCCGTTCGGCTACATGCAGCAAGCCCAGGCGTCTCAGCCGACGCCGAACTCCAACCAGTACCACGGTCAGATGCAGCCTGCTCCGGGCACAGCCCAAGGGCAGAGCGGCACGGCACCGATGGGCTTCGGCTACGGCTTCAACTCGAACAACGGCGCCTCGCAATCTCCAGCGCTCGACCAGCAAGGAACCACGCCAGCGAACGTGTCGGGGAACATGGCCGGCAGCTTCCAAAGGGGCCTGCAGGGAACCGGCCCGGAGAATGTCCAAGGGGACTTGCAGAACGACGGCTCGGAAGAGCCCTCGGAGAACACGCCCACGGGCTTCTTCGGAGACGCTCCGGCGCAGGACCAGCAAGAAGGGCAACAGCAGCAGCCCGGCGGTGCCATCTTCGGGAACGAACAGGACGACCCGATGCTGTCTTATGAGGGCAACACTCCGCCGGACCCGGAGAGCGCGTCCGCTGAGGACCAGCCTAATCCTGCCTAGTTAGCAGTACTTAGAGGGCTCGAAGCGAATGTGGGGGTGTAGGGAGTAGGAGGCGGAGGCGGATAGATTCCACCACGTCGACATCATAATCTGCTTTCCGGTCGTTTTTTCTTTTTTCTTTTTCTTTTTTGCTCTTTTGAGCACCCCGTTCTCCTATTTTCCCTTCTTCTGACGCCCAGGCTCGCCGGAGGAGTACGAGGAGGATGCGTCTACGGTGCCGGCGACTGGCGGCACACGTGGACGTATGGCATATGGCATAGCATGCCGCGGCGTTCGGTCATTTGGCATTGGGGAGGTTACTCTCTTCTTGCGATGAATAACACAGGAAGCTTTAGTAATGGGCGTATGGCATAAGATACCAAGGAGTCCGGTATGGGGCAAGGCTTATCCCCTTGCGATGAGCAGCAAACGAACTCTTATTAGTTTTCGGCCCATAGCATTGATATCAGTTATGAGAGGTTTGCTCACCGCCCGATTTTCGTCGGCGTCCTGCTTGCTGTACGGTGACTTGTTGTCTGTGCTGCCGGTCTGGATGATATTGGTATAGGTAATGGGGGAGATGGGCTTGAGGAACGAGCTCGGTGTGGGAGGTCTCGCTTTTTGGTCCCGGTCGGGCTAAGACAAGAGCACAGAATGTCCCTTCTTGTACTTATTCCTAGAATCATCAACCGTTATTATTAAACGCTTATGCGCATAAATTTTGCTGTTCCTGAATTGCATGGCTTACATTGTGAGACCCACGAATCAAAGTAATAGTGCCTGGCCTCAGGCAAAGCGATGCGAGTATATTGCTACCTTTTTATTCCAAATGCGTGCTTGTTTTCGCCGAAGGTTCATCAGTGCTTAATCAACTCTCCAATCCTGGCATGCGTGGACAGGTAGCGAAACGTGAAGAGCTACCAAAATAAAAAAAAAGCGATAAGGGGTCGCGAACATTAGGTATTGTTGCCTCTCCAGTGTCTGATGGGAGAAACAGGAATATTTCAAAGTGCCTTCGCGCAGTAGCCGACAAGTTTTCCAGAGAATAGAAAGAGTAGAACTGGAAGAAACTCGTGCCCATCGCTGCAAAATGCATTGCATTTATATAGGAATTGTTTGTGGTCAATGACAGCGTATTGACTCGGATACATTCGAGGAATACTGGTCAAAAGGAGACGTTGAACAGAGGTGGGGGGAACCATGAGCAACAGTCGATGAAGAGGATGGACGGCATGAAAGTGATGTTGACGAGGCATGGCTAAGGAAAAGTGTCAATGTAGACTTGAATCTGATGCGGCTCTGGTTGTGACATTGGGATGCGTCCTATTTGGGACCTTTGTGGGTCTACACGAAATATCAAATCTCTGTGCCTCTTCTGGAGGAATGCCACATATAGGAGAAGTCAATATGAAATCAGTTTGTTTTCACACCAACCAGCCGCGCAGCGATATGTGGATTGGTAGACTCCTTTCTAAAAATCGGGTACCTCGGTACGAATTAGCCCCTTTTCTGTTTGCTTACATAAGCGGGATACCCCTGAATGCAACGCCATTACCCCTAATCATATCTTGCAGCAATTCTCAGACTTACCATAACTTCATCAACTGCCGCCTCCGATGAAAATGGAAAAGGGTAAGCGCTATTCACATTAATGGTTATGTTGATTGCTTTATTCACTACCTGTACACTGGGTGACCGCACACTAGGTAGGTCTACACTAGATGACAGTCATTATAATGTACGCTGTTTGCAATGGGAATACGATTCGTAAGTAGCCATAACATAACTCAGGATGCAAGCGATGATTCACAGAATATTAGAACGATTCACGTCACATACCGTTCAATGGGAACTAGAAGGATTTCTGTTGAAGATCATTGCACCGGCCCACGACACGACATGTCGTGCAACCTCAATTCTGTATTTTGCGTTGGAATACTTCTTGTGCAATCAAGAGCTGTCAAATCAGAAGGTTAGAGTACATATATATATCCTACAGACTCTTTGCCGATTCGAGAAATTAGGCGCCGATATCTTCAGCCTCCGGTTCAATATCTGGACTATGCCTGATTCCCACCCCTTGAGCCATATTCCGTTTTCAACGGTTTTCAAAACACCATCACATCTTCAAATGGAGACAGTAGGAGTCCTATTCCTATAAATGTAACAGACACCTGGAAGGCGCGTTGAAGTGCTTGGAAGTAGACGGAGACTATCTCAGCTTGTACCGAGAGTGAAAACTATTTGATCAATGTAGCAGATGCTGAGATGTAAGCTCCTCGGTTTGGCAGCATTTGCGCAGCTGTAGGAACCGAGATCTGGCCGAGCAGCCGAATAACTCGGTTTTCCATATTAAGTTCCACCTGTAGAGTTATCTACGCCCTCTTCTTCCGGTTTGGGGTCTGAGTGACAAGCTGAATGTCTAATATTTCGTCTTCCAACCTGGTGTACTATTGCGTCCGAGAGACTGGAACAAACGCCGATCCTGCCCAGTTCGCCTCTAACTGTGGGTTATCATCTCTGCCGTTCTCGCCTTGTGGAAGTGCAGTATACAGCCGAGCGTTACTAGCCCAGGGTGTAACTATGGTTTTATACATTGGTGCGCAGGCGCAGAAGATGCTCGTTGCCATCTGCAGAATGTCCCAGAAAGCATTTGTATCGTTTTCCTCTACGACAATTTCTCGGTTAGCTCTTAGAAACAATTCAAAGGGGTGCTACATACGTCCGTGGGTATTGGCAGCTTGGTAGACTATTCCGATCTTCACGAAGCCTATCGCGCCGGATAAGCCACCAACACCAAAGATGAAAGCAAGCTTCGCCTTAGTATGTTGCTGTGCCTGAAGCTTTCGGATTATGGCAACGGTAAGTATGATCGTAGCGAAATCTATGGATGAATTGATGGTTTCCTCGGAGACCAAGAATGCGTTACCATCGAGGCAACGGCCAGGTTGGGTATCCAAGACATCCCACCACTTCGATATTGGGTTGCACAAGAATAGAACGAGGAAGAAAAAGGTGATAAACCAGCAGATATGGATGGCTACCAGAGTATAAATCCATTTGACAAAGGTATGGTCATTCCAGAAGATCTGGGAATAGAGAATGAAAAGACTAGCCGTTGCAGCTAATTGGTTAACATAGAAGAAGGGCGTTACTATATATGCTAGCTATTTGTCTCAATGGGACGGAATATACCTTGGCTGAAAGAATGGCCAAACCCTCATCGTCCAAGTCACTTGCAATAGCCATACCTGAGATTCCAAAGCAAACAGGTCAGAACTTCTCATCCGAGGCTTTAAGTAGGTCATGTCTATGAACACACAACTCACCAACAAATGGAGCGCCAGCATAAACAAGGAAGCCGACCAGAGCTATAACAGCACAGAGGTCATCCCAGGAAAGCTTTCGGCCTGAACGCCGGGTCGAAACCAAGCGAAGTATTGTCACCACAATACATAGCGGAACTGTGACTAAAGAGACAATTATTATTTTCCCCGAAGATGGGTCTTCAAGTCTTCGAATGTATAGCCCGATATGATATGGAGTGTCTTCGAATTGGCAAGGAACGCATTGGAGTGAGAGCAGACACAGCGAGTAACATAACAAGACTTAAGGGATGATACTAAGAAGCCGGGTCCCGGAACCCCGGCCAAAGTACGTAGCACGTTCTCAAAATAACTTATATAACACCGTAACTAATTTGTACAACCAACACCAAATTAGCCTCGATCCTTTCGAGCGTAGCATACTATGTACCAGGTACCTACCGTAGCGGCAATATGTGAGTACCTATTTAGGTATGTGTACTTATATATGAAATACTTTGCCACAACGCCGCCTTCAAAAGCCTACTTTGTTTCTTTGCCTTGACCTAATGACATCCGATACAGTGCATGGCTGGTATGACCCTGGTATGATCAGTGTCTTTACCCTACCGTAATCCGACTTGTGTTGAGAAACCACATCTGTTTCCACCATAACGAATGAAGCGCAATGGCGTTGCAAAGCCGTCTTTCAGGTTGGATGAACAGCAATATATCCATATACCAGCTTTCGTCTATTATCGCTGCATTGGTGAGTCTAGCCTTCAGAGAATCGTCAATGACCGAACCCTTATCTTCCCTGCTATAGATCATCGCCTACTGCGTAGGCCGCGTTGTCTACAACCTTAAGTTCCATCCACTCTCCAAATATCCAGGCCCGAAGATTGCGGCCATCACCGATCTTTGGTGGGCCTACGCCAGGTAAGAGTCACACTTCGCACCACCCTACAAGCTTCTATTAACACACTGAAACTTTTAGTACGACGGGAAGATATCCATGGATAATTGAGGATGCCCTCCGAAAATATGGTATGCTCTAGGCACTCGCTACACCCGCTCACAGAAGTCTGACAGTGCTCATAGGTGATATTGTCCGTATTGCTCCTAATGAATTCGTGTTCCTTACGCCGCAGGCAGCAAAAGGTCAGATCTTCATAGCGAGATTATCGGTAGACTTTGCTATATTGACCTAAGTAACTGGGACAGACATATACCTTGCGCAGGAGAGAAACATGGAGCTGTTCGTCCAAGTCGGGTATGATGCCCTAGATACAGGCGACGGTGGGATCTCGGGAGAGACCGATCCGATTAAGCACCGTCAAATTGCGAAAACGCTTGCGCCGGCCTTCAGTATGAAGAACTTGCGGGCAAAAGAGGGAGCTATTCACACGCATCTTAACCTCTTCATCGAGAAAATGAAGGCCGTTGGGACGGGAGAACAAGGAGCAGAACTCCAACGTTGGACGGACTGGCTAGCGTTGGATCTCTCTGCGGATATGACATACGGCCGCGACGTGGGCCAGATGCGAGAAAGTAAGTCCCCAGCTCTTGGACCCGATAGACGTTTTTTAACCTAGAGCAGTGAAAGATTCATTACTCCTCAGCTCCGCCTTGAAGCTGAATTTGTTCTTGACGATGAGCCAGGTCACGAGAAAATTCCGTCTGCTCAGCCCCTTGATGTATCTGACTATCCCGCCATCCATTTGGTTTGTGTTGCCGCGACTTATAAACATGAACACCCAAGATGTTAAGACGCGCATCGAGCGTCGAGGCAAGACGGAGCATTTAGACTACTTCGAGCGACTCATTCCGGTCGGCAAGCCGATACCAGAAGATCGACAGCACATCTACCATCTAGAGAATGTAGCGGGGCAGCTACTCCTGGCAAGCTGGCAGCCGTTGGCAAACCAGTTCTACTCCTTGATCTTTTTTCTTCTTGGGGAACCATATGCTTACGCGGCCTTGGTGAAGGAGATAAGGACAGCATTCGCAGACAGCGACCAAATCAACACCGAGACTATAGTAGATTTGAATTACTTACAAGCCTGTGTGAAAGAGAGCCTTAGACTGCACCAAGATACGGTCGATGGTCTGCCCCGAGTAAGCCCCTGTGCGCTTGTCGATGGAACGTATATTCCTCAGGGGGTACGTCAAGCTGCTCCTCCTTAGCCCGTAACCCGCGGCTGCTTTACTACATGCATTAATGATTTGTTGAGCTAGGTTACCTGTCAGATAAGTTACTTCGCTTCGGCAAGAAGCTCACACTTCTTTACGGACCCGCTCAAGTTTCGCCCGGAACGCTGGTTGTCACGAGATCATCCCAGGTTCGACCCGAGATACAAGGACGACAATTTGTCGGCTTCCAAGCCGTTCAGCCAGGGCCCGAGAGGCTGCCCTGGAGGGGCCATTGCCTCGATGGTGATTCGGCTGTTTATAGCGAAAGTGTTGTGGCAATTTGACTTGGAAGCGGTGCCCGGCCAAACTAGATTATCCTTTGAAAAAGATTTCAAATTTCTCACATTTTGGGAGAGGCCATCATTTTGGGTTAAGTTTAATTTATTTAGAAAATAAGTACTAAATAAAAACAGCGTTTCCTAAACCCCTTTACTCTATGTGAGTATCATTTGTACGTGTCAGGCCTTTAGTCTTTACCATCTGGGTGAGATCGTAGCTAGCTGGAGATAGATATGACAAGAATAGCCTCTTTGTTCTCGCTCCATGTATATACCCGGGCCTGGAAACTGTTAGGTTCATAACTCTTCATGCAATAACGTTGTTATATCCTCATCGCTTGGTCGGCCTCGTGGTAGCATGTAGACACATATGATGGCATTTTACCCTATGAGTATCTCTATCAAACCCGTTTCCTCTTAGCCCTCTAGCCGCCAGAAGTCGAAGGTTGATAAGCATTCATGGAAGACAATATGTCATTGAATAAACTAACGAATATCTAATACCATCACCAGGACTCCACTCATGTCTAGCCCTATTTTGCTTCTTGTCTGGCACATGACCATTTCCCCAATGTTGACGTAGCCGTGATAGCTCTTCTACCACTTGTTTTATGACCGGCGAAGACCCCATGTTGATCCCAGATTCAGCTGGTTGGCCGTTTGTTCAGACACCATATACCAACGACGTAAGTCGGCTCCATTTATTTTGACATCGCATGCCAAGAAAGTGATATAGTGTTTGAGGAGGAACGGGTGTGTCCAACGCGGTCTCTCTCCAGCCTTTCCATGACGTACTGCCGTCATATTACTTACTCCAAGAGTCGACTCCCTTCGCTGAGATTGGACATGTCAAAGCCCGAGGTAACGGTCAGCCTGCCATCCGTCCTTTCGTCTCCAAAAGCTTATTTCATGTAGCCTTATTTACGAATGGCTCACCTATCACCCCCTCCGTTAAGTGACGCGACTCGACATGCTTAGTGATATGGGTCTCGTTGGTGGTGTGGTGCTCGACGTCCTGATAGGCTCGATGCGTTGGGCTCCGAGCCCTATATTGTTACCCTTCGAGCAGATACCCTTCTAAGGACGACTCTTGCCTTCCACAGCTGTGTGGCCCATATTATTGGTTGAAATGAAGAGGGAAAGCAAAAAGGGGGGAAAGGGAAGGTTGGAGATGAGGCTAGAACCGGTAGTTGCACAGAAACCCAAAATAACCCGGGCCAACCCCTATTCACACCAATGCGCTGCTCTGTTACTCCGCAATGTCGTAATAGGGGGAGATCACAAGCAGATAGAAAGTGTCGCTCAGATTTACGGCTTTTTATTCGATAGTGAATGCGAAATCATTTTATAGGTTAAAACTCGTGGAGCGGGGATTACATGGCTGCTTATGGAAATGAATATGACTTCATACGAGCGACAGCCTTCTTTTCAATGAACTTCAATTTGCGATTTGGCTCCTAACGTAACATTCTTCGACAAGCTCTCATAATTCATATTGGATTGAAGATCGATAAAATACAGCACTTTGATTCACTAGTTTGCTAACGAGCACGACTGTAGTTCAAACTTCCTTAGTCCGTGACTGTAGCGCTGGACGAGATGATAATCGAGACGTCACTATCATGAAAAGCAAGATGTCCTCACAAATTGAAGGTATCATAGTATCCGTGACTAGGTAGCTATGTATTACAGTATTAAGAAATTGCCCCGACCGACAATCAGTACATCCGTAAATGTGTACAAGCGAAGTGAAAATGTATCCTCTCAGACCCTGCGCTTCCATAAGTACCTCCTAGATTACATGAAAGCAAAGCGAACCCCAAAGAACTCCCACCTCTGTACCTCGGTGTTCCAGTCATACTCGTCAGTCTCGTTAAATGGGTCTTAATACATTAAATCGAATTGGTGGAAAAGACTGAAAGTATCGGTCGACAGTAATACGTTAGGTAATAAAAGTAATAGGTATAAATCGAATTTTAAGATGTATTGAAAACAATATTGTGTTTAATAATCTCGGATATACTTCCGATGCCGGTGATCCTCGATGATGATCTCCTGGTCGGAATTCCGCCGGCTCTGCGGCTCGTAGCGCCGCGGGGCCTCGATGTAGCGGAAGCTGTCCTGCTGCGGCTGCTGCTGCTCGATCTCGACGTGGTGCACGTGGTACGGCACGGGCACGCGGACGGGCACTAAGCGCTCGCGCTCGATATAGACTTCGCGGTCCCGGCTGTGTCTGCCACTGCTGCTGCGCGACGACTTGGACGACTTGGAGCTGCGCGACGAGCTCTTGGATGAGCCCTTGGACGATCGCCCCGACGTCGTGGACTGATCCGGGTCTACGTCCACGGCAATGACCTCGATCTCCGTGTCCTGCTCCGGCTCAGGCGGCGGTGGTGTTGGGATATAAGGCGCCGGTGGGATGTAGGGCGCTGGTGGAGGAGGCGGTGGCGGAAGAGGCTCGACGATAACTGGTGGTGGTGCAGGCATGGGCTCGGGCAGCGTCATGACAGGGGGTGGAGATGGCGATGGGATTGGTGCCGGTGGAGGCACAATGGTGGTGACTCGAGTGCGAACAGTCTTGCTACCATTGACAGGAGGTTCTAGGTAGAGAACCTTCTTGTACTTATGATAACGCTTCTCGCGGGGCGCTGCATAGTAGGTAGACATGTTGTTAGACTTGTTGTAAAAGGTTTTTAGAAGGTTTATGTTGCACAAGTAGTACGACGATGATGTTGTCGCAGCTATAGTGGGCAAGTTCGAAAGTCGAGTTGTGAGTATGAGAAAAAAGCTAACCTGTAGAAGTGTAGAACCACATGGCGGGGATGAGGATCTTGATATGGAAGTTCAAGTTTGGAGGCGTGATCGCGATGTCGCTTACGTCACAGCTACGGCAATCTAAACCGGATTTTCGATGATTTTCGCTGGGTTTAAGGGAGACCGCTTCTCTATCGATAAAGATGTGGCTGCAGGGTCTGGCAGGGTCTGGCAGGGTCTAGTCCCTTGAGTCCCTTATTTATTGGGGCCTGGACTAGGGGGCAGTGCTTGCAGTCCGGGCAGTACGACGGACAGTACGAATGCAGTGCAGCGCGCAAAGTGCAGTGTAAGGGGCGCGTAAAGGGCCACGAGCTAAGGGGGCTTTGGGGGGCTTTGGAGGCTGTGAAAATGATAATTCGTAAAGGACAAACCCGTACGAATGGTTCCCTCGCTAATCGCAACAAAGATCTGGAAATTCCAGAATTAAAAATTAACTCTTTTAAAACTATTACTTCCTTCCAGAGGTCGTTTCTAATATCAAAATTCAAGTCAAGTCTGGTCAGGGGGCCGGGAGATGGGAGAATGTTAAGTACTTGAGCGACCATGCAAGCTTGTCTCAGTTGTGCACATTGCGTACACAAATGTGCACTAACACGAGCCCAACGCAAATCCCGTGGCGAAGATCGTGACCTTTGGGCTCCGAAAACTTGCCACAATCTTGCACGCCCTGTTGTGAGACCAAGGTCACCCATGCCATGTCCCATCCGTCTGACAAGGAGTGACATGGTATCACAAGCAACTCTGCACACGTCGACATTGGCTTGCATGCCTTCTGTCGGCTTCACTCATGGTGGGCTGTGGGCTGTTGACCCAGGCAAAACCCGTCCACTCAGATCATACACACCCATACAGCATCCTACACCTGTTTCATCCATATTATTATTTGGGGAATATTGCTTTTAAATTGATATCCGATATTGGAGGTGGATCTGCACCCGGTTTTCTCGAATGTTAACATCTCGTAACGGCATATGAATATTTGCCGTTACCCAATCATATTGAGAAAACCCGAATATAATCACGTTTATGCTGTGTCTCTTACACAACACACTCGATTGATCCGAAGGCTTGGTGTTTATTTACCACGAGATTAGACAAAGTCGGCTTGCTGTTTAGAGTGCCAAATGTGGAATTACCACAACCATGCCAAAGCCTCGTGGGGAATATTCGTGCATCATAATAACGTGTCCAGAACCGTGGCGATCAGGGGATGCATGTAGGGTCTATGTAGGCAGCCTCGTACTTCACATTCATGAATTCCCATTCATAGCTCAGGTGACAAGTCAATTTGCAGTTTCAATTTCCATTCTATCACTTTCTAACCCCTATCCCTGGATTCTAGGCTGGGTAAGACCAGCGCTAACGGTAGCCATGATGTTTTGGAATTTGTCAAATTCTACCATTTTTGTTCGGTATCGAATGTCCTCGGATAGTCGGTATTTATATTATCTGGCATTTGCTAAATCTCACTAAGCCTATGATAGACACCACGGCAGGGCATATTCATTAGTTACTTCCATAGTAGTTGCTTGTCGTTCCTAAAAACAAGTGGATTGTTTTACCTAGCAGATTGTTGAGATACTTTGTCCTAGTTGATTGTGTTGAGAATCTCTTCCATAAGCCTCTAGATACGGGATTGTCCTCCAATCGGATGAACGTTTCCTACAAGGCTTCGATAGAGTCACCCCTTTCTTCTGGCTGAGCGGGTCATACTTCATTATCTCTTCGCTTGAGTTGCTCACTAGAGTAAGCGTTTACAAGCGTTGCACTAATTGGCAATTGCTTCGTAATCGTGTAAGCTCATGTAGTTGACTCTTATGTAACATCGACTCGAATGATCGCTCTATTCTACTTTGAAGAGAGTTACGAGAGTATGTGAGATGAAAATGTTAGAAAAATAAATTTAGATGCCAACTTACCATCGAACAGACTGAGCGAAGAGGGAATAATACGAAATTGAAGTGACCTATAAAATTATATCGACATAATTACTACAAAGATAAGTCCAAAAGGTCTGATTCCCATTGACTTAGGTAAGATGTATTCCCTTTTGACTACTACTCTTTATGTTGCCATCTTTCGACAACTTTATATAGGAGAAAGCTCAAAATTCTGTTTTACAATTCTGCGCAAGAGGTAATTATTACTCAGAAGCAACAATGGAGTGTAAAAGTTAATCTTCCAAGTTGAATCATGAAGTTAGCACCTAACATGCAGAGCTAGACGCTACCTCAACATATCTTCGTAGTCGCTAAAACACTAAGACACGATATGAAGATATGAACAGCCAATAGCACCATATCATGCCTCCAGAGCTTACGAAATTAGCAACGGAAGCAGATATACCGGTTAAAGATGACTTCGGCTTAGGTCTAATATTCTCCTATCGAAATACACTTATGTGAAGAAGTGTGTACCGGCAGTAGGGATATAACATATCACATTAGTGTGAGGGATCAGAGATCGGATGACGTAGCGGACGTAATTCTGCGGTAGCATCGTCCCTACGCCATCGCAATCTAGTTGCTGCTGCTCTCGGCACAACAGGGTACCCAGATCGTCGGCTACTGCCGCGGTTAGCCTGTCCGCTTCTGAAAAGTGGGTATAGGAAAGTCGCAACGGTGAAGCGGTTTGGAATTGTGCGGCTGAGGATGGTTCGGGAACCCCTGATCTCGATGTTTTCTTCGATGTTGCGCCGACGAGGCCAGAATCCTGCATGCATGGCACTCGCTTCCACCCCCCATTGCGGTACTGGGACAACTCACAAAGCCGGGAACCCCCAACCCCCCAACCCCCAAAGAGCTACCCCAAGGAGCACGACGGAGTTACCGGGAGAGGGGTCCCGCCCGCCCCAATGAGGCGGGTTACGTCTTACATATGCGGTAGCTTTTGCAGCCAGTGGCACGAAATAGCTTCCGCGCTACCAGCAATTGGCGAATGAGACGGCTGTCGGGCATAGGGAGGCACTTTGGTTGAACAGTGGCACGCCGCAATAGGATGGTTCTTCGATCATATCGCAGCGCTAGGGTGGATGGTATTTTTTTTTCTCGCAACGGAGTATATGCAATGACCGACAGCACGACGCATGCACATGTCTGGTATATGGCGTGGTGTAAGGTGCGTAAAGGGGATCGACAAACGACAACCGCATTTTCCCATTGCAATCTACTGCCAACTGGCCTCGGAACCGCAGGCGGCACCTGCGACGTGGCTGCATGGATTCGGTTCCGATCTAGATAGGAAGGCTGTTGCAACCCGGAAAAGGGGGGTTCCCCTGTCCTCCCCCTTCAATACCGCCACGACGCGCGCGGCACCGGCGGGCCCAGCACAGTCGCCCGGCTATATGGCCTTACCATTTGGGGTTCCATTCCCGGATAGTCTCCTGGTGGGTAGTAGATGACGCCGTTTGCAGCCGGAGGCTTGGCTCGTGCATAACCCCTATTTCTCCGAGTGGGCGGCAGGCCGCGCAGCCAATCTACCATATTGTGCAACTCGCCCATCCACCACAGTCCGGTGACGATGACCGCTACCGTCGTGGGGAGCGCCGCCGCCCAGTACGCCCACTGGCCCAGCTCCATGTCGCGGACGTCGCTCGAGTTCATGCCGAATATGGAACTGATGGTGCTCAGTGGCAAAAATATTATGGTCACCATGGTAAAGGCATACACCGCTGCCTCTTGCCGATCCTTTGTCACCTCGATCTTGTTGGCGTTCTGCAGGAAAGGGTTAGCGCCAGCTTCACTTTTGCGCCATACGTCAAGAATGTTCTTCTTCTTACCATGTCTTCGAGCCTAGACGCCTCGAGCTCGAGCTCGTTGAATTCGTTGGCCCGACGATCCAGCCAGGACTTGCATTCGCGACCGAAGAGCTCTCGAAAGCCGCCGGGATCGGTCGATGCCAGCTTGGAGAACGCGTCGGGGTCGCGAGCTGGGTCGAAAGAGAGACCGGGCAAACCACTAACGCTTCTCGAGTAGTAGTGATGAGGGCCTTCGTACGCGCCTACTCGGTCCACGTATGCCGTGCCTTGTTTTTCGTAGGATCGCATCTTCACGGTATCCGCCCTCGATTTCTCACGTTCTCTCTCCAGAAGTTCCCTTTCTCTACGAGTCTGATCGCTCCCAGTAAGCCTCCGCGGGACTGTCATGCCATCTACGACCTTGAACTGCGATGCAAACACTCTTCGTATCACCGCTATTTCTTGTTTAAAGAGGGCAATGCGGAATTGGTGTGAACGATCGGAGTTGTTTGCGGTGATCTCATTCTCCTATGGCTGGTTCGTATCAGGAAGCAAATCAAGAGACGGCAATAGACTTACGAGCCCTTTGAGGTAATCGGAATACGTATTGTTGATGCTTGAATACGTCCCCGTAGAGTCTTGAAGTAACTTCATGCTAACTAATGCGACAAGCTCCATCGGCTGGACAATGGAGCTAGAGAGCAAGTCTTCTGCTGGTAGTCCGTCCACTTCAATACTGGTTAGTGCTAGATTTTTAGAACGTCGGAGATAGGTTGAATCCTTTCAATATGGTACGCAATGAGGCATGGAGTAACTTTAAGAATAGACTTACTGATATCATTCATCCCTTTCCGTACTAAAGCTTCCGCGACATTCATGTTTTCATTCCAGGCTTCGTCGCTAACTGAAGCCTGTACGAGAGCCATGACCAGGTGTAACCAGGCGCGGACTAGACCGTCAGGCACCTCGATCTTAGATCGGAGATGAGCGGGTGTGTGCGACATAATGTCCTGGAAAGATTGGATTACTCGCGTAAGACCTCTGAGGGTCGATCTCAGCTGCTGTATATTTGCATTAGCACGTCGCCGTGGCTTTGCCCGTCGAGGCCGGACGTCGTCATCTCCATTCGACATCTAATTTAGGTCATCATAGTTAGCACGTAACGGCCCTAGCCTATCGGTTTCTTGGGCAAAATACTCACCTCGACTAAACTACGGACTGAATGCCAGAATTGCCCTACTGTCGGTGTATTTTCGTCCAATGATTGTGGTAGAAAGAAAGAGAAGACGATATCTGCTGCATTGTACAGGTCGACCTTGTTCTCATACTCTTGCTTGTCTTGGGATTCCTCCTCAGCCTTCTCGGTTTCTAATCCCTTCTCCTTTAGATAGGCATGGACAGCCTGTTGTGAGGACGAGTTACAATTATTGTATTGATTTCGATCCCTCATTGACGTCGAGGTCAGGAGGTAATCCTCTATTTCTCGGAGATGTGTGATAAGTGTATCGTCATCTGACTTTGTATCATTGGCCTCATTCTCAGCAATGTCAAGCCAAGTAAATACATGGAAGTTATTGTCGACATGATCGCTGAGTTGATCTTTGGTGTTTCCACTTTCGGGGGTTTTCGTCTCGGTCGTTGGCGCAGCACCTTTGCCCGTACCAAGTGTTCGTAACACACCGATGGATGGGGGTTGTTGATGGAACCTTTCCTTATGATTAGCTATGTCACTCTGTATAGCAAGGTGTGAGATGAAAAATACCACAGGCGAAGGTCAAGAACGACCTTGCTGTTTACATTCTTCACCATGTTCACAATACGCGGCCAGTCAACTTCGGTTATTGCGTGGTCGCGGTGGAAGACCTTTACCGCCTGTGGCCAGAATTCGCGGAAATGCACGGAGAAGTCCTAGTGGCTTTAGCACTTGGTTTTATGAGGCAGTCAAATAACTTACAAACCAAGTTAAGCAAGTCTCCAAAGGAAGTTGCCAGAGGACGGAATCGTAATAGGTCACATATATCGTTTTCCCTCTCCCCGAAGGCTCCTTGAGAGGTTCGTTTACGATACGCACAAGGTCACCCCGCAAAGTCGTGCCCGACATTCGACCGCAGGTGATGAGTAGAGCTGTAAAGAGGTAAGCCGAATTTGATCCAATCGGTCTTGGGAAGTTGGCTTACAGTTATCCAGCACAATGCACCATACTTGCGCGATATGAAAACAAAAGCCCTCGGGAGCCTCGCCATTCCGACTCACTGCCTGCTGCATGTCGCGCTCTTTGGTCGTACGAGCATATTCTGATTGAAGCAATGTTTCGATAGGAAAAGATGAAGCCGTACTGGCTGAAAGGAGTCCCGAATATTTCTCCAAGGAGAAGTATGGTACGCACAGCCAAGTCAAAGACCGTGAGATCTGACCCTTGGTACGCCCATCCGGGGGGATCGTCACGCGAACAGGTCTCGGGTCCATATGCCGCACATTGTTTCCATTAGATGTCGGTCTTACTTTGACAGAGCTTCTTTTTACCTCAGTGAGCAGTTTAGCGAACCCGTTGCGTTCCGAATCTGAGATGGCCGGAATTCGGGAAATCTCGGCCTGGTTACTTTTGTCAGGGGGGCAGTGAGACGAAAGGGGTAAGGCGACATACAGAAAGCTCGTCAAGGTTCATCATTCGCTGTTCCAAGTGCCTTTAAACCCTGTCAGTAGGTGATTGGTCTGCTGTCGCGAACTACTTACATCCATCTGAAAAGGGGTTGTCGTTGCTTTTTCGGATCATGGACTACCGTCAGTTTTGCAGTATGCGTTCCATCTGAGACTGCATCTCCGGTGTATTTCGACTGGAAGATATGGAGAGTGCTGCTAGCTTTGGATCCATTCGGCTCATCCCTCACATTTGACGTGCCGTCATCCGACTTCTCAAGGGACACGTCGGTTTCAATACTATGGCCGCTCTTCGAAAGTGCCCTGGAAGCTCTGGAAGGGACATATTGAAACACCTTATAGCCTAAATATTCATCAAACCCCTCTTCTTCGTCTGAGTCCATGTCATTTACGTATGAACTCTGGTAGGCATGGTGATGCCCTGACCTGGAGCGAGATCGACTACGATAAGAAGTCGGCGGCGCACTGTCGTCGTCGTCGTTATCATCGTCATTGCCAACGTCCTCTGAGCTTGAAACAGACCCATTTTTACCAACTGTCACAATCAGAGGTGACAAAGGCCGAGAATATGAGGACCGGGATGAGTGATCCGGCTCAGTAAATCTGACTCTTCCACGTCCATGCCTCGTGGAAGCCTCAGACTGCCCATAATCAGAGACGTATGAATCTGCTGTGGAGCGACGGTTACGTCCCAAGCCTGAAGGTGGTACAGCGTAAACCACCGGGGCTGGAGGAACCTGGAATCGAGCATGCGGTGCCGAATATAACGGCATTGGCTGGACATGGGCATGCTGCCAACCCGATTGACCTCTTACAGGAACACCTGCTGCGAGGTCCGGATGAGAAGTGTTGTCATAAGCATAACTAGGAAGAGTGTCGTACTAAAGTCCAGATAATGAGTCCAGGCGTAAAATACCCTAACAAATCAGTGGAGAATAAAATGGGCACTTACCGGATCAAGCACCTCGGGTTCATCAACAAAGTGAACACGGTCTCGATTCTGGGGCCGTATGTGCCTCACGTTCTCGGCGAATTCCTGTAGAGAGTCGTTTCGATATCGCGGCCGAGGCTGTGGTCCTTGATACGGAAATGAGCCGGTTCGGCGTACTGGACTCGAGTCCTCAGCCATTTACCCCTTTAAAAAGAGGTAGGTACACCTCAGTCAAGCCTCAGCCTTGTTCAATTACAGTCAGACAACCCTCAATACTTGATTAATGTATTGACCAAAGATTTCGTCTGTCAATTGAGGGTCAACATGAAATTTATTCTTGTCAGACTGTGAGAATCTGGACTTGGGGTCCAGTTCAGCCCCCTGTCAGACTAGCGATGCAAGCTTGGCGATACAGCAGCCAATGTACGACCTGATCTAACCATTTATTTTATTCCTTATATGTATCAGGTAAGAAGTCATCGTTTACTTGGCTGCTTACTATGATCAAGTCTTGTCATTATAACGAAGTTCATGTTTAATCAAAAGTCATCACTGCATCGTAAGGCTTAATGCGGAGGCTCGTATTGAATCGTATCTATTGGGTATCAAAGCCACGACTCTATCTCATGGAAATGACCTGTCTATTATGCCATAGTCGCTCATATCTATCAAACTGGTTTTACCATGAAAATCTGCTTGAATTAGCACATATCCCACACAGTCAATCTCTGGTTCAGTGCTTACCTGATTCAATGCTTGTAAATCGGCCATGGCCATCCGTTTCGATGCGATATTGCGTGATCGAGCATAGTGCCGTGCCGAAAAGGCTTGGGGAGTTGAAGTACCCGTCCCAGTTGGTGTTGATACGCCACTGTCTTGAGAAGTGATGGCCACAACAGAGGTTGTGGTGTCTGTCGAGACCGCAACTTTCTTTTCCCTCTTCTTCTCCCTTTTTTTTCTTTCCTTTCTTTCCCTTTTGGACTCTGAGCTCTCCACGGCAGTGTCCTCTAGCACAGGAAGCGTAACATCACCCTCATTATCGCGCTCGGAATCCGGCTTCGACTTCTTATCCTTCCTTTTCTTCTTTCTCTCGGAGTCAGCCAGCTCTGTTCCCTCGTTATCCTCCCGCTTTAACTTCGTGGATTTCTTCTTGGATTTCCTGGCTTGTTGACTATCGGTCGAGTCCGCTTGGGAGCCCTCATCCTTTGATCGCCTCTTTCGCTTCTTCTCGGGAACGTCGTCGGTACCATTTATTGAGTCGGGCTCTTCGGCTTTACGCTTCTTGGATTTCTTTTCCTTCTTCTGTTTCTTCTCGGGGTGAACCGCAGCATCCTCTAAAATGGTGGACGGTTTCTCATCTTCTTCTTTCACGGAGGCCGGTACTTTGGTGTCTGTGCTAATCAAATCTTGCATCTGATCTCCAACTAAGAGTCCTCCACGGACAAAATTCATGGCTCCATATCTTCTCTCAGCGTATAAGCTAGTCTTGAAACTCGATCGGATCTGCCTCTCTTTTTCGATTGACTCCTCAGACTTTCCGTTCAGTCTACCGAGGAGATCCTTGAAACCGTCAAGACCTGTACATTCGGCACTTTGTTTTTGACGGGGCTTCGCTCCAAGACCTAGGGTGTCATCTTTGAGGGTGACTTTAATGGGTGCCGAGCTAGCAGCCGTGTGCAAATGAGCGTGGGCGGAGTTCTGTACGCCTAAAAACTTTCCAGGTTCCCAGCCTTGTGCTCGTAGGATCTTCTGGCCGAAGGTGGTCTCGTCGCGGCTCCATTTCGTATTGTTAGGGTCGTGCTGTAATTTCCGACGACTACAGAGACAAACATATTAGCAACAATCCAAAGAGGCGTTAATAGACAGGATTATCATACTTCCTTGGCCCTGCGAGACCCATTGTGACTGAATCGGCGTCGCAATGACAGAATTGTAGATGGTCAAATTTTGGTGGGGCCTAATTTTCAGTAAGTGAAGTTGATAAGGAAGTTGGTAGGGTGGACCACTGGAACCTTAGGAACTGATAAGCGGCAGTTCGGCGGAATAAAAATTCCTAGAGGTCCCAAGCTCACTTACGTAATAACATGAAGACTCTGGAGCGAAAGGCAAGCACGATGATCTAATGCAGGTACGATTGAGATTGGATTGTAACTTAAATGGATCTCAGGTGCTTGTTATCCTAGATGGAAGGTACAACTACAGAAGGTGCGATACGCACTGTGGAGGTATTTCAGACCTTGAATCACCCCACAGCCTTTTAGACTTCTACAACATCAATTACAACAGACTTTTCTCTTTTGCTTCATCTACCCTTTCTACAATACACGATGTACGAATATGACTGCGACAAACTTCCGGCTGTGATCACATGCCTTTGTCCTAATAGATCCTAAGATACAACCATCGATTAGTGACAGTCATGGCGTCTCGTCTCAAGGAACCCAGCCCAACGGAAGCTGGATCGGACTCCGATGTGGACTTAAGCTTCGAATTCCATAAGCCAAGTATAAGTATACCGCAGGCTATGGAAAGCATCGTATGCTCATCTACTCTCTGGCGTGGCGTAGACGATGTGTGATGAAACTGCTCGCAAGTCACGTAATGCTAACCCCTTCTTTCCTCCATCTGCAGGACAAGTGGAAGTCGATGCGATCCAATATCCAAAAGAGCATCGACAAGGACTTCGTGGACAAGCTGGCCTCTCTACAGAGTAGGATCAAGGCTCACTACCAGGATGAGGCCCGGAATAAGTAAGTTCATGATGCCACAGTAAATCCGTTTGCACGAAAATACCCATATGTTACCACTCCTGCTAATACTAAATCCCTTAGCTCCGATCATGTCAAGCAGCAACTTGAGCGACTAACTGCGGCACTGGAGAAGCGCATGGCTTGCGAGGAGAAGATCAGCAAATGTATCGACTCGCTCGGAGACGACGGTGCCCATTTGGCTATGCTGGTGGATGCAATCTACGCCGGTCGCAAAGAAGCAGCCACTCAGACGGCGAAAGCCGTCAACCCTGACATACTCAAGGACCAGCCTTCTCCAAAGGACACAGCGCGACGCCGAGAGCTTCTGAGAGACGAGATGTGAATAGGAGGGATATATCTCGAGGCATCAGGGAAGGGAATGCTCTTAGCTTCATTGACCTGATTGCTAGCAAGTAGCTACCTACTCAGGAAGTACCTGAGTAATGGCTTAAAGCGAACACAATCGCAGGATTGTAAAGGTTAGAACATCAACTGCCTACCAAGGAATGTGAAAACTATTATAGATGTGACAATAATTTCCAATCTATCTTTGAGTCTAATGCAAACATGTAGATGGGTATCTTGCATTATAATGAAGAGCGATGTTCGAAGATATGTACATAGTAAACCAGAGCCGGATGGACACATATTATATACTACAAAAGAAATCCTACAAGAAACGCCGCGTGTATGCTATTCTCCGACTAGAGCACCATTCCTCGTCTAGTCTGTCTATATTCTGCTGTTCCGTCCAACTATAACTATATTACCTATCGAGAGCTTGGCTCTGGCACTACAAGAACGACACATATTAGTATGCCGACTCGAAAACGCCAAATCATGTAAAAAGGAGGAGGAGACGACTTACCATGTGCCAGTACACGCCCTTCTTCCGCAGCAGCTCGACATGCGACCCCTTCTCCAGCACCTTACCTTCGCCGAGGACGAAGATGACATCGGCGTTTTGCACGGTGGCGAGGCGATGGGCAACAACGACCATAGTGCGGCCGGCGGCGGCGCGCTCGAACGCCTTCTGGACGAGCTTCTCGCTCTCGGAGTCGAGAGAACTAGTAGCCTCGTCCAGCAGCAAGACGTCGGGCCTGCGAATGAGGGCGCGCGCGATGGCCACGCGCTGCTTCTGGCCGCCCGACAGCGACACGCCGCGGCTGCCGACCTCGGTGTTGTAGCCGTCGGGCAGCGACGCGATGAAGTCGTGGATGCTGGCGTCGCGGCACGCGGCGTGCAGCGCGGCGTCCGTCACGCGCGCCGCGTCGGCGCCCAGCAGGATGTTCTCGCGCAGCGTGCCCTGGAACAGCGTGGGCTCCTGGGCCACGAGCGACAGGTGGCGGCGGTAGTCGTAGACGTCGACGGAGGCGATGTCGGTGCCGTTGGCGAGGATGCGGCCGCGCTGGACGTCGTAGAAGCGCTCGAGCAGGGAGATGACGCTCGTCTTCCCGCAGCCCGACGCGCCGACCAGGGCCGCGAACTGCCCCTTCTCGATCGTGATGTTGATGCCCTTGAAGATCGGCACGTCCCGCGTCGGGTACTTGAAGTGCACGTCCTCCAGCTCGATCTTGATCCCCCCTTCCGCGTCCGGGATCCCGGCCGTCGCCGAGCTCGGGCCCCGGTTGCGCGACTCGCGGATGCTGAGGATCCGGTTCGCCGCCGCCGACGCCTGCGCCGCGTTCGGCCCGAAGCTGAACCCCTGGCCGGCCGACTCCGCTCCTTGGATCACTGGTTTACGAAGAGCTGTTAGCATAAATTCTCCCCTTTCGTGGACCAACTTCGGTCATGAGGACGGAAACACGCGCGCACGTACCAGCCATATAGCAGACGAAGAAGTTGATGATCTCGTACTCCCGCGAGGCAAGGAGAGTCCCGCCATACCAAAAGATGAGAGCCTGGCAGCCTAAGCCGACGGAGTCGCTAAATGCGAACACGAAGGTTCTCCACCTCGCCTTCCTGTACGCCTGCACCGTGTGGTGGTTCAGCAACCCCTCGTAGCGCTCGCAGATGGTGTCCTCGAGGGTGAGCGAGGAGACGGTGCGGAAGGCGGCGATGGCTTCGGCGGCGAACTTGGACGACTCGGCAAACACCTCGGCGTACATCTTCTCGAACTCCAACTCGTACTTGAGGCGCAGGTACCCCGCCGAGAGTCCTATGGGCATCGTGACGCACAGGGCCACTAGCGCGAGCTTCCAGCCGTAGGCGAAGGCTATGGCTATGGAGCCGAAGAGAGTAAAGAATCTAGTCGGTTCATATTAACATCGGAACTGGCATAATATGGGGAACGTAGGACGCACGAATTCAAAACCATGGCCATGTTTATGCCGAGGAGTTCTTCCAACTGCTTCGGATCGCTTCCGACTCGAGCTGTCAACGAGCCTGTTGAGTTCTGCTGTTCGTCGAAGAACGAGGTTTTCTGGTAAATGATGCCCTCGAAGTATTGTTGCCGATACTTAGCAGATATATACTGCAGTGACGGGTTAGCGGTTAGCGTGCGCGTCAAGGTTAGTACAACAATAAGAAAGGTACATACGTGAGCAACGTGGGTAGACACATATCCGAGGATGAAATAGGCCAGGCCTATAGATATAGCGAGTACAACCCACATCAAGGACCAGAAGTTGGCTTCGGACGTGAACCTGTCTATGTCACCGACGTAGGTGAAAACCACGATGATCTTCGCGAAGAGGTAGGCTTGGAGCGGAGCCGCAGCTATCACACCAGGTAGTTAGCTTCTACTATCCGAAATAGACTAGACGGGGCGTCGAAGAGCTTACCGGCTGTGCACATAGAGGCTAAAATAATGATAGCGTATAACGGGAAGCGAGATCGTTGTTCGTATATCAACCGTCCGAAACTTCCGATCAAGCCTCTCATCTTCCATTCCGCAGCTTCTGGGGCGTTGGCGGTTTCGGAGTACGCAGCGCTCTTCTCACGACTAAGGACCGCGCCGAGGTCCTCTTCCTCCGGACCGTCAGAATCACCAGCTTCCGTAGGCTCGCCTAGCGAAAGTTGTTGGGCGTGGACGAGACCATAGTAGACTCCCTTCTCGTCCTGCAAGAGCGAGTCGTGAGTTCCCTTCTCGGCGACCTTGCCCTTTTGTAGAACCACGATAGTGTCGGCTTTCTTGATGGTGGAGAGTCTGTGGGCGATGGTAATCGTCGTCCGGCCCTGAGAGACTTTGTCCAGCGCAGCTTGCACGATACGTTCGCCTCTGACGTCAATTGCAGATGTGGCTTCGTCGAGGATAAGGATCTTCGGTCTCTTGATCACCGCCCGAGCAATGCATATACGTTGTCGCTGGCCGCCCGAGAGCTTGGTGCCGTTGTCACCAACGAGGGTCTCGTAGCCGTCGGGAAGTCTGTCGATGAACTCGTCCGCGAAGGCTTCCTTACAAGCCTCTTTCACTAACTCTCTTTTCCGCTCTTCACTCTCATTCTGGAAGGCCGAACCTATCAACCCATGCGCAACATTGTTGTGAATCGTGTCATTGAAAAGAAACGGCTCCTGTTGCACAAGTCCTATCTGGGAACGCCACCATTTCAAGTCAACCTCACTGAGCTCGTGGTCGCAGGTGGATATCGACCCCTTTAGCTCCACGGCCGGACCGGTCTCTTCGAGTTCAGCAAGGGGGGCTTCGTCCTCCGAATCATCTCCACCTTTCTTGCTCTTCTTCTTCTTCTTCTTCGCCTCTTCCTCCTTTTTCTTGTCCTTCTCGATGGCCTTGGCGATGATATGTTGATCTTGTAGACTGTACCAGCGTTCGATGAGGCCGACAATTGTGCTCTTGCCAGATCCCGAAGGTCCAACGATGGCCGTAAGTTTCCCTGCCTCTATCCGGAGATTAAGCGCGTCCAGAACCTTGACGTGCGGCCGACTTGGGTACGCAAAGTCCACATCCTTGAAT
Source organism: Hypoxylon cercidicola (assembly GCA_022578845.1). NCBI lineage: Eukaryota > Fungi > Ascomycota > Sordariomycetes > Xylariales > Hypoxylaceae > Hypoxylon > Hypoxylon cercidicola. Next base: position 781,728 of record MU399507.1, read on the forward strand.
ACGATGTCGTTGCTCGCCGAAACGTCCGGTTCCCGAAGCCCGCCGACACCCGGCCGAGGAGCATCGATGACGGTGAAGAACTCGCAGGCGGCTACCATGGCCTTGCCAACTGCAATGAGGGGTGTCGAGATCCGTTCGAGGGATATAACCATCATCATGACCGACATAAGCACGACGACGACAGTGCCCACGCTATCGATTCGGCCCTCGACGTACGACTTTGATCCATACCAGAAAGCGAGGCCGAACGCGGCAAAGAGGGCGAAGAAGACGAGCCCAAATTGTGCGGCTATCAAGGGCGACGTTCTCTGACCATGCTTCTTCGCCGCTTCTGCCCACACAGCAAACCGCTGGGCAACTTGGGATTCGGCGCCGCACGCGACCACCATACGAATGGCGGAGAACGCCTCGCTAGCTATCGAAGAGGCTTTCGTTTCCGCTCTGGTGACTTTGGTTGTTCCCTTGACGTAAAACGGGAGGATGGTGCCCACGGCCAGAAGGATGAAGAGGATAACGGAGCACGTAACTAGGGCTAAGGACCAGCTGTAGATGAAAGCGATGATGGCGGCGGTGATGATCATGGTCAGAAACTCGACGAAAACACCAAGCTTTTCGGAAATCCCTAGCTGCAACGTGTTTGCCGTGGTGGTGATTGTTCCGGCGGCAGAACCGGGAGGCATCGTGTCTAGGACGTGAATCGTTTGGCCAAACAGGCTGCGAAGATAGTCGAGTCTTATGGCGGCAGACATTCGAATGCCAATTATCCGGTAGGCGAACTATTCTCGTCAGTTGCTTTCCCGAGATGTAACGACTGTGACCATACCTTGTTGATATAGGTGAGGACGAACTTCCCGATGAACAGACAAAAGATATACAATCTTGGATCCACATCGTCAGCGGTCAACTCAGGGAGGGAAAGCTCAGACTTACGCATTTCTGTCAAGAGAGGCCCGGAACTCGGCCTCAGTCAATCCAGGCACGGGGAGAAAGTAACTACTGAAGTTGCCGACCAATGCACCTACGAGACTGTTAAGCATTTACTACCCTGTTTCTCGCTTTCCGGGAAGAAATCTTACCGAAGACGACGTTCATCAACGGGAGGGTCTTGGATTTGGACAAGCCATCAGTCTATTTTCCCTTCTTCTAAGCGGAGCTTGGACATACGACACCTGATCCCATGGCTGCCAGGAGGGCAGCAACCATGAGGACGAAATCCCAGAATTTGGCATATTTGAAGACTCTCTACTTGGAGCGTCAGTGAGACTGTCGAGCGATTCAGCATTCTCGATGAGGCACTCACTATGTAGTCTCTGAAAGTCGCTTCTCTCTCTGGCCTGAGTTTGGCATCACGTTGGGCCTTCTCTTCTTCCGTGGATGTCGTATTGCCAGGGGCCGTAGCAGACAGCGACTTTTCGTCGAGGATGGTCGTGTCCATAGCTTCTTTCCGTTCTATCGGTTCAGGCTCCATGTCGAATCGAACGGCATCTATCTTCCTGCGATATTCCTTCACTGAGAAGGGTCCTTAGGAGGTTATATAATTTCGACGCCTCAAGAGCAGGGGTACCAAGTAAGAGGTGCCTGGTTGACGACTCCAACCGAGATGAAACAGGCAGCTAATAATAAATCAGTTCTAGATCGCATATACCGGTACCTAGCCTCGCTTAGAGCGACAAGGTTTGGAAATACAGTAGGTCAAAGTTAAGCCATGAGCTCAGGTGCTAGCTAATGAAGATTATATGTTTTTCTAGTCATCATCAATTGTTGATCGTTCCAAGTCTTATCTGATCGACTTTTTCCATGCACTACCTGCTATACATTGCAGTAGATCATGAACAATCTCACTGCCTAGACCCCTGCCTACGTTTTACATGAATGTCTACGCTATCGAGACGGGCTGGAGTCGAGAACAAAGACAGACGACCAATCAGCTGGGCCTCGTAAAAAATCTCTGGAATACGGCAGAGCGGGAGCTACGCGGCTCGGGGCGATGTAGGGCCCGCACTCCGGATATTATTGCAGGGTTCATTATGATAATACTTGGCATGGCAGCCTGCCGGAGTCGCGAAAGCGTAGCTCATGAGGTGTGCCACGCGATAATTCGATGCGCTTGTCTCTTTTCCGAGCATTGTCTTATTTCTTATACATGATGGTCCGGTGTACTACTAACGTCAAGTGAGACTGAAACCTAAGGGGCAGGTGATTATAATACATAAAGCTGTTATAGCCTCTCGACCAGAGTAACCCCCAATTCAGTTGAGCACTCACCGCCGGCGTGAGATGATTCTTATCTGCAAGTGCTGATGGCGTACCATGACGAGCTTCTGCAGATAGGAAGGTAGCACGAAAAGAACGAGCAATTGACTCATCATATTCGAGGACCTATCAGCATGGATAGAATTGCTCATCTGCTAATATGTGCTTTTTTCTTTAGAGCCTTGATACACAGCAGATGGAATCCTCATTCAAAGGTACCCCACACGCGAGGCATATACGCCGTATCGAGTCCTTTTTAGGAGCCCCTGAGCTGACTCTCGGTCATATTTCACAACAGCTTTTGCAAGAAACGTTGATTCATCATATATCATTCTGACGTTTAGGATTAAATGATCATGCGTCGATTTCGAATGGCATCTCCACAACTTCGCCCATCTAGATACGATTTCCCGCAAATACGGATACGGATACGGCTGACCCGAACATGATCAAGTTGAGCTAGAGTCGAGTTTTGCTCCCCGAATAACATATTTATCACGATTGATGACAACCCAGGTGCCCAAAACACTCTCATTGCTTTTCTACCACAATACAGACTGGAGAGCTCTTCCAGATATATCTGTGCCCCTTATCCCCGCAGTCCTGGCAATGAACAATCAAGAACATATCATTAATTTTTTTTTCTGTTCAATTCATTTGCCGTGCTTGGCATTGTCGTATGCCCCCTCGCAGGTCTGAGATTAGATCACACAACCATGGATATCGTCGGTTGTGACACCCAGAAATCAACTAACTAGGAACTGAATCAGTGATTATCCTGTGGGAAATCTAAGGACAAGGCTGCCTGACATCTTTCGCTAAAGCACTTTGCTGATATCTACTTACAACTTGTTAGGAGGAGCGGCCGACGTCATTGGCCATTGGTAGCCCGTGGCGTCGCTAAACTTGTATCCATAGGAGGACGTGAAGTCATCCAACACCGCCGGTCCTCTCGAGCCTGTGGACTAGGTTAGCGCACGCATTGTCGGATCAGGGCCAAGTCTCTACTCACCATAGGGGTATTCCATGGGGACGATCTCCTTGTTGTCGTCCAAGTAGTGTAGCAGGGGAGTGAAGATTCTCCAGCTGGCGTCGAGCTCGTCGTCTCTGACAAAGTTGGAGTGGTCACCCTTGAGGGCGTCCAGGATCAAGGACTCGTAAGCCTCGGGAATCTTAAGGTCGGAGAATCGTCTTCGGTAGGTCAAATCGAGTTCCGTTACGACCGTCTGCATGCTTAATCCAGGCAGCTTGGAGTTCATCTTAATGTAAACACTCTCATTCGGTTGGATGCGCATGACGAGCTCGTTTCGAGGAATGTCCTTGAAGATACCACTAGTAACATCTTTGAACTGGATTCGAATCTCGGTCTTCTGCTCGTTCAGGGCCTTACCGGCCTTCATGATGAATGGGACACCATCCCATCTCTCGTTCTTGATGTAGGCAACCAGAGCGCAGAAGGTCGGGCATCGCGACTCTTTGGGAACGGTGTCATCCTCCTTGTAAGAAGGCTTGCTACCGTCAAGCGACTTTCCATACTGGCCGATGATGACATTCTTCGGCTCGATAGCCGGGATACCTCGCAGAACACGCACCTTCTCGTCACGAATGTCTTCCGCCGAGAATGAGATGGGTCGCTCCATAGCCAATAAGGTCAGGACCTGAAGAAGATGGTTCTGCATGACGTCTCGAATAATGCCAAACTCGTCGAAGTAACCACCGCGACCTTCAGTACCAAAGGGTTCCTTGAATGTGATCTGGACGTTGTCTATGTGGTGCCGGTTCCAGGTAGCGCCAAAGAACTCGTTACCAAACCGAAGAATGAGAATGTTCTTCACCATTTCCTTTCCGAGGTAGTGGTCGATGCGGAAGAGCTCATCTTCCTTCCAGTCGGGCTCCAATGACTTCTGCAACTCACGAGAGCTGGCGAGATCCTTTCCGAACGGCTTCTCAACCTAGTGACATAGAAGAAATTGAAATTAGCTGCAACGTTCCTAACCTCGCTGCGATATAACGCTCTTACAATAACTCGCGCAATGCCTTTAGAGGGATAGCAGCATCTCTTGAGGTGCTGGGAGACAATCGTAAAAACGCTAGGTGGAAGTGCCATGTAGAATAAACGGTGAGTCTCGTGTCGGCCGTCCTCTAGCTTCTCGAGGTGCGAGTTGAGGTTCAAGAAAGACTCGTCCTGGTCATATTGGCCAGACACATAGCTGCAGTGATCGCAGAACTCTGCTAGCTGCTTCTCCATATCCTTAGTAGGAGTCTTTATGTATGACTTGACCCGCTTGAGGTATTCCTCGTGGTCCATCTTCGTCCGCGCATATCCGACGATCTTGACATCCTTCGGTAGGAATTGGTTGCGGTACTTCCGCGCCAGTTAGTTCTCGATCCATTGCGTGGGACAGCTCGACCCGGCGTTTAACTTACAAGACCAAAAAGGGCAGGGTACTGCAAAATGGTTGTTAGCTTCAAGCTATGGGAGTGTTGGGGTAGACATTGTCGCATACCGTCTTCTTCTTTGCTAGATCTCCCGAAGCGCCGAGGACCACGATAACCGTGTTGTCCTTTAGCTCTAGACTGCTATTACGTGAATGATTAGCCCTCATGTACCGTACGACACTGTTCCACGTCGCGTATAGAGGTATTATGCGCCATTTCGACAAAAGGAGGGGCTGCACAACAAAAGCTCTCAAGAGTCCGTGAAGTGGTAGATGATGAAATAGCGGGGTGAGCGCGGGGTATCTCTGGGAGCTTACCTTGCTGCTGAGTCCATTGTGACAAGCTCGCCGGTTGATAGAAAGCTGGATGTGTATGAAGAGGAGGGAAGATAGTGAAGGTGAAAAGAGAAGTGAGATCGGGAGACTGTCGTTGATATGGAAAAGACCGAGCGAGGCGAAGGAGCTGGATGGAAGAAGTTTGGGGTTTGAGCGGACGGGACGGACGGACAAGGCCTTGAATGTTGCTAGGCAATGTTGTAAAGGCCGATCTCAGATTGCGCTTTAGTACTTGCTGGTCACTGGCTTGGTACTGGGTGGCTGAGGTGGGTTAGCCCTGACCTGATGGACTGTAATCGGAGCTTGCGGAGACTCAGACAGCTAATAACCAGCTAATAACTCTATTCTCACGGTCAGACAATTTATATCATTTTCACCCTTGTCTAAACTTTTTCGGGATAATGGTCTGTCCTCGCCTGCCCACCTGCCCGCCTGCCCGCCTACACAACTAACCTACATTTTTATTCATTCGAGTGCTACACGTGCCAGCGTCTTACTCATTGGCTAAGACAGGAGAAGATCGGAATTCCGTCCAGAATGCTTTCACCATTCTGCCTTCGCGACCTCGTCTTGTCTTAGACAGCTGAATGCTAATTCGTTTCACTGTTCTCTTCCAATTACATCAATGCACCTATATGTCGAAGCTATCTAGGAAAGTCAGAGCTTCAATACAAGAAAACACCAATACGAGACAATTACACGTGCGGCTCCGGGAAAATAGATTTGCTGTCACTGACGTATGTATTACCAACCTAACCAACTTCGTTGCTTTATAATTCAAGGAAAAAGACTCTGACGTCCTTGAGGGTTGCTCATAATACATATCATGCAGGTAGCTACCTAACTCCTGTGGCACCGTGGAGGCTCTGTGACCAATAGAACGTGTGAGACGGAAATTTTATATGCCTATAAGAGGATTTGAGCCGACCGTCGTTTTAGTGGACATGGACGGATGAAATGGATTACAATAACGTGTATCCTCCCAGTGGGGAGCTTACTCAGGTTGCTGGCCCCCTTACAGCGGCTTGGTCCTCCTGCGAGAAATCCCCCTTCGGCCTCCCTCAACTTGCCTTTATTAGCAGCAGGCAAGCGGGCTTATTGGCCGGGGGACCAAAGCTGAATGTTGCGCCGACCGCGGGGATCTTTACGAGACTCGGGCGGCAAGCGGAATCCGAACAGCGAGCACCTCCTGCTGAGACCCGTGCTTGAGTCTTGTGGGACAAGGGAAGAAGATCTTCCTCGCTGTGACTAGGACGGATATTTATAATACAGCCCGGGGTGTATCGCTCCTCCGGATTTCCTCCATCACGAGCCGAGATGGCAAGAAACGAAGGTCTGAAATCATCACGCTTATACATGGTTGCAGCAGGATGGTTGTAGAGCCTGTCTCTTGCAGCTGTCACACCCACACGGGATAATTTGAGGGATTATTGATGAACTAGTAATAAGACAGTAAGGAAAGCTTAGTACCGCCTCGTCATGGAGCCAGCGTTTACACGATATGCTATAAAAAACACAGTTGCAACAAACATTAAGAGAAGTCTTGTGTCGTCCTCGTCAATGCTTTGCCATTCTCGGGTTTCGGAAAACCGCCTGTGTTAGTCTTAGCCGCTTGATATACCATAATGGACGGTTTCACATCACAACACGGATGCGTAGGTTTACAATAATTAAGCGTAACATCGATGGCTATTAAACTTATTGGACCCTCGGTTGGCTTGTACTTACCTAGGCATGGTTGACCGCCGTCTTGGACTGAAACGATCCAAGACGAGGAGATCAGCGTTTAGGCATCGTGCCTGCATATCATCCATACCTTTGTCGGATTTAAGAGGACATACATTCCTAAGGAAGAGCAAGTACTGGTCATTGCTGCAGGACTCTAGAGATGCGGGATCATTGTGGAGATAAGAGGGCTGCTCTGCTTACACTTTTAAGTCCGATGCGCGCCTATGAGGTGGTCGGGCCGCTCTGTGGATATTAGGACAAATATTCACCGTTAGCCTCGAGGGAGCACCCTGTCACGAGCAAATTGAGATTGCACTCCGAAGCGGAAGACCCGGAGCAGCCCAGGCCTATAAGCTCGAGGCGGAAGTCGATGCAGATGAAGCTGGAGTTATCATCATTCGAAAATCTGGTCAGGCCGAGTTTCATTCGCCGAGGTAGCCGTGGGCAATAGACGGTACCGTGGGACGGGAATCGTGATAGTACCGCATCTATTCCGTACTAAGAAAACTTGTAAAATAAGGCACGGACCATCTGCAAGCCAAAACAGCGGTAATTGCTTCGTTTTGGCTTCATCAATACGTCATCCACCCACATTCGGATTTAGATTGCGGACGATAAGAACTTATCTTATCTAAGAGAGACTTATCGGACCTTCTTCGGATAGGTGGGGGTTTACGCCTCAAGCACATAGTGGAGTAGGCAAGCCACGTGCATATGTGGCTGAACTTATCGCACCAAAAAGTGAAAAATTGAATTTTCTGTGGTGCAGCAGGGCTCGCTTAACCCTTTCGCACCAATCCACCTTCAATCCAACAAGCAACCTCGACAAAGCCGAACCCACCTTAAGATTTGGCCATCACAACAACCGACGACACAACTCGCCCAGCGTACAAAAGTCTTCTTCAGCGAAAGACTTCTCCCGGATTCCAGTACCAGTTTGGACTTCTGAGAAACCCTGGGAAAATCCAGTCAAGATGCCTTCCGAAGCAGGTCACAGATGTGAGTATTTTATGATGTATTTTATGATTTCTTCACCGACTGCGATCGCGGGCGCGTTATAGTGATTTACAATTTCGCATCTTCCCGCCCTTCCTCCTAGAAAGAATATTCGTTTTTCTTGTCGCAAGATTTATGCTAATTGATATTTTTATAGTATACGTCAAGTGAGTAAATCCTTCGCGAAGCCAAACCTTGAGAACGATCAGAGATTCGTCAATCCTACGATCTCCTTCCACCGAAATCTACAACAACAATTCGTTGCATTGCACATGATTGTATCTAGGCACGAGGCAAGGGCTGACTGGAGTTTGCAATTTTAGGGGTCGTCACCTGAGCTACCAGCGCAACCGACACACCACCCACCCGAAGACGAGCTTGATCAAGATCGAGGGCGTCGATGACACCAACGCTGCCAAGTATGTCATAGGAGCACCCATTTCAATCTGGAACGAATCTAACAGTTTGGGCGCAGCTTCTACCTCGGCAAGAAGGTCGCGTACGTCTACAAGGGTCAGAAGGAGATCCGAGGCACCAAGATCCGCGTGATCTGGGGCAAGGTTACCAGACCCCACGGTATGTCTTCTATCAGATCTATCGCTTTGCGTCGTCTTGTCGGCGAAGCGAGACCATTTACTGATCGTTCTTAGGCAACTCCGGTGTTGTCCGCGCCAAGTTCGCGACCCCCCTTCCCTCCAAGTCTTTCGGTGCTTCTGTTCGTATCATGCTCTACCCTTCGTCGATATAAGATGGGTTTGGGCCGGAGTTGGTAGTGTGGACGGTTCTCATGATTGGCTGCATCTGGGTTAGGCAAGGTTTAAGGCTTCAGCCTTGCGTCTAGCATCAACACAAATCAAGAAAGAATACCTGCAAACCACGCGGGAATTTCCTTGTGAATTGCCAATTTGATACTGGTTTCTACGTGATGGGAGGGACAAGAATTCGATCCGACAACGCCTGGAGTCTGACAGAAGATGATCCTCGAAGGTTCCACTAGTACAGCGGTCACCCGACGACATCTCGAGAAGCTCTGGGCTGGATGGCATTGGATATTGAACTCCTAGATCAAGATCGGTGGCATATCTAATATAGGCACTATTCATGCGAGGAAACATGAACGATCTGAAAGCCCCTGTGAGCCAAGACTTGGTTTAGAACTCACCGAGCAGACGATACGTAACAGTGCCATATGCCTCTACCCATCTGTCCGCGAGGCTCGGTGCTTTTCGTACATAACAAGCGTGTCGTGCCCAGATCGCGGATACCATTATATGTGTAGAAACGTGCTGTTATGGTCTACGCCCGTCGGGAAGTCTCTTAACATATCAGGCTGCAGGTCGTCGACGAGGATGAAACGATCTAGGCTACGAAAGTCTCCAGTCCTAAGAACTTGCCAAGGGGCTTCTACTACGACTACTGTGACACCATGCTCGTGGTTTCCAGTTCCAGGTTGAGTCTTTTAATCTATGCCAGACACGCCAGCGCCGCGTCCTCCAGGGCTCCCAAGCACATGAGCGAATGATATATATTAGGTATTTTTTTAGGGGAACACGACCTGTTGTCTAGATTGAGTCCGACAACGACGCGGGTGGCTGCGGCTCGGACGGGGGCTGGCTACCTGCAGCGGGCGTCGCGCAGGTCGTCGTATGTCGAACAAACGTAGCTACCCGCCCGCCCTTCCGCCAGAAAGGTCCGGACTTTATTATGTGTGCACGCGGACACCACGTAATGGTATACACGCATGCTTGAATGCAGATGCAGGCATACCTACCTAGGTACCTAGGTAAGCGTAGGCATAACTATGTGTGTGTATGCGAGTATAATTCATAGCCGGGCCGGACCCTAGCAGTTCATGGGGTCTATACAGATTAGGTAGGGAGCGGCTAGAGCCGCCGTCGGGCTGGGTGTCGCTGTGCCGAAGATCGAATTGATGGTTTCCTGTTGTGTTGAGGACCCCTTCGCCAAGCTGTATGTTGATGCGAGAGAAAGGGGTCGTATAGTAAGGTGCTGCACCTATACACATACAGCTCCAAGTAGGAAATAGACTTTCATGGGAACGGTAGTCTTGTGTAGGTGTATTAATCTGGTAAGCCGGCTGTTGATGTCTACGGCGCTGGTATCGTCATGTTGCTCTCTATATCATGCCTCGAAACCACTAAGTCTCAATGGAACATATATCAATTGATGGAAATGCATTGAACGCATAGGTATGCTCATGACCCAGCGGCGGGCCAAGGTTGAAGATAAGGCAGGCCAGGGACCTTGACGTGCCGAGACAAGTAAAAGGAATGCGGACGTCGCTCCGCAGTCCGTATCCAATGACGAAAGAGAATTCACTACCTAGATCTGTTTACCTTATCGTTTAGTCGTTGTCTATGGCTTGCTCAGCATTTGCAGCTGCAAGATCATTACATAGAGGCAGGATACGTGCCGACTAGCAGGGTCGGTGACCAACGCAAGGACAGTTGCTGCTCCGTAGACATGCGGTATATCGGCCAAATGTCGACTTGGAGGATGGGCAAAAGCTTGGTTGCGGGCTGATTCAAGGATGGCACCATAGCTTCGTATGCCCCGACAAAGTCTTACCTTCCGACGGGTCTTGCATGGGGTAGGAGCGCTGGCGAGTTCGAGGGATCAATCGATGAGGGTGTGCTGAAAGCGCGGGATTAAGTCGTATTGGGGGTTGCGCCGCGCGGTCAAGAACCTGCCTTTGTCTCACCCGCATCGGTAGTAATTTTCAAGAATAAGACGAGGCTGCAGATGGGCTGCTAGTAATCATATCTGAGCTCGGAAGAGCCTACGCGGGGGAGGCGGGTGGCAAATCCTTCATCTAAATGATGTTTATCAATTGCCTGTGTTTGTGTGTCTGCTATGTAAGCAGCTGCGTGGTTCTCAGTATCAGGGTCGTGATCGTATTGCAGTTACTAGCTGCTCTGCATATGTAGCTAGCTAGATAGACTCAAGCTCGTCTGACAGGGACAGGCAGAGAGAGAGGTTCGGGAGGAGCGGATGTGTATGTGTGCGACTATGTAAGGTGCGTGCAGTAGTAGGAAACGGATGCATTCGATGTTTGGTTCCAACTCAAAGCGACCGATATCTTGAGGACTAGAGGACTTGTTTGCTCTCGTTACGGATCTGAATACGATATCTTGACTAAAGTCGACCTTGGACCATCCACTTAGGTAGTCCGCTTAAGGCTGCCGAGTTCCATTGGCACTCAGGCAGTCAGGTACGGATTCAACAGGCGAGCTTGGCTGTGTCCTATGAGCAATGCTATTCCCGCGCATGTATCTTGGCGATATGTATTGCAGTATCTATGTATATTGCTTTGGCCCTGTCGAAGATCTCTGCGTGGTAGTGGAGGCCGCCAAGCTGGTTCGGGAACGATGATAGGTGGTTGATGGTGTTTATTCGTAATCCGCTCAGAGAGTCTAGGCCGAGACTGAAAGAAAAGTGACTGTTGGTTCTTCGTATGGGAAGCACATGTATGTCACATTCGATTATGTTGATCCAGTCAGCATCTTTCTACTTCGCTCTTCGGCGCTGAAATGCAACGATCTGAACTAGGACTGCTAGTTTTGAACGAGACTCGAATGCTAAGCCCACGTTTTCCTACGATCCCTCGAATATTATAGGGCCACGACGAAGGTGGCTTTCTTATATATATAAAAAAAATCCTGAAATGGGTAGTATCTCTGGCGAGTCCTGACGAGATGCGATATTGAATCTGTGGAGGTAATGTAGGGGGAGTCCTCTATCCCAACTTTACACAAAAAAAAGGTTGGGTTAGATTTTCCCATTCGATTAACACGTGTGGACGGATCGCAATTCGTATTCCCCATACCGATGATTCAATGGGGGGCTGTGCTAGCTTCTCCACCTCCACTTTTAGGCAGAGGACAGTTAAAGATCGGTCGATCACGGCAAGGCTACAGGCCGTCGCGCAGTTTAGAGTTCGAGGTTCGGGCGGCATGGAAGCTTCTCTGACATCTGATGTGCTGGCTAAAGGGACGATGGAATTTCCCGTCTTCAACTCAACTGTACAATACTTATACTATACAAACCGGTACTATGTGGGTTCTTAAAATATTGATATAGATATCAATACAACCATACACGAAAATGGAAAGCAATTGCTGTAGAAGCAGTACCTGTAAGTACTGTATTTTCGCTACGATTGGCGTATCTGATAACAACAGTATGGATACTTGCCACGACAAAGGACGCGTCCCTCTGGGAGATGGCTAACAACTAAACATGCCGAAGAAAATCTAGGGGAAGCCAATCTTGTACCGAATTGGCAACGAATGATGAAATTCCTAGGCGCTTGCTACATCTAAACAATATCGAGGACGCAAATGCTGTTTTCAATGTGAGGACGAATGGGAGATCCTTTATGGAATAGAATGGGGTTGGCTCAGTGATGATGCTGTGATGATGATGATATCTGCCCAGCCAACAATCCTTGCCCGCTTATCGATGATAAAGTACCTAGATGCGGTAGGTACTGGATACGTACCGCTGGAAACGTACCCGAAAATCACCTGTGTTTTCCTCTTTTGTGTACGAATCATACGAAGTACTGAGCTCAACATTTGCCATTCGTTGAACCCTTGTCAGGCCACACAAGCTGACATGCATTTTCGCCTCTTTCAGAGGATCATATCGAAAAGGGCATCAAGATTTTTGGAAGAATCCGTCAGACTGGGACTGGGACGAGTTCGGCTGTTTAATGCAATACCCTCTCCCGCTTCCTTCTTCTACATATGCTTCTAAATATTTACTTCTTCTTCTTCCCTGAGCTTACCACGCCTTAATCCATTCGTTGTACTTCTCTCGTTTTTACAACCCTCGACTCTCGCTCGATTCTAAAGCATCCGTTGTGGCCTGTTTTACACAGTACTAGGTACAGCCAATACCTACACATACGCACTGTTCAATTGCAGCCGCCAGCGCAACCAACGATCCACCTATCGCTGAAAGGGACACTAGGGGAAAAGAAGTCTTCAATTCGGACGTGTAATGATCGTCGATTTGTATCTTTGATCCCTTTGGTCGAAACAAGAACGCAAGAACGCAAGGACTTCAAGACCGAAGCAAATCCTTACGGCGTTCGTTTTTTGAAACACCTCATCATTGAAAATCAACAAGCGCTAGCAAATATCAAATTGACGTCACCAAGTCCCCAAGTCCCCGATACCATCTCATACCAGCCTCAGTCACACGTGTAGGTTGTGTCAAATTCAAGCACCTGCAGCAGTTTCGACGTTGGGCTCAACTGTCAAATTTCAGTCCAACTTAACGGTCGCAAACTCAATTCGTCAAATTCAATCATTCATTCCTATAATCCAAAGTCGACCAGTCATCAACCACTGACTCGTACTACTGCAAATTCAAGTACATCCCTTATCGGGCTATCTCAATACCACCCGCCTGCACAAAGAGATCGCCAAGGCGCCGGAATTGATACGTATCGTGTGTGTAAATACATGTACATACGAACTGTCAACAGCCAAACAAACCCGATCCAGTTGGCGTTGGTCTGGTCTTATTTAATTGGAGCTTTTTTTTTTCTCTTTTTGGCAAAGGGCAAAGGGCAACGTAACTGCTGGCACCGCCGAGAAGAAGAGCCTTTCTGCCCCTGTCCTGGGCCGCACCCCCAGCCCCGCGAAACCACATATTCCTTGAATTTGACCCGTCCTGAGACGACTAATAAGCTTGGGGCTACCTACAGTAATCCATCACCCTGCCCGACAGCCCGCTAATGATACCTACCTGCGAGCCTAGCAACCTGCATGGGAGAAAATAGCAACCACCGTCCGATTCTACTAGGCATCCCACATCAAGTTGTGGGTAGCACCGCATCACCGCAGCACTGCACCACGCAGCTACCACGCAGACAAAACTAGCAACAAACCCGTCACCATCGAATATTTGATTACGCCAACACCAACACCAACTTTTCAGCTCTAGGTTACCTGTCACTTTCTCCCAGTAGTAGCACAGAGTTGCTTTTTTGAAGTCTTCAACAAGTTCTCGGAGAATTCTGCAGAGCTATTGTATCTAGCAAGGGTTAGCCGCTCCTTATCACAAAGTACACAGGCTACCCATAAGCGCCTTGACAACGGACGTGCCAAACCCACCCACGCCATTCACGATAAGGCAAAACCGCTAAATTCCTACGAAATTACCATATCCACGATCGCTTCCTTGCATATCACAATCCACGTTCGATCCACTTACCCATCAGCTACAGCTTCCCCGGCTCCACCGCTGGTCCGTCCCTCAGGGATCAACAGTGATAAACCATACAGTTTCTGGCCTGTTTTAAACAATGGCGTCCCCAAACTACAATCCGCACCCATTACCTGCACCGTCGCAGCAAGGGCAGTACTATACCGAATCTCACCAACCACCTGTTCCCCCACATCGCCAGTATCAACAACCGCCGCCGCCGCAGAAGCAACAGCCACGACAGCAGCCGGTGCCATTTCCACAGACTCCCGAAGTGCAGAGACCAGAGCGCAAATCGAGGGCCTTCAGTTTCCGATCCGACAAGTCCCAGAAGAGTGCCAACAGCCACCCTCACAAGGTCGACCTTCACGAGACGTCTGCAGAGAAGGAATCCAGACGACCTCACGGCAAAGCCGACCCTACTTTAGCATTGACTGAATACGAACCATGTACGTCGCAAGCTCTCTCACGGAATACGTTCAACACAGTCAATTGATGTGTACTGATGCGAATTATAGCTATGGAGGCGCAATCGAAAGGGGGGATTAATGCGGCTCCGCTGCGCACCCTTCAACACAGGGATATTTATGGTAATCCAATTAGTAAGTGTCGTGTTTCTCGGACGTCCATTTATATGCTAAATAAATGCTAACCTGCATTCAAGCCGATCCCGACCGGTCGAATCCCACTCGAGCCCGAATGGAACGGCCACTCGACACAATTCGAGCATTCGAAGCTGCTATTGATGGCGGATACAATCGCAAGTCGATGCTGAGATCAGATTCTGAGTCGGTAGCATTCAGTAGACGGGAGAGCTACTCTGGAAGTCAGTAATGCATTTTTCATTCAACGATTCTTTGCGCACAATCTCACATGACACTATCAGATAATATCGGACCCCGATTCCCCCAAGAGAGCTACTATGGTGGCCGATCGAATTCGGCGTTTCGACCAGAAAGTACCATGTACGACCCAAGACAATCAGCTATGATGACCGGTCCGCGAGAAGGATATAATAATGATGGGTACGATGGCAGCCCGTATAGTAACAATGAAGGTAGAAGAAACAGACATTCGCGTATGCAACCAGAACCGCCTATGAACGGTCGTGGGGTTTCCGATAAGAACGTTTATCCTATGCCGAACAATCATCGATCATATGAAACAGTTGCGTCGGGCTCTGGCAGTGGAAGTCTAGGCGAACCGGCAGGATATCAAACAGATCCAACTAGCAGTGATAACAGCTCGGTCGACCGTCGCTCTCCGCCGAAACGACAGGAGCCTATCAACGACTACGGCATCAGCTTTGGCCAGTCGCCGCAACCACCAAGTCTCGGTCTCGATAATGCATCGGTAGGAACTCCCCCAGTTCCGCGCAAAGAAAACGGATCTATTTTGAGGAAACCGTCGAAGGCCGTAGAGGTCAGCGTGTACCCTCAAGAACGTCCGAAAGTTGAGAAGAGAAAGAGTTGGTTCAAGCGATTAAGCAAGGCTTGAGTCAACAGGTGAAGGCGGATCGAGAGCTTCTGCGTAATGAAGCTGTTTTCACTTTTACCGCGAGATACCCCTGTCTAATGAGCCACGGCATTCTCGTGATCGGTACTTTATTTCATATTCGATGCGGACAGAACTCATTGACGATTGATGACGATCACGGAATGAATCGAGTTTATATTCATGTGGAGAACACAGTTGAAGGTGAGGACTATTTGGGTCGATATTACGAAACAGCATCAGGCATAGAGTTTTGGTACTCAGTATTACCTTTGATGTGAGAGGCTACTCCTGTGGGCTACGAGGAGTAGCATTAGGGAGGGGCTTAGCAAGGTTGGAAGGTTATGTTCATGAAGTCAGGAATATTTGGAAGATACAGACAAGCTTGTTGGTCACATATCCTATCGCCCATCCTTAATACCCCATTTCTCATGGTTCCTCTCAAGGGCAGATACACGCAGCCTATCTGGGGGGTGGCATGCGAAGAAGAGACCGGACTAGCAAGAGGGTTTGGCTCCTCTTTTGATAAGTGGCCATTTGCTAGATTAGAAATGTCACCATTGACTGTCAAGTCCAATTGATGATGCCACATTTCGAAGTACATGTTATCGTGAGATTTTGAAGCATTTAAAGTCATCTGCCACGTGGAACTGCGCAGGAATTGATGAGAAGTCACCTTGAATTTCAAACACAGATGCCTTACGTCGACGACAACATCATAGCTCTTATACTGTACGCCATGATCTGATTATAATCCCCGAAATAAGAATTTTGCCAGCTTTTTCAGATGACACGAAATGCATTTTCCGACTGACTCAGCATTAACTCTATCAATGCTACTGGGAAGAAGCAACCTGAATATATAGCTCAACATGCGTTTATCAATCCTTCTTGCCCCCTTTCTTCTTCGCCTCGAGCTGGTCTGACTGGTCTTCGTTCATAGCGACGATCACGTAGCCTACGAGGACAACATTTGCCATGATTGCAGCCAGGGCACCTGCATACGTCGAGTTCCCTACCTCGTTGTTAGCTTGGTTTGTAAAGGTGTACGCTGGGATAATCATTCCAACGAAAAATAAAGAGGGAAAAAAAGACATCAATTAGATTAGTTAATGTTGGCACCGAACCGCAACTTTTTCAGCTGAGGAAAGGCTGGGAGGATCTAGCGCATAATTTCAGAACTCCATAGCTCAGAGACTCTCGTCTAGAGCCATTTGATGTGTACTCATAGTATTCTTGTACCTATCTATGCAACCCATTTTGCTGTCTTGACCCCTGGACGTGGTACCACAGGAAGTCTCATGGAGGCTGGTAGGACATAGGCCACAAGCAAACAACGCCGGACATAGGATGATACTAGTAAGAGCAAGGGAGACAAAGCCAACATACCTCTGAAGATAGTGCCTACCGATACGAAGTAGGAACCGATAGGTACCACTACCATGGCAAAGGTGAAAGCTAAGAGCTTGAGAATTACATCCCTGACGACGATGTTAGTTCAAGCCCATCGGATAGCCAGGGGCGAGTGGAGGGGAATTGATAGGGAAAGGCGACGAGGACGGTGGCTTCAGACAAAGCTGCTAACTCACATTGGAACAGCTGGCGCAGTGCTGCTAGACTGCTGCTGGCCTGCGACAGCGCTACTGAGGTCGTCGTCATCTTTATCGAGGATGGTCTTCTCCGTGGAAATGATACGACGAGTTGCCATTGTGTTTGTGTTTTATTTTCTTTCAGTAATGCCAATGGTGATTTGGAACGCGAACTAGCAGGATTTCAAGTTCGTCAATCAACAATGTGTTGTCATTTGTTGTTCGTTGTTGTCAAGCAACAGGCGTAGATGCCACTGTAAATGAGGCTCAAAGGGACAATGCCAGGAGTCTAAGTTGAGCGCTACATGTATGTTTAGCGGATAGGTACCTATATTTAGGTAGTACAAACCCACCCTGGGCCTACTTCCCAGGTTGCTAGGGGTACCTGCCTAAGCCTGGTGATTTTTATTCTTTGTATTCTATGGACCGGCCTCCATCAAGTAAAACAAAGTAAAATTCAATTTCTCCTAGGATCTGCTTCAAAAGAGGTGTTCTCTTGTTCTTAATGATTAGCTAAATGCCTAAGGTACCAAGGTCCCAAGTTATGAAATTTGGTACCTAAGGCACGGATGTACCTAGCAGAGAACACTTAAAAGCGTTCCCCACGTCAGCTGACAGCGCGCCGGTAGTGCTCTAAAGCCCCCCGTTTTTACCGCGTTGAGTCGCGTTTCCACTTTTAATTATTCAAGCAAGTGGACTTAAAAAATCCACGTCTCTTTGCCGGCGCAACTCTCTTTTCGCTTCGTGCCTCTTCTCAAACGCTGTATGCCGACTTCGAGATTCAGTCAGCCCGTGCAGTACGTTCCTTGGCTACGGTTTCAGACGTTACTTGTTACAACTTGGAACGCTAATTAAATCGACCTGGGCTTCTTTCGTTTATTTTCACATCCCTTCGCCAATCCGTATAGATTTTACCAACGATCAGGAATTCAATCTCGGCCAGCTTTCGCTTGCTTTGAGTTCTTTCCAATTGCTATTCTCGTACCTTGTTACTTCCTATTGGTTTTACGAATCCACCGACTACAATGGGGCCGGCATCTTCCTCGCTCCCGCGCAGGGATTCTGCCTCTGGCACTCCAGGAACAAGTCGCAAAGCTCAGCCTGGCAGTCGAGCCCAGAACTCTAGTGTGGCATATATCGAGGTAGACGATGACGACACAGACGAGCTTGCAAACGACAGCATTCCGTGCTCCTCGCCATACTTCACTCAACCAACGCAACTTATTAGCAGGACCACTCAGCCTACGCAGATAGTAAACCGAACTACTCTGGGTATGCCTTCTTCCCCTCTGGTTCCGAGTACACCAAGCAGGGCCATTGAGGTTCCTGCTTCATCACCATTCCAGCCCAAGAACCAGGCAACGCCAGTATCGGATAAGAAGCCTGGCATGGCTAGCAGAGTTGGGTCACTAATGGCACCGGCGGGCACCTCCTACAGACCACCTGCAATGAGACAGGCACCACAAAGACCCAACAAAGCCGCTGTTCAAAAGGATTATCTAGAGATATCCGATGATGATCTATTAGCGGACTATAAGAACCACGACAGCTCAGAGGACGAAAGGCCGTCAAGAGGGGATATACGGCCTTCGTCATTTGTGAAGAAGGGCAATTCATTGCTCTCGTCGAAACCAGAGGTTCAATCACTTGATACGGATATCTCTCTCAACGATATCCGTGATATCAGACTACGACATTTGACCCGCCAGGTTTACAATATCGTTCGAGATGTGGAGCCAGGCGTTACTGTTCAAGCTTGCAAGGAGGCATTGCAGAAAGATTTCAGTTGGCAGGTGTCTAAGGCCGTGGACTATTTGACTGGTAGACCTATCAAAACCCTCTCGTCGTCGAAGCCCACTGGCGCACCTGACGATGGCCCTAGAGGTACCGGCACAAACTGCAAGGTGAAAAGCGAACCGACTTTGAATACCACTAAAAAGGCAACTGCCGATCCCCAAAAGTCCTTGCACCCTTTTTTCAAAAGAACCACATCGGATGAAAACTCAAGCAACTCTCAGGCTTCCACACAACAATCTCATTCACAGCACTCGAACGGTCCAATTGTCCCCTCAAAACCCGTACCTCGAAAACGCCTTGTACAAAAACGAAGAGCATCACCAACTGCACCAGAAATATTTTCTCTTACATCTTCAGCCACGTCATTGATTACTACTCCTGACGATTCTAGAAAAGCCTCTCCCACAATGAGTCCCATTGGTGTGACTCGGACTTTTTCGCCTTCTCCTGAGGCAAAGCCTCAGCCGCGACGAGGACGTCTCATGCGAGGTCGCAGACAGCGAACTCCTTCACCCGTCGCCATCAGCTCGGACTCAGAGACTGAGCTTGCTCCTGTCCAGAAAATAAGCATCCGTCGTCAAAAGAGGGATGCTGAGACAGAGGCTGAACCCCGACAACAGAAGAGAGCTAAACTAGAGCGTTACTCAACCGAAAGTAGCAGCTCTGAGACTGAGCAGGAAGAATCTACGAAGGCCCTTGAGTACCTCAATACCTGCACAGTTGAGGCTCTCGGTCGAATGATCGGTTCAGTCACAGATGCAAAACTCATGGTTTCCTCGCGACCGTTCAAGCGCATCTCTCAAGCAAAGATGGTGTACCGTGAGGAAAAGTCAAAGGCCAAGGCTAAGACGAAAAACAAAGTGGTTGGAGAATACATAGTGGAGAAGCTGGACTCTTGGTTTGAGGCGTGTGATGCCGCCACGGCGGTGATCGATGAATGCGAAGCGAGAGGTGTCGTCATACAAGACAGTATGTCCGAGTGGGCTATGGACAGAAATGGCATACCAAACCCTAACGCCAACACCAGCAAACTCCCGATCTCAGAGAAACCAAAGTTGATGAGCGAGGACATCGCACTCAAATCATATCAGCTTGTCGGTCTAAACTGGATGAGCCTATTACATGCTCAGGGATATGGCGGCATATTAGCTGACGATATGGGTCTCGGAAAGACTTGCCAAATCATCTCCTTCATCGCTCATCTTGTCGAATCGGGCCATGGACGCGGTAGGCCCAACCTAATAGTGGTCCCTGCAAGCACCTACGAGAACTGGATCAGCGAGTTTGAGAAGTTTGCCCCGGGTATAACAGTTCTACCGTACTCGGGACAGCAACGAAGAGACATCGACCCGGAGGATGCTAAAGAACACGACGTAGTTCTTACTACTTACCCGCAAGTTGAAAGGAAAGCAGAGGATCTGTCCTTTCTGAAGAAGATCCGACCTTACGTATGTTGACCTCGTTCATTTTCTGGTCATAGAACCTAACTAATATGTACTTACCTTAGGCTGCGATCTTTGACGAGGGACACAAGTTAAAGAACAAGGATACCTTGATCTATAAGCAGATGATGCAAGTCCCTACCAAGTTACGTCTTATCCTGAGTGGTACCCCTGTTCAGAACAATCTGAAGGAACTCCTGACCATGCTTCGGTTCATTGAGCCTAGCCTCTTTGAAGAAGAGTCATTCGAGACTCTGAACACGATCTTTGAGGCAAAGGTGGCCAGTAAAGATGTCTTCAACTTTGCGGCGCTGGCATCCGAACGGGTCAGCCGTGCTCGTGCAGTTATGACCCCCTTTATCCTACAGAGACGCAAAGAGGACGTCATCGATCTTCCGAAGAAGTTAGAGCGGGTTGAAGTCGTCGGTATGCTCAACACGCAGAAGGAGATTTACAACTCCATCAAAAGCAAAATAGGAAGCAATGGCAAATCCAAGGACGCCCATCCGTGGATGCAGCTGCGAAAGGCTGCCATTCACGACCAACTATTCCGACGCCACTTTGATGACAGCAAAGTCAAGAAGATGGTAGACATCTTGTGGAAGAAATGTAGTGCGGAAGAACTCTGGGTCCAAAACAAGGAAGACCGCTACAAGACTCGTCTCTTGGAAGACTACATGACGAAGTCGGACTTCGCCCTGCACCTTGTGTGTAAGGAGTTTGAGAAGTATATTGGTCACCTAGACATTCCCCATCGCTCGTGGGAGAAGAGTCCGAAGGTGGAGAAACTCCTCGAACTCATTCGAGGCTACCAGAAGACGGGTGACCGAGTGTTGGTCTTCAGTCGATTCGAGATGGTAATCGACATCCTCCGAGAGACGCTGCACTTTGCAGACATCCCGTATTGTTGCCTCACGGGGATGACCGAAACTGCAGAGAGATTCCCCGAATGCCAACGCTTCACCGACGACCCGAACATCCCCGTCTTCCTCCTCACAACAGGAGCGGGCGGCACGGGCCTGAATCTCACGGCCGCCAACAAGATCATCCTTTTCGACCAGTCCGACAACCCCCAGGACGACGTGCAGGCGACCAACCGCGCCCACCGGATCGGGCAGACGCGAGAGGTCGAGGTCATCCGGTTCATCACCGAGAAATCGGTTGAAGTCCTCATCTACAACTCGGGCGTCAAGAAGCTAGCCCTCGCCTCCAGCGTCGAGCAGCAATCGGGCGCCGCGCCCCAGGACGAGGAGTCCGTCGAAGAGCAGTGCAAGAAGCGGATGATCCTCGGAGGCGACGAGACCGAGGAACTCGAGCCCTTCCCGGCGTCGCAGCACGTCTAGGTCCGAGCCAAGCGCCGGACAACATACCAACATGTCATACATACCTACCTACCTCTTTATCCTGTCTTTGCGATATGTACTTGCATCGGCGACCTATCACCCACCCCCTCTTTGCCTCCCCAGACTTGCGCGGGAGGGAGAGCGTTGTTAGAGCCAACTGATACCCCGGACAATGTCGTTTTGTGGTTTTATAGCCTGCGGTGGCGTGTTTTTTTGTCTTTTAGAGGCAACACGGATGGAGAAGATAGGAAAAGCGTGCAACGAGTTCTCCAAGGGATCCGTTGGAACGATACGATACGATTAGGTACTTAGGTAGATAAATCGATCGTAAATAAGTCCTAATCATCATCAAGAAATTCTATGAAGTGAAAAGAGTGTTTGGCGCTCACTGGTTTATTGCCCGTTTATAGTATCCATTGCTGTAATACCTACAACTATAATCTGTCCTGGACATTATTCCCGCTCCGTTCTCGCTTTTTCACCCATCGCTTCTTTTTTTTTTTTTCTTTTCTTCTTTTTTTCCCTCCCATCTGCATCTGTATAGGTACCTACCTAACTACCACCTTTGTTGTCTTCCTCAGTCCCCCATCCTGATCCAGTTCCCATCCTTGCTCATGAGCCGGAACTCGGGGTCGGTGAAGGCGCGGAACTGCAGCTGGCCGCGGGGGACGCGTTGGAGGCCGCGGAGCTCGTCGCGGTAGAAGCCCTCGAGGCCGGTGGCGCCGACGTGGTCGGGAGGCGGGGCCTCGCCGGCGGCGGCCTCCCTGGCGTTGGGGTGCTTGCAGATCCACCGCGGCCCGCGGCCCGTGACGACGCGCATGGCCGCGTCGAAGGCGGCGCGCATCGCGGGGATGACGCCGACCGTCGTGTAGCTGGGGCCGGCGACCGACAGGTGGCCCCCGAAGGCGTCGAGCAGCTCCGAGTGGGCCTTGGCCATGCGGTCGCGGTGGCCCACGTGGTGCTGCGGCAGGCAGTCGCGGCAGAGGGTGGCGTCGGCGACGACGGGCTCGTCGGCGGGGATGTCGAGGTGGCGGCGCACGGCCTGCACGGCCATCTCCTTGGCCATGGCATCCGTCGGGTACGCCGTCCAGCCGTCCCAGTGGTGGCCGCCGAGCATGACGGTCAGCTTGGTGCCGTCGGGCTCGCCCGCGCGGCGCGGCGCCAGGTCCGAGTCGAAGAGCACGCCCAGCACGCACTCGTCGTTGGCCGGCGTCGTCGTCGGCACCAGGTACCCGAAGCCCGGGTTCCGCGCCAGCAGCGTCGGGTTCGGGAACCAGAGGTTGACGACCATGATGGTGACGGCCTGGGTCTCGGCGAGCGAGGGCAGCAGGCCTTGGGGCTCGACGAGCTTCGCGAGATGTCCCGAGAAGAGCGTGGCGATGACTTTGTCGTAGTGCTTCGTGGTTTTCCCGGTAGACACCTAAGGGACGTCGAGATTAGCACCAGACCAAAATTGTACCCGATAACGGCTAGGAGGAGCTTACCGATACTTGTTCGCCTTTGAGGGCCAGAGAGGTGACTTTGCTGTTCCTCTTGATCGTCACGTTCGGGCGCGCCTCCAGGTCCTTCACCAAGGCGTCTACGAGGGAGATCAGGCCGTCGTCGAACATCATGATGGACTTGTGAATATGCAACTCGGCAAGTTCTATGATCTTGCGTCTATTGCGAGTGGTGATTAGGTCGTAGATGAGGTGGGTCTCTTTCTGCTCTATCCACTGGCAACCAATGCTCCGCGGGAGCCTCCTGTCCCACACGACCGGTTCGAGCATCGTGCACTTCGCGCTCAGCTTGTACACGTCGCCGCCGTAGATGCCGTGCATCATGGCGGACGCCAGGTTCTGGACCAGTCGCGGGTCCGTGTGGAGTTCCTTCTCCATAAATTCGCCCACGGATACGTCCCGGGCGAGATCCCGGGCCAGAACCTCCCGCGACTCCTCGATGTCGGGACGAGGGCGCAACATGTTAAGACCGGACCGGAAAGCCCCTTCCCAGAGCGGCTCGGTGAAGAAGGATTTGACCGAGGTCACGATGTTGTCTAAGGAGAGTTCGGGACCGGGCATCTTGACCAGGTGGTCGGGATAGTAAATGTAACGGTTGCTATGGTTGTCCCAGGAGCGAAGTTTGCTTTCCAGCTTCAAACTGGCTACCTTGTAGTAGAGATATCTATCAGCATGGTCCTTGGTTCGTCCGGAGGACAGAAAATGTACCCACCACATCGTAGAAGACCATGTCGTCGTACTTGATGGACTTAGCACCTGTTCGTAGCATGCGCGGGCCGTGCTGGAACAAGACTCGGTCGTTTTCCCCGTCGCCGAACCGCATCATCTTTCCCTCGACCCAGCCGCCCAGTTTAGGAGACCCCTCGTACAGCGTGATATTCGCATCCCAAGCGTAGCGGGCTAGGTAGTGAGCCGTGGTCAACCCGGTGATGCCACCGCCGAGGACGGCAATTTCTCTCGGCTTGCCATTGCTCGCCTTGGCGGTCGCGAAAGATCGGGTTCGAGCTCGTGGTAGCTTCTCGGTTCGATCACGAATTCCCCGTTGCCCGGTTGAGGAGTTTAAGGTTGAGGAGTTTAAGGTCGCGCCCCGAGCTGCCAGAGAGCTCAGTGGCCTCGAGGCCCGTCTCGAGATGCATGTGCCGGGTGGGATCAATTGGGCTGTTCCATGTCGCGCGTTGCGGTATGCAGACCTCAGAAGGGTTATAAAGACATCTTCTGGGCGTTTATAAGACATTGCACTGGGATAGCTGGCCGCATTACATGTTGAAGTCTACTGACATGGAATTTTCTATAACGTGTAGACGTGGAGTAGCACGCTGTACGATAAGTACCGTAGATCATATGTTTAGTGGCGGTATGTGGACAGGATGGGTTCTTACATATCGTTATACGTATAGTATATTCATTTTACCGGTAAAATGGTCGGTTATATGTATAATGGATCGGATAAAGTTATCTGGTCCCACTTATATCGCATATATATGAAGCCATCTAGAATAATCAACTGAAGGAGAAAGCTCAAGTCACTTAGAGGTCTATTAATAGCAAAAATGTTGATCGGAATGGAAAGTTTAAGTAGTGAGGCTCAACATGAATAAAAATCGACCACAATGTATGTCATGTACAAATCACTGCATAGAGAGGCTCAAGTCAAAAGATTGTAGGCAAATCACAAATGCATTTGGGGTATATTGTGTTCCGCAAGCTGCGCTGCAAGTCCCTTTGACTTTTCCTTTCCTAATACCAACCTAACGCCTGTAATAATAGTCTAGAAGTGAAGCTTCTCGTCCCTCCTCTGTCTGCTTCGTACAAATGTAAGGCTAACTCCTTGCCTTAGATCATAGGCACACCGGTCATACACAACCATTCCAATGCTTTACAATGCCACCCGATGCCTCCTCCTCTCGTTCCTCTCGTTCCTCTCGCAAGAACTTAGGCGATTCCCTCATCCATCGCCACCGGCTCCTGCTCCTGCTGTACTGCAGGTTCGCCACCTGGTACGACGAGCTCTTCGGCACCATTCGAATCCACAAACTTGCGATCACTAACGTGCTCCTTTGCTCCGTCCGGATGAATTGCTCGCTGGCCTTCCTCGTGCTTGTAAGGACAGAACTGGTTCTTGCAGGGGTTGAATTTGCACATGACCTTAACATGAGTGAACTTGCATCCCTCCACCGTGCAATCACCTCCGTTGCGGCAAGGAGGTGCCTCCGGGTGCATGAAGTTGCAGTTCGGGTTCATGCAGTTAGGGAAAAACTTGCATTGCTGCTTAGGGTGCTTGAAAGGGCATGCCGGGTTGGTGCAGTTGGGAAAGAACTTGCACACCTGCTCGTCCTGATGCGCACGCTTGGTTGCTGGTGAGGGATGACGGCCCACACACTTGCGGTTCTTGCACGCGACACCATATGAGCACACGTCGTTAAAGTCGATGGCGGTGTTTGGCGGTGCTGCCGGAGACTGATGGGCAAATTTGCAGTCCTTGTTGGTACAAGCCAAGTTAAACTTGCACATCGTCATCTCGGGGTTAGGCTGCTCGCGTCTAGCTTGTCCCATTTCCTCGTCCTCTCCCTCCGCTCCAGCCTCGTTGGGATTCGTTGGTTCCGCATGGTGGGACTTCTGGTGGCCATTCGCAAACCCTCCACGTCCTCGACCGCCTCGGGGGTTCTGTACACGGTCAAAGAGTGATCTCGACTGGTTCCGACCATTATGTCCTCCCCGGTTCTGTTGGTTAAGCTGTTCTTGCAACTGCTGCATCATTTGGCTTTGATGTTGGAGAAGATTGAACAGCTGCTCCTGCTGACCAGGCACCATAGCCCAGTTCATCTCATTCATGTTCATCCCGTGCTGGCCATGCATAGGTGGCACGTTGGCAACCTGGTCAAGGTGCCCGGCATACGCAGTGAATCCAGCAGCTCGGTTGTTGGCACCACGGTTGTTACCACGTCCAAATCCACCTCTCGGACCAGTAGGAGGCGTTCGATGAGAGTTGATTCGTTCGTTGCCATTTGCTCGAACTCTATGCAAGACGTTGTCCTGGCTGCGATCCATAGCTTTGGTCATATGACCGAGCATGCGCTTCTCTCGATTGCCTCGGGGGCCGGCGTTTCTCATGGATCGAGGACCTGTAGGACTATTCGGTGTTGGTTTAGGTTCAGTGATCACGTAGGATAGATAGCAAGAAATCAATAGTAGTGACTCACGCATTCAGCTCGACACTATCTGGCACTGTGCTCATCTCCGTATCTTGGTCTGCAAACATCCCCGGCGCGCTCTGTCCAGCTCCGTCGCCAGCATTGCCAAATTGGGTTGGAACCCCGTTCAGTTGAGCGTTGATAAACTCGATCTGCTCGAAAAGCCACTTCGCAAAGTCTCGCGCGCCAGGGTCATCGGGTCCAAGACTGAGGAGATCACCCGCAAGCTCGGAGGCAATCTGGTCTTGCGTCTTGCCGTTGACAAGCATGAGGATGATGTATTCGGACAAAGCCTGGTCATCGGCACCACCTGATGCCCAGCCAACCTCTACCAGCTTCGGCTGGATGGCCATGTTAAGCGCATCCGCCAAGGGCGTGTTCATGGCTACTTCGATAGCCATTTTTGTAGTAGGGCGTGGAGTGTTGTAGAGATTTGAGGCTAATGGAGGGATAAAGGATATCGAACCGTAGTCGAGGCGCGAGAAGAAAGAGAAAGTCGCGTGTTGTATTGCGACTACTCAGGCAACAGCTGTGGCAAAATACGACTGGTTGCGATAGAATCGTGGAGAGACTTTGGATGATTAATGAGCAATCAGCGCGGTCAGAAACGGTCCGGATTGTCAAGAGACCGTATGGAGGATTGGGCAAGACTGAGTGCTGATGGTGGAAAAAGAATGACGTTGAAAGGGTTGAGAGGATGTAGAGGCTGAGAGGGACAGTGGACGGAATCTTGGAGTTCCCATTGTTAGATTACACAGCCACATCGCGTGGGAGTCTTTGTACTTTAGGTAATCCGTTGCTATACATAGCGCCACACTTATCAGATAAGTGGTGGGTATGCTTTTATCCGATAGCACGTCTTAGCTCATACGCTAACTCCCTAGGTACCACGGCATAAATAAAATGAATCGATGTTTGACGATTTCACTGGCAGCTCGTGATATATACCATAAACTAACACAGAAGAGACTAGAACTGGAAATATATTCCGGTAGGTCCAGGCGTTATACGAGAATTGCTTGTTCTCGATTTGTCTAGCGATAACCATGGCTTCTAAGGTTTTGGGCCCCTTTGCATTTTCAAGACACAAGCAGTTGTCTGATCTCGTCTTATATGAACTTTTCCATATGAATTTTTCCAACAAATAACATATTTTTAAATATTCCGTTGATTCCTAAGCTAATAGACTCTTCACTAGTGTAGAAACTTTGCTACCTGAGGTAGGTACCTATCTTTGGCTACAACATCATTTGCAGGCGACCTACCTCATAAACACCTCCGGATCAATTATATCAATTATACTCATGTCTAAAGACTCGAAGCATATCAATGATAAGAATAGCAAGCGTTATGGTCACATCTATAACGGCAGGTACGATGGTATGAATGTTGCTACGACTTGGATCCGTACATTCCAAGAAGTCCCAGCACCAGGCAACTGGTCAACTTAGGTTTCACTCAACATTCAGGACAAAAGCCTAACTTACCGTACCCATCATAGGATAGGCATGGTAGACAAAGGCCACCTGGGTGACGAGGACAGGTCGGACGATAGTGAATACAAGGCGGGTCATCCGAGTATAGCTTCCTCTAGGTACCCAGGGGCGGTGCGAATTATCATAACCCAAGGGTCCTATCGTGTCTTCTTCCAGGTTTTGTTTTCCATTTCTTTCTCTTGCGGATTGGCTAGATTCAGACCATGGGTGTTCAGCTAGCTCGATTCCGCGTCGTTCCAGATTGCTAAGCCCTGACGAGAAAGCACCATCTCCACCACTAGATCTCGGCTCTATAGGTGCGAATTGTGACATTTTACTGCAGGTATATCTGTTCAGGAGTGGTCGTATCGAAAGATCAGTGTACGAACTACTCTACAGCTTCACTCTATTATTGGAAGAAAATGGAGGGGTGTAACAGGTAATATATATATTAGGTAGAAGGTTGCGTAGGAGGCTGGCTGAACATAAGCGTCTCACATGATGCCTGTCTAGTAAGGCAGATTCGCCCGCAGATCTCTTTGTGGCTGGATTCTCAACACTGTACGACAAGTATTAATCCGTGGTGCGGATTTCTTCCCACCGGGGGCGAGCCTGGCACCTGCTGGATCTCTACATCCGGCGTACCGTTATGATTCCAGCCTCGAACTATACGTTCCTCCTGGCCATGATCGTTGGAACCAGTCTGATACTGCTAGGGGATATGGCACACCAGTGCTATTGGAGCAATACGCAGATAAGACGATAATAACCAGACAGAAGATTACCTACCAAGGCTGCAGTAAACGCGGCCGGTTGAGTTCGATTAGATCCCAGGACCTGCCACGACGAATATGCACTCTGCAGACCAAGGTCTAAATACTGTGGCGTCATGGTGGTTGTCGAGACTCGCTCAGATGAAATCCGAATAGCTTTGATACAAAGTGAAAGAGACCTGAGTGCGCTTCTCACTGCTAACGTACCTCAGCTGCTTCTGTCGCTATGTTACTTCTCATGTAACGCGTTCTTTACTCGGCTCCAAATCGAGCAAGAGTGGAACTCATATAACTTGAAACCTCAACCTCTTCGCGTTTCGTATCCCACAGGCGAGCAGATATCGAGCTATAGATTGCAGTTACCGCATAAGTACGGGATACCACTCTTGTCCATCAGCATATTGCTGCTGTCGAACGCATTTTTCTTATTTGTTCTTGAAGGCGGTCCGTGTCTCTTAGGCCCCCAGAGTTATCTTACGGTTGCTAACGAGAAATCAGGTTATCGGGCTGGAGTGAGCATTCCGGGCGCTAATGCGAATTTCCACGTCTCAGAGCGGTCTCTCGTCTCTCTGGGTTACTCTTCTCCTACCCTGCAGGCGTTAGTTGTTGTTATTTGTGTTCTTATACTGTTGCCATTTCTCTCCGGTCTACGGAAGCAGATGACGAGACCGGAAGAGAAATAATGCATCTTGGCGAATCGTCAAATGTTGTTAGCCCTATCGGAGGATGGTTCGTGTAACCCGGTAGTAGGTATTAGGTATTATGATATTGGGGTATACAGATTTTATCAATATTTCACGTTCGATACTCCGATACGACGGATTACCCCCTGACCCCTCTGCTTCTTGTCATCGATGAGCTATCTTTTTACCTGGCAACATGAACTAATCCGAGCCGACGATTACTTGGATGGGTAGGTCCTTCCATGGTAATAGACATTGATTGGCTAAAAAGAAAATTAAGTGCTGACTTGACCGTTAGGACGCATTGGCTTGGACCCATATCTTTTACGCCGGTGTACTACGCAGATAAGCTGAGGACACATTGTAGTCATCGAGGATACACATAAAGGATTCACATCGAGGATACACATGTCTTTTGTGCCGTGGCTACCGGGCTGTGAGCGGTGTTCGATTCGTTGATATCGTATACAATCCGATATCCCCGGTGTGTATAAGCTTAGGTAGCTTATCGAACCATTCACATGCTCCTCAAGTTCAGGTACTATTATGGAGGGGGGATGACAGGACGTGGATCCCTGGACAAAAGCGACCCCCACCTCGCTTCCCATAGAAGCGCCTAGCTACGGCTTCGATGCAGTTACTGTCCCAAGACGGGAGCCAGTAGCTGCGAGCCAATATCGGTTGACGAGGTGACGTTTGTCGCGGAGTATTGATAAACGGAGGTGATGCGGGGAAGCTCTTGGTCATCATTACACGCTCGCATTTGGCATTGGAGGCATATATAACGAGCAGACCCGTACGCCCGACTACCCTCCGGTCATGCTCCGGACTTTTGTCAGGGCTACTTGCTCTACTCGCACTACTTGTTCTAGCTGGTCCTTTCACCATCTGAATCGAAACAAAGCATCGATGTTCCTATCCACCATGGCAGACTTGAAGGTTGATCTCACAGCCCCCAATGGCAAGAAGTTTACTCTTCCTACGGGCCTCTTCATCAATAACGAGTTTGTTAAATCAAGCTCCGGAGCTAAAATAGCAAGCATAAACCCCACGTTAGTTCAGCGTACCCGATGAGACAGCAGCTCGACCGACTAATCTTATTCCCTAGAGACGAGCAGGAAATCTGCTCGGTGGAAGCAGCTAGTCCGGATGACATCGACAAGGCCGTAGCTGCTGCACGAGCTGCGTTGAACCATGAGTCGTGGAGGGATCTCTCGCCAACCGACCGCGGCAGGACTATGTTCAAGCTTGCAGACCTAATTGAGCAGGAGTTAGATACTCTTGCCACCATAGAGACGTGGGATAACGGCAAGCCGTTTGGTGATTCCATAGGTGATATAACCGAGGCCATTAGCTGCATTCGGTATTATGCTGGGTATGCCGACAAGATCCACGGCGAAACCATTCCTACCACAAGCCAGAAGTTTGTCTACACCTTGAAACAGCCCATTGGCGTCTGCGCCCAGATCATCCCCGTAAGTATAGTCTTGTTATAGTGCTCGCGTCTCATCTAGAGCCTAATCTTCGTATGTGAATACTGATACCGAGTTATACAGTGGAACTACCCTCTATTAATGGCAGCATGGAAACTAGGGCCGGCGCTTGCCTGTGGAAACACTGTTATCATGAAGCCTGCTGAGCAAACTCCTCTGTCCATCCTATACTTGGCAAGTCTCTTCCCCAAGGCCGGCTTTCCTCCCGGAGTCGTCAATATCACCAACGGATACGGCAGAGATGCCGGACATGCGCTTGCAAGCCATCTGGACGTTGACAAGGTTGCCTTTACCGGCTCAACCACCACCGGAAAGCAAATCATGAAGACGGCTAGTGTCAACATGAAGAACATGACCCTCGAGACTGGCGGCAAGTCTCCGCTCCTAGTCTTTGAAGACGCCGATATCGAGCAGGCGGCAAAGTGGGCCCACGTCGGGATCATGAGCAACATGGGACAGATTTGTTCAGCAACGTCGCGCATTCTCGTCCAGGACACCGTTTACGAGAAGTTCGTGAACGAGTTCCGGGAGGTGGTCAAGATGACCAGCAAGGTCGGCGACCCGTTTGCGGAGGGAACCTTCCAGGGCCCTCAGGTCACCAAGACGCAGTACGAGAGCATCCTGAGCTTCGTGGAGGCGGGCAAGTCCGAAGGCGCCACGTTGACGGCCGGAGGTATTCCCTGCCCGCTCAACGGGAAGGGCTACTTCATCGAGCCCACCATCTTTACCAACGTGAAGAAGAACATGAAAATCTTCCAGGAGGAGGTGTTTGGGCCGTTCGTCGTCATCGTGCCCTTCAAGACCGAGGACGAAGCGATCGCGATGGCGAACGGCACCACTTACGGACTTGGTTCGGCTATTTTCACCCAGAACCTCGAGACCTCCCACCGCGTGGCGGCGCGCATCGAGGCGGGTATGGTCTGGATCAACTCTTCGAATGATTCGGATTTCAGAGTACCGTTCGGAGGTGTGAAGCAGAGCGGTATCGGCCGGGAGCTAGGAGAAGCTGGTCTTGCGGCATACACCCAGACCAAGGCCATTCACGTGAATGTAGGCCAAAAATTGTAAGAGCCAGATGTAGTCGATTTAGTCGGAAAACTCCAAATTGATCCATGGCGCTGCATGTTCGCAATGGACTTGTTCCTAATTCACGCTCGTGCCTAACTATCTTTTGATCCTCGTAGCCTTATTTTAGAGTAGTTATGAGCCTCGTCGGCCCTTTGCGATCCTGTAGGCATCGTAGGTATCCGCAGTAGAGGTTCGAGGAGGCTCCTATGTAAGGATCGTGACAATTTTGGAACTCACTGTTGCATTGCTCTAGCGCGATAGCGACAGAAGCAGGATGGAAGGAATACGCGGACGCGGGATTGATATCTTGGTGTTCCTTGGGATTGCTGACATGGTACCGACATGGTACCGCATAAGGTAGGTCTCGTCTGATTATCGTGCCTAGGCAGCTAACCTAGGGTGATTGCTCTCGCAGTCTCGGCTCCATCCCGGTTCCGAATGTAGGGTACCATTCCCGTTGGTTCGGTCAATTGCAATTGGCCCAGCGGCCCAGAACACAGCCCTGGCTTGGCTGCAAGTCACCAATTGTGATCGCCTTCATGCATGATGATGATTACAAATTCGTATTTTTATCTTATCTCCAACCCTTTTTTGTCCTGAATTCGACAATAGTGGTTGTGCTGCGATGATTCCGTAATACTTGGTATGTACCTAAAGTTCTTGGTTCGGTGAGCCTGTCACGGTTCGGCACTTGCTAGTACAACGTTAACTTCCGGATAGCATGCCGGATAACCACTGTTATAACCACTGTTAGCCAACGGGTCAGCAACAGCCGTAAGCGTTAGGTAACTTAAATGCCATGGCCGTATGAACTAGGTACCCGGAGCTCCTCTACTGGATACCCAAACAGTGGTAATGGTTATTCCCCCATCGATGATGCTACCTCGTACAAACAACAATTACGCATTGGCATGCAGCAAGGCAGAGGGCATTGCTTTTCGTCCAATCGGTTTAGCCCACATACGGTAAATCATGGGGTGAAGATCACTTCCTCATTCTTGAGTCAATCCTACACCAAGGCAAAAAGCACCTAGCACCCATAAACAACAGAAATAACACCTGGATGAGATCCGCAAAAGGAACTGCCAGGGCCGCCTTGGGATTTTTATTTTTAATGAACATTCCAAAATCCATGACCCCTGACTGCCCAGGCAACCAGGCTGAGCTCATTCTATCATCATATATGGCACATGGACAAGAATTAGCCGATTGATATTTAGCGACTCGTCCTCGATCCTTTACACGACGGGACCTGCATTGAGGAACCAATCAGGGTAATCAATCTGAGATCTCCCATCCTTGCCCCCAGGTCTCATCAGAGGGACGAGAAGAACAAAAAAAGAAACAGAAAATAGACCAGAGAAATAATAAAACGTTTCCCCCGCCACCCTAGGTTCGCGACTTTTGTTCTTTCCGTATCCCTTATCACTCGGACCTCGACGCGGACGAAACAAACAACGCCGTCCGGATAAAGTAACGTTGCGGTTGTGCGCTAGCTGGAGAGATAGGGAAGGACGAGACCCGGGTTCTTGGACCAGCTTCGGTCCATTCTTGAGCCTCCACCCATCCATCTGCCCTACCCATATCGACGGTGCAGCTGCGCCTCTATCTCGATAGGAAGCCCGCCAGCCCTCGCGTCGCCGAAGGGTTGCAGTTGAGGTAGTACCACAGCCGTACCACCACTTGCAGTTGGAGCTGTCATTGGAGCACTCGACGACCAACCTTGGCGTCGAATCAGCCGACTTGACCCTAACAGCCTTTGGACGCGTGCACTTAGGTACACGTCAGGGACCTTCATAAGGATACCGACTTCCGCTCTTGGACACTCGTTTACTCTGACATTCCCTTCGTTCTGTTGTGTCTTATTTCTCCTGATATCCCCCCACCCCCATCCCCACCGCGACCATGTTGTCGAAGGCCGTTCTCTCGCTGTTGCTTACCGTCGCGTCGGTTCAAGCAATCTGGCCAATTCCCGCGACCATTGAAACCGGAAACTCCACCCTGTGGATAGGAGAAGGTCTATCGGTCACGTACAATGGAGATGAAGTATGCTGGTTTTCTGCCTCTAAGCATTCCTGCCCGCCCGATAATACCATGGACACTAACAATGCCTTGCCACCTTGGCAGCTCCCTTGGATTAGGAATTACGTAGCCTCTGGTGGGCCCAAGTTCAGCAGCAAGGAGATTGTCAAAGGAGGTGTGTCACGTGCGATGGAGGCCATCCTGGACGACAACTTTGTCCCGTGGAAGCTGTATCCGCGCATGGAACTTGAGACGACAGAGCCAAGTCTGCGGAAGCACAAGACGTATGTATCCTGCCTCGACATCACTCAGACCGGGACCGATACGACAAAGACATTCAAGCCTCTTGCCGGTGACGTTGATGAGTCGTATAACCTGACTTTAGGAACCGACGGTAAGGCCGCGATTAGCGCTGTCTCTTCCACTGGTGTCCTGCGAGGTCTGGAAACGTTCTCGCAGCTATTCTTCAAGCACTCTGAGGGACCCATCTATACCACCTTGGCTCCGGTGAAGATCTCCGATACGCCTCAGTTCGACCACCGAGGTATTCTCCTCGATGTCTCGAGAAACTACTTACCCCTCGATACCATCTATCGGACCATTGACGCGATGGCTTGGAACAAGATGAACCGGCTCCACGTCCATGCCACGGACTCGCAATCTTGGCCTCTAGAGATCCCCGCGCTTCTGTCACTGCATCAGAAGGGTGCGTATGCTAAGGGGAAGACATATTCGCCCAAGGATGTGACCGCAATTCATATGTACGCGATTCAACGTGGTGTAGAAGTCATTATGGAGATTGATACCCCTGGACACTTTGGAGTTGTTGCTCTTTCGTATCCTGACATAATGACGGGCTGGGGCGCAACCCCTTGGTCGACCTACTGTGCCGAGCCTCCCTGCGGCCAAATTCAGCTCAACAACTCTAAGACGGATCCTTTCTTGGACAAGCTGATGGGTGATCTTCTTCCGCGAGTCGCTCCGTACACGGCATACTTCCACACGGGAGGTGACGAAGTCAACTTTAACGAGTACAACCTCGATCCCACGGTTCGTACCAACGACACGGCGGTAATCGTACCGCTTCTGCAGAGTTTCATCGACAAGCATCACGCGAGAGTGCGGAAGGCTGGCTTGGTTCCGATGGTTTGGGAAGAGATCCCCGCTAGCTACAACGTCACGATCGGAGAAGACGTCGTGGTCCAGTCCTGGCTCGGAGATGCAGCTATCAAAAGCCTTACTGGCCAAGGTCACAAGGTCATTAGTAGCAACTACAACTATTGGGTAAGCAATATGTCTATCAATAAAGAGATGTATTTATTCTGCTACTAATAATTCACAATAGTACCTCGACTGTGGTCGTGGACAGTGGCTCAACGTCGCCGAAGGCGAGTCATTCGCGAATAACTGGCCCTTCAACGACTGGTGTGGTCCGACCAAGAGCTGGCGGCTGGTCTACTCGTATGACCCCCGCGCCGGCCTCACAGACAAGGAGGCCAAACTGGTTCTGGGTGGCGAGGTGGGGGCATGGGCCGAGACGATCGATGAGGTTAACCTAGACAGTATCCTGTGGCCGCGGAGCAGTGCTGCTGGCGAGGTGCTATGGTCGGGCCGTACCGACGCAGCCGGTTTGAACCGCACGCAGTTCGACGCGGCGCCACGCCTGGCCGAGTTCCGCGAGCGTATGCTCGCTAGAGGCGTCAGGGCCGACCCTGTGTATATGACATTCTGCACGCAAGGCGGAAACGCGTCGACTTGCTCGCTCTGATGAGGGGATTGTTTGAAAAATGGCGCTAATATGATGCGGTTGACCTTTCCCCATCAACACATATATGACGGGGGTAATACTAGAAATAAGACCAAAACAAGGACGCATATACGTGGTTGCTGCTATCTCGTCGTTCAAAGAGAGGGAGAGATTCGGCTATAGTCGTCGGTTTTCATGCCGGTACCGACGTTCGTATTCGCGATCTTTGTCTTCTTGTACATACTCGAGTACCTTCGCGTAGAGGGACCACAATGGCAAAATGATCAACGATGAAATAATTATCCACCACAGGCGCATCCATTCGGTTACGGCGATGGTAGTATATGCGGGCTTCGTCATGATGCCGAGTTGTTTCTCTTGCTTTGCAAAAGGTAGGTGAGGTAAAGAAAGGTGAGAAGATGGGTTCGGAATCTGGTAATGCGCAGAGAGAAGGGCGTTTATATGATAGGTGTTCGAGCTAGGTTTTGCTTGGGGCGTTGAGGATATCTGAGAACGCATCGTAAAACGCACTTGTGCGGAGGCATCGTATTTATATGTTGCTATGAGGTAGGTACCTAGGAGGTAGCTATATGCCCAGTAGTGCTAGTTCGTTAACCAGACTCAGAGGTGTTTCGCATTCACATCCAATACACCAGGTACCTACCTGGCACGCTTGGCCAACTTTACTGCCAGCTCTCTACGACCGCACGTGTAGACGGTTGCTTCAACTAGGAGACGAATCTTCAAACCGACCAGCACTCTAGAAACGAGCTGTGCCGGTGAGCACGGATCGCCAAAACAAGTAGACCTGCTCAGATGCAAAACCCTTGACTACCTCACGTATTAAGCATCAACGCTTATTTTCGCTTTACAAAGCATCCCAGAATACAAGTTTGCTTAGGATATATCTTCAGTTCAAAGTAGTTAGTCGCGAGCGAAAGGTGGCCCTTCTGAGCGACTGTCAGCTGACAGCTGGATCAAGGGAGGGAATCAACCAACACATGGAGCTCTGTCCGTGCAGTTTTCTACCAACTTGACTTTTGGAATATATTTCCGTCACTTTGCTACTATTTCGTAAACCGAAGACATGGCGGACTGGGTTTGCCAATACGTAGATACTTTAGACCAGTCTCACACGAACTCTCCAGAATCGGAAATCAAACCGGTCCTCACTGTGAGACGGCGAAGAAAAGGAAACTCAAACTCAAATAACAAGCGCCACCCAAGCGTAAAGTCGTCAAATCGTATATCCATGAGATCCTAACTACATACACCTACGTATTCACATGTCGAAATGCCATATACACTATACACCGACCTGGTATTTCACAAAAAAAAAAGACACAGTGTTGCATCGAAGGTACCAACAGGTCCGTGCAGTACACGTCGTACAAACACTCCAACCTTCGAACAAATCACCTCCCGACCCGGTCATTCCATTTCCCTTTCTCCCTTATCATCCATCCCATCTTTCTTTATTTTTAGTTTCTTCTACTCTCCCTACGGAGAAAAAAGATTGCCCCCCCCCCCCCCCCCTTTTTTTTTTTCTCACTCCGCCTCCCACAGCGCGACCCTGACGCCGTCATCAATTCTGGATGCGGGGGTTGTGTATGAGGTAAATAGGAGAGCCCCTATATGTGGTGCGACGCTAGGCTTCTGTCTTGATGTTAGTATCAAGCTTAAGGCATCTAGTATTTACTTTACCGGTACCTATGCATATTAGATAATTGAATCAAGTAAACGGATAGTCAGAGAATTGCTCTAGTTTAGTGAATCAACTTACTAAGTGGATAGCTACCCCTATACACACCGGCTAAGAATATACCCGTCGGTCTAATCCTTTCGAGACATAAAGCCGCCATGGACTATCGATACTATCCGATATACGGCCTTAGTCGCGACATATATGTCGATACGGAAGATATCCCCATGCACCTTCGGTTGATGAGAAGCTGTAGATGATATGTCTTCATTGAAGATTGGCTAAGACGGAGCCAAGATGTGTAAGATTTCATACACGGCCGTAGCGCATTATGAGAGTGAGAACGCGTGTTCTCCCTATGCTTATAACCAATATGGGATGAGGAGGTAGGTACTTGTTCTTGGGTGTATTCAGGGGCTCAATTCTTAATCTCATTATGTGGCACCATTGGCAACTTGAGTACAACTCAACCGATCGACTGATGGCTCTGCTTTGCCAGGGCTGTTCATGTCGCGAAGTAATATGTGGATATTATCGATTAGGGCGAGCCTGGTATTAGTTACCAAGAGATTAGGGTGGCTAGTACTGAGGACTAGGCGGACCCTACTCGGTTCAAGAGCATCGAAGGCTCTAGTCAGTCAGTCAGTCACTGTATCGTAGAATATGTACGCAACTCCTGCCTAATCGGCCATATCAGATCTTGAAGTAGAAGTGTGCAAAGCCTCGATCATATTGCCATAGTACAACTAGCTTTTGAACCATTATAAGCGAATGTTGGTTCCGGAGCCAACCTAGCATACATATTATAACCAGGTATCGTAGCTTCACGGACTACATGTTGAAAATACCTACCTTAAGTTTTCTCCACGTGATCCCCTCCGATGATGGCGAACGCTGACTCCACTAATGTACTCTTCCCTTTTGTTTAATAATATCGCAACAATTTTAGTCCAATCCTGCCGGCTAAACGTGAAAGGGATTTGAAACACCTAGCCCTAGAAAGGGAGAAACTGGTTTGAACTTGCTATACTGATATCCTAGAAACCGCTGGCCGTAAGGCACTGTGATATTCTTTGTGTGTTAGGCAATCTTGAAGATGAAGTTTGGGTTGCCGTCGTGAGGGTTTCCGCTGCACTTACAATGAAAGTCTGTAGGGCTTACGTCTTGGAACAAGAGCCCTTCTCGTATGCTGCTGTGTAGACGCTAGTATGATCACATTTCTCCCTCGTTGAATACCAGCGAGCTCCTGCATGCCCAAAGAAACTGCTGAGCATGGCCGCACACGATGCCCACGGAACAAGCCCCAGCGTGACCATATTAGCGCTAACTCCTACTCTCAGGCCGATACAAATCGTCCAAGCGATCCATATTATAAACAGGATGGCCTGATACTGATCTTGGTCCCGCCGGCGGTGGGTATACGAGGATAGACAGCATCCCAGCACCAGGCAGGAGCCAAGAGCCAGTCCTGGCGAGACGTTCTTGATAAAATCGAATTGTACTATGCGAAATATAACTTGACTAGGAAACTGCAATGTCGACGTCAGTACGGAAGCCGGCCAGGAACAAACTGGGTGAAAGAGACGAACATCTACGTTTGAGAGGTTGTTTTGGGTTGCCTCCTTTTGGGTGATGTAAGCGGTGGCGACGAAACTACAAGCGATTGCAGGGAGTAGCTCGACCAATTCTGACAGCGGTGATTCTTTTAGTGACTGTGGGTTTGGTTCTATGCAATGGATGCAGAGTTGATCTTGGGAGAGCTCGAATGACTGGCATGATGTTGAGTACATCTGAAGAAGTTCTAAGAGAACGATAGACAAGCTGTTTCGAACACATTGAAATCGAGAACACTCGGCAGAATGAATTGAGGGGATTGAGGGAATTGAGGGGATTGAGGCTCAAGAGATGTTTTGAAGACGGATTGTATCCCAGCCTTATATCTCTTGACGACAAACCGATGCGAATACGCGAACCTGCCTGCCTCTGCGCTGACTAGCTACGTGGAATACTCCAAAGGAATAGGTTGGATCGGCCGATTGGAGTCATCGGTGTTGCACTGAAATCCATCGCCCGGCTGTTTTGTTACCATGCAGAGTGGTGAGTCAGGCTCTAGGAGGCGCAGTGCATTGCATATTCGTGAACACGGGCCTCGATACTAGGCGAACCGCAAGGCTCTATGATGTCCTTCTCCAATAAGGTGTCTGGAACGCATTAAAATATTTCGGTGAGCAACTTTCGGTGAACAATCGCAAGGGAAATAGCAGCAAGGCAGACAGGAATAAGTCGAAGAACCTATCATATTAGTTGACGTGGCACGGTTGAGGGTAGTCGACAGTGATACGGCAGCAGAATGTGTGCTTAGGACATTAGGCTGCCGTGCAATAAGTTCTCGTTGAATCTGGCCGAGCAGGCTTTCTCCCCCAGTTCCCCAGACCGACCGATGTACCAGTGGATCATCCATCAAATGAGAGGGTCTTGAATAAAAAGTAGAGGTGGCCACGGATTGCCCCGGCGGGTTGCGTCGATGGTTGAGCGGTTTCGTCTCCATTTCCATTTCCATTCTTTATAGCGACCCTCCACTCCGTGTTGGCCATTTTGCTCCTGCTCGCTGTGGAATAGACACAATATACCCTTTCAGCATTCAGATCTTAATCAGTAAGACGCATACCTACCTCTTAACAATGGCTGGTCGTTTCGATATGTTTGGGGCTGGCTTCGACGGTGCCAGTAGAGTGCTGTCTAAAGGTCTCATGACAGGGTCTGCTCTTTTCCTACCAGCAATTCAGCACGAAGGGATCTACCAGTATCTGTGAGAAACCCAGCCTCTTCAGATTGCCATTGATATTGACCCATGCTGACGATGTCAGTATCGTTACCTTCTTGATCTCCACACTCGTTCATAATGCTCTCAACTGGAAAGCAGTCGTTAGGCAGGTAACCCACCCGGATCGTGTTCGGGAACGCAGAGCTCATGAGTTTCTAGACACTTCTTCTTAGCCGTTGTTGTGGTCGTTATACCAACCCTGATCATGCTACCTTATTCCCATATATCGCTGTCTTTCCTGCTGAGCCGCATCCCGACCTTAATAACGTTAGTGAGCCTATTTATCGAGGAGTACTCCAGGTTCGTGTGCCATCCTACAGCCCGAAAGCCTCAGTGACATGTCATGCTAAACCCATCAGGCTCGTACCGCCTCATCACAGACATTGGGAAAGAGCGCCTAGTCCAAGGTCAGCAATGTTAGAAACTGAATTAAAAGTCAACCGCGCGGTCACATCTATGCTTAACCGCCACAACGAACTATTAGCTTACGCCAACGGCGGCGAGGGGAGACAGTACGATCCGCCAAGTCAGACGTCGTCTGAAATCTCATTAACAACATCGGCACCGGGAAGGCTGCCGTCATCATGCGACACGATAGTACGCGGGTTCTGGCGTGAATCAGACCAGGAACACGAAACAAGAGAGAATGACGAAGAGGGCCAATCGACCTATCGCATTTTTACAGGCAGCTCGGCTCCCCAGTAGTTGAGGCTTGTCTCATTTTTCTAGCCAAAGCCGCTTAGGGCTTTAGCAATTCTTTTAACGGTGTTTTCATTTTTAGCAGGAAAATGATTGCGCGCTATGCTGAGGACATCTGGTCTGTAGACACTTGTCTACCGGACGGTAACGGCGCGGCTTGACGAAACGAGACTATATCCTACCGTCGCATTTTCCTTGCGGAAAAAAAAAGTACCTCTCGATATGTGTCAGGACGAAAACGTTGCCCCCCCGTTGTAGAGTTCTGCTGTAAGTGTAGCTTTGATGCTCACCTGGAACAAAACCAATACAGATCCCTCCACTATCAGCGAACGAAGGGCGACTGATAGATATCTGGTTAGACCAGATGAGCACGGAACGGACTCCCCGAGTAAGAAGCACCGTAGCAAGCCGAATTAGCTGGTGCTGTCTGAAGCAGGCTTTACTGTGTTTGCAAGAACTGCTCGCCGTATGTGCTTGCTTTTCAATTAAACAAGCCGTTACGCATACTTTCATGATTTGAGGGCTCGGCTGGCGATGCATTTTCAATGAGGTAAGAAACAGGGTGAAAAACACGGAGGATGATGTATATAGAAAGGTATAGATAGAATAAATTATCACTACTTGATCGTCGGAAGATTACGATGCAGTCGATGTCGAGCATCTCCTTTTATTAAACCCGTATCGCACGACTCGGGCTGTAGTGATAGACCCGTGGATGAGTAGGAAAATGGCTTTAATGGCAAATGAATGAAATAAGAATGGACGTCGCTACCGTTTCATCAAGATCTTTGAAGCCCCTACGTAATGTCCCGAGTGGAATCCAAGATTTCGGGTCGGGCAGTTAATAAGGACTAGGTACCCCCCTTGCTTAAGCCCTCCAGCCACCTAACAAATCCCCAGCCGCATGACTTTACTCGGGGGCCGCTATCCGAGCCCGCTGGCCCCATCCGCTAAACTTTTTGTTCGTGACCAGCCACTTGGCTTGGCGTTATTCGCAACCGCTAACGGGACAGCTAAACCTGATTCACCTTGCGTGCTGGACAGCTCCAATGGTATCCCAACGTCGCAATTCCAGCGGTCAGGAGCGATCCAGCTGCCTTACACGATACCTAAAAGCTCCATCTCCTACACACAACCCACCATAGCCAGCACACACGTACATGTTCGTATTCAAGACCTAGACCCTGTCGTCCTGGCTGATGCTCGGAGATGACGAAAATGCGTCAACGTAGGGCCCCAACGACCCATGCGTGGGTGATGATATATTGGGTGGTTGGACCTCTCATCACCTCTCATCACCTTGAGCACTTTTCAAGCCTCCCGTTACTCTTAAGGTCGACCTGCATAATTCCTGCAACCTCAAGAACTCTTCTTCCCCTTTTGGTAACTCCCTTTCTTCCGTCACATAGCATTGGACAATACAGAGAACAAACCGTGCCGGGATTTGTGTGATACCACCTAGGCCTGTGTCTTGTATCATTGTAGCACCCTCCCTCGAGTATCCGATCCAGGGTTAGACATTCCTGCTTCCGCCATCCTTCTCCGAATCTACCGTTTGCTATATCCTTGCAGACGCATACACCACAAACCATCATGGTCTCTTCGCTACGGAGATGCGTCGCCGCGGCTGCGGCGCTGTTCTCACACCGGGCTACAGCCCAAACATACACCTCTTGCAATCCTCTAAGTTCGAGTAAGTTGGATTCTGTACGGGATATCCTCGCAGACATGCCAATGCTAACCTCCCTCAGCTTGTTCTGCTGACACTGCGCTCGGCATGGCCATTGACGTCGACTTCACGCAAGGAGAGGTGAACTCATTCACAGCTTCGGGTACACCGACATACGGCTCGGACGGCGTAACCTTTACAGTCAGACAGAGCGGCGACGCACCGCAACTTACCTCCGTCTTCTACATCATGTTCGGCCGCGTCGAGTTTAGCATGAAAGCCGCGCCAGGCGCCGGTATCGTGTCGTCTTTCGTACTGCAATCCGACGACCTCGACGAGATCGACTGGGAATGGCTGGGCGCGGACTCGACCGAAGTACAATCCAACTATTTCGGAAAGGGCATAACGAGCTCCTACAACCGCGGACAATTCCACGAGATGGCAAACAACCAGAACGATTTCATTACATACGTGCTGGATTGGACAAGCGACAGAATTATCTGGGAAGTGGACGGGACGGTGGTACGAACACTTGAAGCTTCGGACGCAGAATCGAACCAATATCCTCAGACGCCCATGCAG
Organism: Hypoxylon cercidicola; assembly: GCA_022578845.1. Classification (NCBI taxonomy): domain Eukaryota; kingdom Fungi; phylum Ascomycota; class Sordariomycetes; order Xylariales; family Hypoxylaceae; genus Hypoxylon; species Hypoxylon cercidicola. Next base: position 824,805 of record MU399507.1, read on the forward strand.
GTGAAGTTCGGGGTTTGGTCTGGAGGCGACTCCGGCAATCCATCGGGCACGATCTCGTGGGCGCGTGGTCCTACCGATTATTCCCAAGGGCCATTTAGCATGAGCGTAAAGAGCATCCAGGTAACGGACTACAGCACCGGCAGCTCTTACCGTTACGGCGATACTTCCGGTTCCTGGACATCTATCCAATCCGAGGGCGGCTCGGTGAACGGCAACTTGGGGAATGCCGATACTCTGACTACTACTGCGGTTGCTAGCGGATCGACCTCCACCTCGTCAGCCAATGTTCCCGCCGGTATTGGCGGCTCGAGCAGCTCAAGCTCTGACTCGTCTAGCTTACCTGAAGGTTGGGTCATGACTTCGGAAGGGAAAATAGTGCCTTCGGGCACGGCCTCTTTGCGTATGTTCATTATATCTCCCCGATAGCTCAGCTGTTCAACCTGCTCCGAGAACGAAACTATTAAGCACATCTAGGCCCCGTCTATCCCTTCATATCTATATTCACCCTTTTCGCTACTCTCGCTGCCGGCCGGATGTTTTGGCCTTGAAACGCTACGATATATGACGTTTATCCCGCATCGAGGCGAACAACGAGACACGGGGAATTGAAAAGACATAAAACTTTGTTCCCTCTACTAGGAGGGGCTCAGCCACGCCCATACAGAACAGTACAAAACGGAAGGCCAATCTTGGTTGACACTCGACTAAGGAAGCTAAGCCTAGCCCGAAGATATAGGGTTATTGATCCGATTTTCTGACCAACTGGTCAAATTCCGTCGTGGTGTCCTTGACCTATAGATCTTCGTTGAGGCAGTAGGTGGAGATCAAAATGCTCCGATGAAGGCCAGGGAAGAGTCAATCGTATGTGCCCTAATCCTCTGGGCGCAATGATGGAGATAATTCGATGTCCGGATCTACAAATCGCCTTCGTACCAAGGGCAACACGCTCCGACAGCTCATAACGGCCTTGGTGTGAGCTGCAGCTGTGATGAAAATGCTTCCTGACCAATATGTTCCTCGTTTTTATATCAGACAAGGTTCATGAAGGAATAGCAAAAGCTCTTGTTGTTGCGATGGGCCTCTGCCCACATGAGGTTACGGCATGTTCTCGGCCTGACGATAAAGGGCCCATGATGCTATATATGGACAATGTAGCTCATGTTGCAGAAGTGAGATGTAGACACAAACCACACCTAGTTCGCCTCAGCAACGCGGCACTGCCACGTATATAGATATCACGTATATAGATATACACATGTATATGAAAAGTATTAATAATGAGCATATGACAACATTTTACCTAATTCCTAATGGACGTGGAGTGTAGATACTAGTACATAGATATTAGTCAACATCAAACACATGACTACATATAACGCAAACGGTAATGGATATATGTATATGTTTTGGTTGGTTGTGGCCGGTTACAATCGGCCGGGACCCCACAATCGTCCCCCGTCCGCCGTTATCGCACCCCGAGGTCCGTTCTTAACAAAGGGATACCGAGACAAACAACTTCTATCTATGTGACTAAGTTACTTTCTTTCATATACATGTACATGTAGGACTTGTATCATGCCCAGTGTCGGTTCTGTAATCTGAAGGCAAGGTACAAGGACACAATGGCAAAGATCAGCACCGCCCCCTACCGGACGCTCTCGTCACGGCCACTTATTCATCTAACGCGGCGTCTTACACCGTCCGCCGCACGGCATCCCTTCTCGACCAGTCCCCGGTGCTTGAAGCCTTCCAACGTCGGGAATCTCGGACTAGCGGAGAAAGATGCGACGATCGGCGCCCAGGCCCCCGAGCCGTTGACCATCGAGGGCATCAAGGCCCGGAGAGCGAAGGCCGGAAAGCTGGTCGCTCCCACGGCTTCCTATTCCGATAGTGATATGTTCAAGTCTCCTGTGTGTATTCCATCTTCTCCCACACCATGTCCGATGTTGCGAAACTTCATTGACGTACGTGCCTACTAACTCGTCGTACATACGAGTAGCAAGCGTTTGATAAACCCAAAGCTCGACGATGGGACCGTAAGTTTCTTAATAACCTACAGATATATATCATCTGCCCTGCCTTGGGTACACGTGACATCCACTCGATAGCTAACGCATATTCCCCCAGACCTCCTAAGCCAGGAGTCCCTCTCGCGGGAGCCGTGCGTGCTGAAGCAGGCGGCCAGGTACCTGAAGAAGCCGGGCATGATCTCGCTGGGCGGCGGCCTGCCGTCCGCCACCAACTTCCCCATCGACAGCCTCACCATGCGGATCCCGACGCCCCCGCACTTCGCCGAGGCCCAGGTCCCGGCCGCGGGGCGGGACGTGACGGTGGGCAAGTACGACGTGCGCGAGGGCCGCCGCGGCGGCGTCTACGACCTCGCCATCGCCAGCAACTACGGGCAGTCGGCCGGCGCGGCGCAGCTGCTGCGCTGGGTCACCGAGCACACGGAGCTGGTCCACCGGCCCCCCTACGCCGACTGGCGGTGCGCGCTGACGGTCGGGTCGACGGGCGCCCTGGAGCAGGCCCTGCGCATGTTCTGCGACCGCGCGCGCGCCGACGCCCTCCTCACCGAGGCGCACACCTTCTCGACGGCCCGCGAGACGGCGGCGCCGCTCGGCATCCGCGTCTTCGGCGTCGCCATGGACGGCCAGGGCCTAAGAGCCGACGCCCTCGACGAGGTCCTGGCCGCGTGGGACCCCGCGGCCCGCGGCGGCGCCCGCCGCCCCTCCGTCCTCTACACGGTGCCGTCGGGGCAGAACCCGACGGGCGCGACGCAGGGGGAGCGGCGGCGCCGCGACATCTACGACGTGTGCCGGCGGCACGACGTCTACATCCTCGAGGACGAGCCGTACTACTTCCTGCAGATGCCGCCGTACGGCGCGTCCGCGTCCGCGTCCGCCCCGCCCCCGCCTGCTGCGACCCCGGAGGCGTTTCTCCAAGGTCTGGTCCCCAGCCTGCTGAGCATGGACACGGACGGGCGGGTGCTGCGCATGGACTCCTTCTCCAAGGTGGTGGTGCCGGGGGCGCGGCTGGGCTGGGTCACGGCGAGCGAGCAGGTGGTCGAGCGCTACGTCCGGCACGCCGAGGTCGCCAGCCAGGGGCCCTCGGGCCTCTCCCAGGTCCTCCTGTACAAGCTCGTCGACGAGGCCTGGGGCCACGACGGCTACCTGCGCTGGCTCATGCACCTGCGCCTCGAGTACACGCGGCGCCGCGACGCCATCCTCGTCGCCTGCGAGAGGTACCTGCCCCGCGACCTCGTGTCGTGGGTCCCGCCCGCCGCCGGCATGTTTGTGAGTTTTTCTCCCCCCCTTTTCTCCTCTCTTTCTACCCTTCGTCTCCTTCTAACCAACCAACCAACCAACCCCAGCTCTGGCTGCAAGTCGACCACACGCAGCACCCGCAGGCATCCACTAAATCCATCCTCGAGATCGAAGACGACATCTTCGCGTCGTGCATCGACAAGGGCGTGCTCGCCATCCGCGGCTCGTGGTTCCGCGCCGAGCAGGACGTGCCCCCGAGCGGCCTCTTCTTCCGCACCACCTTCGCCGCCGCCTCCGAGGACGACATGGCCCGCGCCATCGAGCGCTTCGGCGCCGCCGTGCGCGAGAGCTTTGGCCGCCAGCCAAGCTAGCCTGCGCTGGCTAGCCTGCGCGTGGTTGCAAAACAAACGCCTGGTAATGCTGCAGGGGCTTACCGGGTAGGGGCGAGATGGGGAGATTACCTACATTGCTGGGAGTTATTGCTAGCTGGTTTACTTACAGTCCTAGGGGAGCTCGTCGGGAATTGGAGTTATTGACATCGAGTCCAGTTTTGCTGCATTAGTTTCAAATACAATTGTATTGTCTGCCCATAGACTCTGATACTTGACACATCATTATTGAAATTCAAACCAAATTTACCAACACCTTTTAAAATGTCACCTAGCATGTGTAATATATGACCGAACAAAGAAACCTGGGTCATTGCAGGCTAGCTTAGATAAATAGATAAAGATCCTGGGGTGCATATGCCCTACCTACATCCACGTAAATTAAAGCGCATTCACAAAGGTAGAACCATGTGAATAATAATGCATCATATTCCTGTCTAAGATCACGATTTCTAGAGAAAAGAGACATTGCCATTGTCTCTAGACCTAAACACGTACCTCCCTAGAAATGCAACCGCGCCATGCAGTGGAATAGTCGGCTCGTCCGACCATGCTCATAGATCGTGGCTCGTCATGTTGCCTCTCTTTTCACCCTCTCAGTCCCATAAAAGCCCTCCCCCTTTTGCTTCTACCCCCGAAGAAATATGCCTGTTCGTGTGATCTGTCTATCTCACGAGGCACTCTAGTAATCGGACGCGATTAGCAAGGTCTTGTAGATATAGTACAATTGATACAGATGACGCATATGAGTCTGGTGAGTGGTCAGTAGGACCACCCTTCAGAATTCCCAATGGTCATCGTCTTCAACGGACTTAATAGCCCAGTTGAACTTCTCACGCAAAGTCTTAGAGAAGAACTTCTCGATAGGAACGTCAAACTTCTTGGCAAAGACTACGGTGAGACGAGGATCGATATAATTCTAGAACACGTGTTAGCTTGATGCGTCGAACAGAATATACTAGAAAGGGAAAAAAGGTGGGACTTACGATCTTAGAGGTGCCAAGAGCAACCTCCTTGTTACCATCGCGATCGGCTGCCTGGAGTTCTAGAGTTCTGATACGCTCTTCAATCTTCTTGACGTTGCCCTCGATCTTCTCGACCGTGGGGCCTCTTCCTTCGGCTTCGACCTTTTTGGACTTGTTCTCTTTTTTGAACTTCTTAGCTAAGTCGTCGGCAGCCTGAAGACGCTCTTTGAGCTCCTTGTCAGGCATAGGCTTCTCGCCATCCTGCTGGCGTTTCTCGTTGTCCTTCTCAAACTTCTTCTGGATCTTGGTTCGCTGCTCCTCAACTAAGAACTTCTGGTGCTCCAAAATCCAAGCTTCGTCGAGATCGGGATCCAGCTCGAAGAAACTGGCACCCTTCTTCTTCTTCTGTTTTGGGTCAAGGTCCAAAAGCATCATCTTAGTACGCCACTTCTGGTATTTAAGGCCCTTGATGCGGTCACCGAGCTTCTCCATTTGCGCCTCGTGACTAGCGCCAACGGTTCGCTTGTGGTTGCAGAGAATTGCAACCTGACGATTGCAATCATTGTAAAGCTTGATCTTCTCTGGCATGGTGGTGGAGGTCGAGACCTCCAACTCCCTGAGCAAGTTGGACATTGTGTAGGAAGCGTTGTAGGTACGGAAAACCTTGGCAGTCAACCCAGTCATGTAAGACGAAAGATGCTTGTTCAGCTGGGTGGTGGTCAGACGGTCAAAGATATCATCACCCTCCTTCTTGGGGGCTTTCTTGAATACTCGGAGGTTCTTGAAAACCTGGCGGTCAACTGTGACCTCGTCATAGAACCTGATGCTGTCTTTACCCAGGAAGTCAAAAATGACAATGTTGGGCTCCCGGAGGGTGACGTGCTCATACTTGAGCGAGCAGCAACCGACCGTTTCGGCCTCGTTCTCGGTGTCCTTCTCGTTACCAGCTCTGAGGGCAAACTTGTCTATCAAGTAGACAGCCGTAGCACGCTGACGGTCAGCCATGGCCTCCGCCTTCAGGTCGGCCGTGTAGTCCTTGCGAATCCGTGCGATGTGCTTCTTGAGCTCGCGGGCCTTTTCGAACTTTTTGAAGTCACTTTGACCTTTGACAGCACTGGTCGCGCCGAGCATGACATATTTGTACGAGCCGTTGATATTCTCCTGCCACATTGCTAACCATGTCGCCTTGTTGTCATGCTGGATAGCTTTCCACTTGTGGCCCTCGGGAGGAGTTGGAACCTGGGCGTCCTTCCCGATGTTGATGGTGATCTGCTCGGGCATGACTCGCTTCTTGACTTTACCAGTCTTAGGGTGTTCACCGCGGCCGCGGAACAGTCCCGGAGGTTCGACTCGGAAGTTACCCACCTTCTCCTTACGGCCATCCCACTTGCAGTACATATACGGGGCTTCCGCCTTGTCTTTTTCGGCCTTCTCAGCTTTCTTCTCGGCAGCTGGTCGGGCCTTCCTAGCCTCGTTCTTGGCATGGTAATAGTCAAAGATGGCTTGGAAATCTAGTTTAGCAAATTCCTTGATGTCGACCTTTTTGCCGTTACGATCCGTAGCACCACCAGTTCGATTGAGTATTTCCTTGAAGTCGGCGAAGAAATTCTTTTGGAAGATAGGGTTTTCGACGTTATGAGTTGAGTTGAGCATCGAGCCGAAAAACCCAGCAACCTCCTCAGCTTCGACATGGAGATTGACCGGAGTACCGTTGTAGACGAGCTTTACGTTCTTTGGAAGGGGTTCATAAGCAGGAGGGAACAGGACGCCATTGTGTTCAAGAGTAGTCCACTTGACGCTATCATCCTCCTTCTTAGGAGCGTCCCACCAGCGATATTCTGCTTCTTCATCATCTTCGCTCTTAGACGGCTCCTCGCTTACTTGCTTCTTCGCCTTCTTCGCCGGGGTCTTCTTGGCAGGAGTAGACTTCTCAGCCTTCACCTTGGTTTTAGCAGTCGCAGTAGAAGCAGCAGTCTTCACCTTCTTACGAATAGGCGCGTCGGAATCGGAATCTTCTCGCTTCACGCCATTTGCCTTGCCTTTTCCGTTGACACCGTTGGATAGCCGCTTCTTGCCCTTCGCGCCTGCCAAAGGTACATCATCGTCGGAGTCATCCTTGATAGCTTTCTTCGGAGTGGGCTTTTTCGCTTTAGATTCTTTCGCCTTAGCCTCGCTGGCATTGATCGCCTTGGCATCTTTCTCAGCGTTCTTCTCGATAGCTTTTCTCTTGGAAGCGAGCTTTGCATTTAGAGGCATGTCATCATCGGAATCTTCGGGCATGGCAGTTTCGCTAGCAGCAGGTGGAAGCTTCCCTTTCCTCTTGCTAAGAACCTCATCGTCAGAATCATCCGAGACAACCTTCTTCTGACGCTTCGCCTAACCTGGCAGTTAGTATGGAAAATTTCTAGCTCGTGTCACCGACCAAATGAGCAATAAATGAGCACGTACCAATCGTCCATCTTCCGAGTCTGACTCGTCCTTGTAGCTTACGCGGGTGGTAGAGGATCGCGACTTTCGCTTCCCGTTGCCATTCGTGTGAGACGAGGCGTCGCCAACGGGACCGTTACGAATGGACACGGGAGCAGGCAAGGGTTTGGCGTGGCTATCCATAGCTTTGTCTTCGGCCTTCGAGACGGTTGAAGCTGAGACTAGTATTAGAATGGGGTGTCAGTGCTATCAAAATCTGGGGAAAGATCAAAGGGAATGCGCGTCCGAGTTGGGTGCATGAAAGAAGGCGTGAATTTGGGAGTGAGACCGATAGAAAATAGAAACAAAGAGGGAACGAAGTAAAATAACTTACGGTGACCATTAGAGCGAGCCAAAGGCATATCGTCGTCAGAGGAATCGGAAGCCATCTTGGGCGCGTGGTGTTGTGGGTTCGCGAGTTGGTGAGTTTTGTGAAGGTGAAGAGTGAAGAGTGAACTTGAAGCAGACGGATTCGGAAGGAATTCGGTCTTTGAAGTAAAACGATGTGGGCAAAAATAAGAGTTCTGAAGATGATCCTGTCGCGTTGGAAGTGGTAGAAGGGTGGATTACACCGTAGTGCACCACCCCGATCTATGAGAGGGAAGGGGCACACAAAACTGGGAGAAGGAAGAGGAGAGATGGTGAGATTGGAAGGGCAGAAAGGGAAAAGTCAGAGGCGTTGAGTGTGAGGACTTGGAAAAGAAGGCTTCATTGGAGTCTAGCCTAGCACCGAGCCAGTTGCTTGAGTCCGCAGCAGATCCTATTGGTTGATTATTGTCCTGATTAGTGGAGAAAGGCTTAGAAGTAGAAGTCCAAGAAAAGAGCCGTCCCAAGAATGCGCGTGCTGCGGCCTGCGTTCCGCTGGGTCTTCTGAACGCAACGTGTACGTGTAGTGTATGAGTAGTGTACGTGTAGTGGTAAAAAAAAAAAATTAAAAAAATTTTGTTAGTAAACCTCCCTGGTGTCTAGGTATATTGTAGCTAAGCTGCTAAGGTAAAAGTCAAGAATGTCCGAAATGGCTGGCCCGTGGCGCTTCTGGGGATGACGGGTAAGTGTTTAGGTAATACGAACTAGTTACTGTGCATGTGGATATAATAGATTGAATCCACTTCTTATTATTTCTTATTATTAGCGACCGTACACTGTACAGCCGTAGCAGTAGGAACATCGATATAAGCACAGACCACCTCTATACCTCAGGTAGACCGATAATTTTCCGGCTTCCGTGGGACCTCAGTTTGGCAAAGTGCCCACTCCCTGGTTGAAGCTTTTGGCAGACCAAACCTATTGAACCTTCATCAACTCCCAGTCACCAATTGATTGCGCATCGCATCGCAATCAATTCGTCTGACGGTTCACGGATACGACTCCCTGTTCATTCCTTCAAGATGCTTTCAAGGGCAGCAAGACCGGCTCTGAGAGCTGGAGCTGCTGCTGCGGCTATTCCTGCTCGGTACGTCGGACCATATATGAGGCAATTCGCACGATACGCTTCAATGCTTCCCCACACATCATTGCAAATTTAGAGAAGAGATGGTCGGGAAAGAGAGAAGCGAGGCTAATTAATTGTAATGGTACAGTACCGCCAACAATGGAGCTGCCGGCTACGCCACGCTACGAGAAATCGAAGGCCGTCTGAAGTCTATCCGCAATATCGAGAAGATCACCAAAACCATGAAGATCGTCGCTTCCACCAAGTTGACCCGTGCCCAACGTGCCATGAACGACTCTCGAACGTACGGAAAGACCTCCAACGAAGTTTTCGAGTCCGCCGAGACCAAGCCCCTCGAGGGTGAGGGCAAGAAGACTCTGTACATCGTCTGCAGCTCCGACAAGGGTCTCTGCGGTGGTGTTCACTCCGGTCTCTCGCGTTTCATGCGCCGAACCATCGGCCCCGACAAGCAGCCCGCTGACCTCGTCCTCCTCGGCGAGAAGTCCAGAGCCCAGCTGTCTCGTACCAACGCCAAGGACATCGTCCTCACCTTTTCCAATATAGGGAAGGACATCCCCACCTTCGCCGACGCCCAGGCCATCGCCGACCAGGTTTCCCAACTGCCGACTGAGTACTCCGACATCAAGATCGTTCACAACAAGTTTATCAATGCCACCAGCTACGAGCCCGCCGTCGTCGAGGCCTACTCCGAGGAAGCCATCGCCGCCTCCCCTAACTTCTCCGCCTTCGAGGTCGACGAGGAGCTGCTCTCCAACCTGCGGGAATACGCCCTGGCTAACTCCCTCTACTGGGCTCTGGCCGAGGGTCACGCCTGCGAGATCTCTGCCCGACAACAAGCCATGGATGTAAGTTTTCTCTGACCTAGTGTTGTCATCAGCTCCGTTTACTTACAATCATTCGCAGAACGCTTCCAAGAACGCTGGTGATATGATCAACAGATACCAGATTCTCTTCAACCGAACTCGTCAAGCCGTCATTACCGGAGAACTGGTCGAAATTATCACTGGTGCCACCGCCTCGGAGGACATGTAAAGTGTGGATAGAAAATAGATGGGAGTGAATCCAGTCGCATCTTCCTTTTGTACCAAAGTACCCTAAGCAAAACCTCGGCCTTGCTGCCCTGGATGTACCAATTCCTCAATCCTCTAGATGTCCATTCTGCTTCCTGTGAGCTAGGTGCTTGATTGATACCTGGGGCACTACTATATCTACTACTTGCTTTGTAAGGCCGATGTTTCGACCTTGCAAGAATCAAAGCTGTACGAAATTAGTAGGTTTTTTATAGAGACCTAATGTAGCATTGATTATTTCTGACATGACAAGAGGACCAGTCCACACCATGACGGACAGGACTATGCAATAGATAATAACTCCTATGTCTAACAAATCAAATCTAACAGTACATGAACCCCTTTCGATGGTGAGTTTCCCTAAGCAGCTCGTGCACATAGTTTCTACTCTCTTCTATTCAAGCTTTCACTCACCAATTGTCTTAAATATTAGATTATTGACCGGAGCTAGAGGCAATGTTATCCGATCTCTACTTCGTGTGATAAAATAGACACTACTGGAGATATCGTTCTATCACATTCCCCTTCATTGATCTTATGAGAGTGCTTTAGTAGCCCCGTTCCCCAAGTTCCCATTGCCTTGTGTTTATCTTGTTAGTTATCTAACTACCAGGTAGGTATGTACTGATTCAAAAGGACCTAGTTTTGATCCCTAACTCGTAGAGCTGCCTCACTGAAACTTATGGAACTTCATCTTAGCCTAATTCATCCACCTGCTTACGCGTGGCATATCATACGTCAAACTTGCTCCTCGCATCTACTCTGCAAGCGTGGCGAATCTGACAATCTAGCAAGCATGAGAAATAGTAGTAAAGGTAGTTGTAATTCATGGCAACAGTGTCGTGTTTATTTGTCCCCGTGCAAACACGCATATACAGACGAAGTAGCAAAGAGACCAAACTCTCTTGCTCCCATCGTTGATAGATCTATGGCATGGATTTCATTTCTAGAGCCATACTCAAGAGAGGCAAAATCTCTAGCTAGCTTAGTTTTACAAACTTACTTACCCCTTTACCCCATCATCTCTCTAGTCTATACGCCCTTCCACCACTAATTTCCCGTCAGTTAATAGCTTGTTCTTCCAAGCTTATATCCATCTTCTAGATATATATGCCGCTCTAGATGTCTACGTGGGTACTAATTACTAAATGCAACATGCTCAGCTCCTTACGTTATCTCCCCTTCCCTGGAAACAGCGGATGCTCATTCACGCCTACCTGCATAGAGCATCCCTGCTTCGAGGCAGTAATCAGGAGATGTTCTATAGCAACCACCATCTAAGGCGTAATGGTGGGTTTTCCAGCCCGCGTCCAGATCATCCTCCTAGTCATAACAAAGCAAGCAATCCCCATCATCATCATTTACCCGCAACCCAATATCAGACGTCAAAACAGCACCTTAGACTAGGTACATATACCAACACTCATTTACAAACAGGAGACACACATAACCACGGCATGTGAAGAATGCAACTCAGTACGGATTAGATGGCTAGGGGCTATGTACTTCGACCTCGAAGGGCCATTAAGACTGAGCGTCTCACGGCCCTTCGTTGCCACGAACTAGGAACGCAAGCGCTATGAACGGCAATACACACCAACGCCTCTCCGATGACTTATTCCCAATGCAAAGCCAGTACGCCCACGTTTTCCGGCGCGACCTCCTCATACTTACGCCGTATACACCTTTTGTACACACCTCATATCCTCCTGATGGAAACCATGCGTATAATCGAATAAAGTGTGGGGATTGGAACGTAATTCGTCGTCCCCGATGTGAGCATCTTATCACGCATCAACTTCGCTCGCCTCGCTCTCGACGTAGCTATTAATTCTAGCTCGCCTCTTCTCCCTTCCGCTTCCACCCTCACTAGACGGGCTTCCCGCATCCTCAAGCACGAGCTTGTGGTCACTCTCGTACTTGCTCCTTATCTGCAAGTACTTTTGATCCCACTCCTTGGCCTGGACCTCCCAAGTTTTCACCGACTCGGTGTAGGTCCGTTTGATCTCGGCAGCTTGGTCCTCAAAAGGCTTTCGCTCTTCTGGTGATGCCTCCTTCCACAACTTGCTCGTCATAATGCGCACATCGTTTGGACCTGGTTTGCCCTTACCGGGCCGCCGCCCCTCCTCACAGCGCTTACGCGCCGTCTCGAAGTTTTCTTTGCTGTACAGAAGGTAGGCGTTAGCTGCGACCTTCTGGGGTCGCCAAGGCCGGTCGCCAATCTGCGTAACAATGTGCTGCCAGGCGGCAGCCTCGTATGCATCAACACGAGTTTGCTTGATGGACCTGGGAGAGGTCGGCAATGAGGCGTCGCTAGGCTCTTTGCGTTTTAAACCTTGAGAGGCGAACATAGAGTCCTTTGGTAGTATAAGAGGACTTGGAATTTCGATCGGACCAAGCATAGCGCCGATAACCTCGGACGCGGCGCGGAGACCAGATAAATAGGCGCCATGTACCGTGGCAGGATGGGTCTCGGTTGTATGTTCGCCTGCGAAGAATAGATTGCCGACGGGCTCTGCCATTGCCTGATAGTCATCTGGACGCATTGAAGGACCGGCAGAAGAATAAGATCCTCGGGCAAATTTGTCCGAGCCCCAGCGCGTGACGATGGAATGGACCGGCTGGGGGACTTTGCCGCCATAGACGTTTCGGAGAACTTCGGTGGCTTCGGCGACAAGCTCGTCATTCTTAGAGTGTTCGGTGTCGAAACCAGCGTCTCCGGCCATCAAGCCGATGAGGACCGGAATGCCGCTTGTATTCGATACATTAAACCATTGAAAGCAACGTCCGCGCTGAGACGAATACTCAGTCTGCTTAAGACTATGGCGAGAAGGTGGCGTTCGAAGGCAACCGAAAATATCCTTACTAGTATCCCAGAATGCTTCCGAGTAGACAAGAATAATCTTGTTCAGAATGCCATACCCTAAGCGACTGATGGCACCCGCTTTGGAAGACGGCAGAGGAGGATTAAACTCGACGTTGCCGTGCTTGAGAACTCCGAGAGGTATAGTCGAAACAACATAGTCGGCATCGATAATAGTTCCATCTTCGCATTCGACGCGTGCCGCCTCAGACTTATCCGGACTGTAGGATACCCGCTTGACAGCAGCATTCTTTCGTACGTCCAACCGTGAAGGCATATTCGCTAGACCCCACGGAACACTTTGGTAACCACCAATTACCATCGAGTGCTTCCCCTCCCATTCGTTGCCAGCGTCTATATCCCAGCCCCCGATGCTAAGCTGGTTGTAGTTTGTGGCGTTGCTGTACTCGAGATTGGCTACATGCCAGTTCATGAGTCTGAAGTCTTGAGATGTGAGATCGACAATATTCTTGTATTGTGTAATTGCCTCATCCATAACGGAGCCAAGCGTAGCATTCGGAGCTTTGGCTGCTGTATCAAGATCCAAATCATGGTCCTCGGTCACATGGTCTTTAAGGGTCCACCCCATCAAACGCGCCTTATAAGCTGCTTTGAGAGTGGCAGGAGTGCCTGGTTCAACATGTGTTCTTCCAGTTGCTCGGTCTGTAGAGACAGGAACAAGGCTGACCTCAGGCCCTAAGCTCTGCTGTGAGACAGGTAGTGCTTGCGGGAGGGCAGCTGTTGCTTCTTCGGCCTGGGCGATAGTTCTCAGACCTTCAGATGAACTATCACGACCTTCATCCATCAAGTCTTTGTTACCTTCGATGAGTTTAGAAGGTGGATTTTTGAACTTATAGTCGCTTACTCGATCCAGGCAATCGTTATAGAGTTTCTCGACAAGCCGATCTCGAACTTCGTCGACTGCCTTGCCATTTGAATCGTAAAGGGTGGTGTCTGATCGCAAAGCGTAGTAGGGCAAGGCCATCTGGCCTCTCACTAAGACATTTAGGGGATTACCTCGCTCAAACCCAGTGATGATCATGCCGCCACACTCAACGCTATGCCGTCGACCCTTAAAGCCGATGAGATGTTGACTTTTGCTGCCGTCTAGCGCGCGCGAGTACACACGACCACCTAGGCGATTTCGACCCTCAAGGATAACCACTCTCGGTGGTTCCTCTCCTAAGTCTTGGAATTGTCTAGCATATTCTTCGAACAGACTTTCGAGATGTCTCGCACACCCAAGACCAGCCATGCCGGCGCCGAGAACGACTACGGTCTTCCCCTTCTTCAGGCTTGTCCTCCTCGACCGCTTTCTAGACGAGGGGGCTGTCGCACAACCGTAGTTGATGTATCCAGAACGAGCAAGCCAATCGTAGCATACGCTTGCAGCATCAAACCATCTCTGGTCTTTAGCGCATCCGACAGCCTCTTCACGAGAAACACCGATTTGTGGGTTGTTTAACCATAGTCGTAGAATCCCGTTTCGGATATTCAGATAGGTGGTCACCTGAGCGTGGCTAAGGTGATGTCGCAACATCAGGTACTCATCCTGATGTAAGGCGTACGGATTCAACCTAGAAGACTCGGCGGCGGCTATGCATTGATTGGCATAGTCCTGCGGAGCGATATCTGTGGGGATTGATACTCGAGGCCGCACGTTGAACGTTCGTCTTTTCGTAGTAGTAGTAGCTATAGTGTTGATAAAGGCATTATCGACACGCGTGGCTACTGTTTCTTGTGGACCATCCATCTCAACCGGCGTTGTCGCTTTACTGGACGGCGACGACGTTGTAGGAGGGGATGATAGTTCTGACTGATCTGTGATAGCCGAGGCCGAAGACTCGAATAAGCTATTCGGGTTTTCATGAGCGGCTAGTAATTTGGCATCAGGAACAGGTGATTGATCCAGATGAGATCTGCTGTCTTGTTTAGAAAGGGTAAGAGAATATTAAAGTATTGAATCTGCGATGGGCTGATCAATGTGGATAATCACATGAGAGAGACTTACGTAGGAGTTTGCTGTGATACAGGCGCGGAGGCCATATTTTCCATATCGACGTCCATACCGTCAATTTGCACGATGATTTCGGATTCCGTTCTCGGGGTTTCTCTCGAGTTAGACATTGCCTCGGCGTTGTAAGAAGCGCGCGAGTCTGCGAGGAGGGCGGTAGGTAGAGATTTTGTGATATCCGCCGGAGAGGCGAGAATCGATTCCAGGTGATGATCTAATTCCTCTAAATCCATCAGAGGACCTGACCCGATACAATTACCCTCCTCCAACAAGGTCACTTGAGTGCTTCTCATAGCTAGCCAGCTCAGGTGCCGTGTCTAGAGAGACGCATCGATATATGGGTATGAACGAGATCGTCCGGGGATTCGAGTATGTACGTAGAGCTTGGCTAAGACTCCCATTGAATATCAGATATCCGTAGAGTCTCGCCCCCTGTGTGCAATTGACAATGGACGGCCACGCCGACTGCTGTAAGTTGGATTTAGACCGGACTCGGAACTCGTCAGTCTGAAGAGTCTTGTTAGTCGATATAAGTAAGGGCTCGCCTCTTATCAAATCGAATGATCATTGCACAGTGGGTATTAATCTGGAACGGTACTGTACCTTTATGAAGTGTAAGCTGCCTTAAGTACCTAGGTAGGTAGGTAGGTAAATAGGAACCAAGCCAGCTTTGAGGTTTTAGATATATGTGATGTCAATGGAAGACAAGTTGCGCCTAATGGGCATGGGTGGTTGAAAGTTTGTCGATTTTTACATGCCGCTCGAGGGGCGGCAGGGTAAGATTGTTATGGGCTACGGCGATAATTGAGACATCAGAGGGATAAGAGGTACTTCAAGTCAGCATGCATGCTGGACCTATCTATTTTGTACATTGAAAGCTCACGTCCCACTTCAAATTTAGGAAGGGGTTCTTCTCCAAGCCAGCCATCCAGCCTAGGCGGGTCGTGCTCCCCGCCCGAAATCCCGTCCGACACTAAACCCAAAGCCAGCTACCACTATAGGCACGTGATAAACTACAAGGCCTATTAAGGGTAAATGGTTTTTGTATTGCACCTCTTGTTCCTCCAAATTCGTCTATCGGTTCTGGCCGTAGGTCTCTCTTCCGCCATCTATCAGCGCAGTCTTCAGGTTATAAGACGTGTTAAATATAGTGGAATTATCTTTAATTTGTACCTGCTACTATCTCCTTGGTCTAGACCTCAATGTCTGTACATCGCCACACCTACCTCCTAGTGGCCGTGCCTTGTTGGGGGCCAACACACATATAGAAGGATGGTCTTTCGTTCCATATGAACGTACGTCAATCACTCTTATTATCTTGCTAGGCCAATCTTGCGTAGGTAACAGATGTGCTACTGTGCTGTAGTCGGAGCCGTAGTCTTAACCGGTTCTCTCGCAAACGATTCTTTCTCTACTGCTGCGTCCATCATCTTATTCCCGCTAATGATAGATGTTGTGCAGATAACGATATTTCGCCGGGCTGAAAATATAACATGTTAGTTAATTCACAATAAAGGGGTGGGATATGGAAACCGACCTTCTTCTTTCTTCGCGATAAATCGTAGCGCAGCGATCTCGGTAAAGGTGATACCACCCACGAACACAACAAATACCGTCTTCTTATCGCCGCCTCCGGATAATAGAGCCCGAGCCTTGACGGCTTTGTCCTCGCCCTTCTGCAATTCATCAAACGCTTGGCCTCGCGCATGTTTCACAGCCTCGTCAAAGCCTCGCCATCCTTGTGCGCCGCTACCGGCGGTTGCGCCAGCGCCAGTCACTCCATTCCCACGTGTGATGGAGAGGAGATATTGCTTTTGCAGTAGACACTGAACTAGTCGTATAGAAAGCGGCGCATATCCACTGTAGACGTAGGCGATATCGTTCGGGTCGTGCTCGTTGACCTCGTCGACGATCAAGCGAAGCTGTTTCCGCAAGTAGGTATAATTAGTTTTGGTCCCTGTTGCCGTCCCCGAGCCTGGCATGGGAATCATGCTCGCCATTGGTGAAGTGCGGGATAAGAATAGCTGGAGCTTTTCCAGGTTGTGGAGAGTAAGGAGATGTTGGTAGCCGTAGCCCTCTAGGACTAACCGCCTAAAGTGGTCGAAATCTTTGGATTTGATACCGCCAGATATGCACGAGTAGATGCATAGAAGCCTGAGTATTTCCCGCAACGGTACGTCCCTGGCTATTAACTCTTCGATGGCGTCGAATTGAGAGCTTGGATCGGCACCCGCGGCGAGGTTTTGCTGCACTTCTAACATGCGACTGAATTGGTCTGTTCGTGTATGCTTCATGATCTCCTCTGCAAGTCCGGTATGGATTTTTAAGCTTTGGTGCTCGGTTTGGTAGCCAGGTAGTTTCTTCACAAAGTCTTTCAGTTCCGCTGTGGTTTTGGAGGTATGTCGGCTATCATAATCACTCTGTAGTCTTCGCGCGACTTTGTTAAGGAGTGTGCCGACTATTGCGAAGTTCGTATCGCGGAGTCCCTCGTAGAGTTTATCTGACGAATCCAGTTGGATTTTGCGTTTCCTCGAGGTCGAAGCAGCCGTTGGAGGAGATGCTGTGCTTTGAGCCGCAGTTTGTGGAGGCGCACCTACGATAGTAGAATCAATATCGGTTTGGTTATTTTGAATTCCCCAGACCTCGTCGATCAACCCTTCATACGTCAACTGGGTGAGTAAGGGTGTGACAAAGTCCACTTCACGGTCAATTATGATGACGCTTTCTATGGTGTTGCTCGGAGTAAGGCCGGGTTTAGAGCCCTCGCTTGCGTCCTCTCCGGCTAGAATCTCCTGCCGCATCCTCGTAAGCAGTTCCGCTACGCGCTTCGCATTGTCGCCTTTACCGATAACGCGCGGGAAAAGCCCATGTTTCGATTGGATACCCATCAGGGCTTTCGCCATTAGGAAGGTCGGCGTTGTATCTTTGAATAAGAAGAGGTCTTGAAAAGAGGATTCGAGTTCTAAGGATAAGACATCTCGTTCAAGCGGGAAGAAATACAGCGGAAGTTCAGCTATGCTCACGTCGCCTAGCACCCCAGCTTCCTCCAGAATCTTGTCGGACACCAGAGTACGGCGAGGTACCCAGAAGACGTGGAATTCATGGCCGGTTTGACTCTCGCGCTGTAGCCGCTTAATCTGCTCTACGCTATATGTTAGCACGTTATGATGGCGCCTCATGCAGTGGATTCAGCGGAAGAGACACTATAGGTCGCGCTTATAAGATATTCATGTTGGGCGATATTAACTAGCAACAGGGATTGGGACGGATGAATCCATGATGCCTACTGTAAGCCCGTGGCGCTTAGGTGCTAGATAAGATATCGGGGGTGAAAAAAGGCTGAAGGGCGATGACAGACCTGCTATGGATTGAGCATGACGAGCACACTCTCCCCGTGCCATGAACACTACATTGCGCTGGCTGGTATCGGCATTCTTATTTTCTAAGAAAAAGAACTTGTCTATGCCATAATCTTGTAGGGTCGAGACCTTGACGACGACGCCAATTGGGCCGGCCAAGCTCCGCTCGATGACGAGGTTTTTCTTGCCGCGAACCTATGGCAGTATCTGTTATTCTCACGACCGTCTAGTCTAGGGACGGCGGAAGGCAGCCTTACTTACGCCTTCGAGGAGATAGAGGAGGTCTTTCCGAGACTTCTCTCTGATCTGTTCGGCGTCGAACCCCACATGAGGAGCCATCATGAGCTCGAGCTCTTCATGGGGGTGGTGCTTCTGAGAGGAGGGTGGAGGTTTACGAACGTGAGCTGGAGCTGGAGCTGGAGCTGGAGCTGGAGCTTTTGGCAAATAGCTAGGAGATTGGAGGTAGCTAAAGATCGCCTGCGAACTTGCATATGTCCGCTGTGGATAGCGCAGGCTTATCACTTATCGCCTATCCGATCACTTCCCTCCTTTTGGTTAGTGACTTGGCAGAGCCGGGTACGACGTCACAGCTCCGCATTAATAGAGCTTATCGATGAAGCGTCAGATGCGTCGAAACTTAAGGGACCAACAGACCAACAGATCAACACTCTAAAACACCAACTGCAACACATCATTAGACGCCGATTATATGGTTACAAGGAGTCTTTAGTCCTACCTACTTATATGTAAATACCTACCTACCTTAGGTATCTGATGGTGGGACATGATATTCTAGGATTGCTCTCAACAGCTTGGAACATGAAATTAAATGGTATTTTGTACTCAGCAGGTGGCATTCTACCTGGAACGTCGTGGAATTGCAATTCACGGAAAAGCACCCGTAATGAAACCTTCGCTATGAGAATGGTGTCCTAGTATGTGTTGTTCGCGCCGTAGACTGCCACACCCTGTCCATGCCTCCATGTCAATCAGAAAGAACTCCTCCTTGATGAGCCGAGCCGCCACACCCGCAGGTGTTCAACTCCTTTTTTTTTCACGCAAAATCTAGCCCAACCAACGACCATAACGACCATGCATGCTGAAAAGGAAATGTGTCGAGTTTCGACGCAATGGAAGAAGCGCTACCAATGGTAGTGCGATGGAGGAATGCAAGCTCGTTACGCTAGGCCTCGATTCTTCTATACGTCGTTGTCGTGATAGTAGAAGTCAATGTCCCTAGGTCGCAGGCGATTTCCGCGTACGAAGTCCTCATCGCCGGGTGGGCGCTCGTTCCGGGTGTTTCCAGTCAGCATGCTCTGGAGACTCATACAGACGCTCTCCACGTTCTGAACGGGGCTCCATCCTTGAGTTCCGAGCAGGTCAAGACAAATGATGCCATTGGAATAGATATGGGGGTGCATAGGAATTGGTCGATCTTCTAGCTTGACAAAGGTCACCTCGGGAGGTTCTGTCATACTCGCATTAGTTCATCGAGCTTCAACGGGTAGCTAGGCTAGGCTGCATACCAATAGGGTACGCGTTGCTAAACTTGAACTTTAGACGGTACGTCTGGCCTGCATACAGAGGGTTCTGATCGAGAACCTGGATATCGAGGAACCATTCCTCTAAGTTGTCGGCGGAGACCAAGGCGATGCCAGGTGGTAAGCTATTGGAGATCTAGCGACGAAAGTACCTGGTTAACGAAAGTACGTTGTGCAAACACACGGTCCTTGTAAAAATAGAAATACCTTGGTTAACTCTTTGCCCAATCTCTTGGGACCTAGGCCGGCCATTTTCAGCGCAAGAGGAATGAGCGCGTAAAGGAATGCAATTCGTGTTGTAAGTATTTAATGTTCTTAGAAGGCAGAGTGGCGCTGCGGTTTCGATGTTGATTTCGTGTCGGATCGGATGCGTTGGTTCACTGAACCCAAACTCGCTTTAAAAATAGGGTGAATGGGTTTGCGAAACAATCGGATATGCCTGAGAAATGGTCTTGTGTTGAGAGAAACTCTTCTAGGCAAGTAGTCGAGGGGCTATCAGGTCGACAGGGAGGGCTTCAAGTGCGGATATCTTAGGTGGGATGAAGTCGTCCATCAAACTAAGGGGAACATGCCTTAAGTATTCTGCCTAATTCACTCCTAAGACGAGAGCAGTAGGTCCCTACTTCAAGGAAAGAAAGGTAGAACGGGCGATGGATGCGTTTGGGCTAAAGAAGAAGCGCATAGAGAATCGACGGTGGAAGTCCCCAAGGATAGAAGAATAGAGTTGCCCCGCAAGTCAACAAAGCTACCAGCGGCTGCAGAGGCCCGCCTTGCTATGTACCTACGTAACGTTGGCTAGCACCGGCTACCTAGGTACATACCCCTCCGAGCTGTTATCGATAAATGCAGAGTGCAGACCTTCCCGCTGCAAAACAAAACAGAGACATGAGCAACTTAGATCCCAGGTTAATGAGTTGCTGTCGCCTCAACTTGCTCCCTAGCATGTGATGTTTTCTTCATATCCGTCATCTGAATTTCCTCAAAGGTGTCTATCAGGTACTTGCACAGTAGGCCCCCAAGTTTGGTACTCGGGACCTTGTTCAGGTGTTAACGGTTGAGGCGGTACTTGTACTCAGCCACAAGTCTAGCTACATGAGGCAACCCAGGGGGGGCCAGCTTGATGAGCCCATCCGTAAAGTACATATGAACAAGCTAATCATCCACGAGTCATCCATGGTGCAAGTTATTGGGTTGCTCCAGTATTGCGGCTGAGCCGCCATCTAATGCGAAAGACCCTTTTACCATAGCGAATACGTGAATACTCTAATACGTAAACCCACCCCCGGCACAAGGTACCCGACAAGGCTTTCTCCCTTCGTCACATTCGAACCTGACAATAGCACATAGGATCTAGGGGGTGTTACCTCAAAAACCAGCCTACTTGAAGGGAGCCAAAACAATGAATGGTGTCGTTGATACATAAAACAAACATTGTAGATATCTCTATCTACTTCTACATGTAGACATCCTTCTATTTATCCAACTTAGTCATCATACCTCACCTCAGATTATATTGACAATAAGCAAACTATCGAGCTGTCGTATTACACGAAAGCGGAAAGCCACCCTCGCTCCATCGCTCCATCGCTCCAGTTTTATAAAGGACGATCAAAATTCAGCTGCTCCTACCCTCCCATTCTCCAGCCCTCCTATCGCTGTACCCTAAAATACATTAGGAGGGGTCTTTGAGGGGCCAATACGCGCACAGTACCCGGACTACCTATAACAAATAGTCCAGTTACCTGTACTCGTAAGTATTACCTAGGTAGCTGACGCTCCTCTTAGCTGCAAGACGTTTTAATGTTTTCCCAGCCCAATATTCCATTCCGTACCTTACTCGTATACGTACCTAACATATAACTCTGACCTACTTTCATTTATCTAGTGAAGCCTCGTCGCCTTCTTTTATCTTTTTGTGACTTAGGTCAGAGGTTTCTTCAAGACAGTACGCAATAGTCTTTAGCCTACAGCCTTCTCGCAGAAAGTCGTCCCTTTTTCAATCGAGGCCAACTCCGCCGGGAACCTACGACAAGCTTTCCAGGAAGCCCCTCATTCTACTTCGATCCTTTATCGGTCTACCCCACATCGCGATGAGTTGTGAGTTATCAACTAGCTACCTATTTTAGACCGCTGCTTGTTCCTGTTCCTGCTTCTTGGTCTCATGTCTCGGAAATAAACTATCATAGTTGTCCCAGCTACCTCTACAACTTGCCGTGTGCCCCTAACCGTTTTAGCCACCATTCGCTAACTTGGGATACCTTCAGTCAACGCTATGTTCAGCAGCTTTCGGGGCCAGCCCGAAAGCTACGAGAGGAAAGCCAAATACAAATTTGGCCGAACCCTAGGTGCGGGCACGTACGGCATCGTGCGCGAAGCAGACGGCCCCGACGGCAAGGTTGCTATCAAGATCATCCTCAAGAAAAATGTCAAGGGAAACGAGAGAATGGTATGGGACGAGCTGGATATGCTTCAGCGTCTGAAGCATCCTCACATCGTTCGCTTCGTCGATTGGTTTGAATCAAGGGTATGTCTTTAGCATGAGCTCCGTTACAATTGCGACATGGCCTAACTATGTTGTCTTTGCAGGACAAATGGTATATCGTCACCGAACTTGCCACGGGTGGTGAGCTTTTTGATCGCATTTGCGAACAGGGAAAATTCACAGAGAAGGACGCTTCACAGACCATCAAGCAGGTCCTCGACGCAGTCAACTACCTCCACAACAGAAACGTAGTACACCGAGGTAGGCAGACCTGATACTCCCCCCTGCAACCACTGGATGACCTCTCTAACTATCTATAACCAGATCTTAAGCCCGAGAACCTCCTCTACCTTAGCAAAGATCCCGATTCCGATTTAGTCTTGGCAGACTTCGGCATTGCGAAGATGCTCGACACCAAGGATGAAGTTCTCACTACGATGGCAGGCTCCTTCGGTTACGCCGCGCCGGAAGTCATGCTCAAGAAGGGTCACGGAAAACCTGTCGATATGTGGTCTCTGGGTGTGATAACGTACACACTTCTCTGCGGCTACTCCCCTTTCCGCTCTGAGAACCTCCAGGATTTAATCGACGAATGCAGCAATGGAAAGGTGGTTTTCCATGAGCGATATTGGAGGGACGTCAGCGCCGATGCGAAAGACTTCATCTTACGCCTCCTACAACCAGATCCCGATGATAGATCTAGCAGCCAGGTATGTGACACGTGATTTACCTGGAGACGCTCTGCGCGCCAATATTAACATCCTTATAGCAAGCTATGAAGCATCCCTGGCTAAGCGGTGAGAATGCTACCGACCACAACTTGCTGCCCGAAATCAAGGCCTACATCGCCAAGGCGCGCCTGCGCCGTGGTATCGAGCTCGTCAAACTGGCCAACCGTATCGAGGCTCTCAAGATCCAAGAAGACGACCCGGAGAACCCCGATTTCCCCGCCGACCCGGTCTCCGCCGCCGGTCAAGCCCAAGCATCCGCAGCCAAGCCCCCCTCGCCGAAAGAGGAGACCGGCAAGAGCAAGCTCACGCGCGCGATGAAGGGCGCCATCTTCCGCGAAGTGGTACTGGCTAAGGTCCGCGAGATGAAGGAGCAGGAGCAGACGTTGAAGGTGACGGAGGAGGTCGAAAAGGAGGCAAAGCGGAAATCCTTTCATGGGTGAGGAAGGGACCGACCAACAGACGCAACTAGATACCCCCGAGCTCCCTCGGAAAAGCCGGTGGTGGGATGGCATTAGGGCCGGGATAAAATCGATATATCGTAAACTACTGAGACGCCGCGATGCCTATAGCAAAGGGTGACAACGGAAAGTGGACGGACTGATCATTCTGGAACCCAAGGAAGGGCGGGAACATCGAGGCTTTTTGTCTTCTTTTTTTCCTCTATTTTTCACTTCTCCCCAATATCCATTTGCGTTGCACGAAAGAGCCATTTCTTAAGGCTAAGAATTCTGTTCTTTCGCGTAGCTGCTACGAGCAGTGCTGCTGAATTGACAAATTACGGCGTTACGGAACACTCTGTGTGTATTAGTTTCCTCGATATCTACCTACGTATCTCTGGGATTTCCAATGCGAGAAAGCTTGTAATGCAGCATCGTCACATACCAAGTGCATGATTTTATAATTATCGTTTGATGGAAAGATTAGTATTACATTTCCAAGCTAGCTAGCTACATGAATCATTAGGAATCGCCCTCTCTCTCTTGGCCCCCTTTATTCCATACTGAATAGTATGATATAAAAGGTAGGAGACGAGGGATATCGTGAGAATCGTTTGGCCCGTGATAGCCATCGGCGATACGTGCGTACAAGTACATTTCTTCGTGTCGATCTTTTCGCTTCCGATTTGTTTTTTTTGTCTTTTTTTTTCTCTTTTTTCACTTCTCCTTCGCGCCGTTCCCGTCGTTTGGTATCTTCCGGGCGGCTTCGTAGCCGGGTATAATAGTAAGTAACAATGATGAATGTTGGATGACGAAACAGCGACATGAATGATTTTTTCCCCCGGTTTCCGTTCCAACCAGCCTCAACTCCGTCCAGTCCAATACCCTCCGCGTCCGCCAATACAGTCAGGGTTATGGTACATTGGTAATAAACCAGGAAAATGTGCATAATACAAAAAAAAAAGAATCAAAGGCAGCAGAACGGAAGATTGATATATCTTCCAATGGTATGGGTTGTCGGTGGTCATGATCATAACCATGTCAGTGATAATTGACATGTCATACAAAGAGTCCGTTTGACACCGCGTATCGGGGACATGCTTTATACTCCCAATTCGCCTAGAACTTGCTCCCGGAGAGCCTCGTACCGTCGACTATCGAAACGCTTTCTACGCCAGCCCGACGCGCGCAGACGCTCGATGCGCTCCTGTAGGGCCTCGTTAGAGCCACGGATCGTAGAGGCGGCAGAAGCTGGTCGGCTGATCGCTCTAGGATTATCGAATACAAAACTGTCACGCAGACCGGGCGCTGTCCAGGGCGTCTTGCTAGAGGGCGACTCCGATTCAAGCTCGATGGGCAGCGTATATGCACGGTTTAGACGGGGCGGTGTAACGAGTTTCAAAGGAACGGGAGAGATGTCTGTGAACACTGTTGTAGTTGCCGGGGTGTCGTCGGGTGCGGCAAGGAGAGCCTCGATACCATCACGGTGCCAGGATACCTGCGAACGTAGGGCAGAGAGCTGTGCGGCAATTCTATTCATCGAACGCGTCTGCAGGAAGGCGTCCAGACTAAATTTGTCGTCGGCGGGACTCGACTCTGTCGATTGGTGGTCGCCAGGCATAGGGAATTTCGTAATATCTAGTGGCGATTCAGGAGGCGTTTTCGAGACCGCCGCCGACTTGTTCTTCTGCGCTGGGAACAGAGGGAAAGAATCCTCGAGGTGCTGAGGGAAAATATCATCCTCCCAACCCAAAGTAGGACTATCCGGGCGGATGTACGGCTCAGGTTGGAACTCGATCATATCATTCAACCCGGAAAACGAAACCTTCTTCTTAGCTTTTATCTTCGGCTTTGGGCTTGCCTTCGGTACAGCTCCATCCTCAACTGAGCACACGGACGTTCTCGGCGATGACGTAGTGCTCGAGGTTGACAAGCCTGGCGAGTGGAGGCTGGAGATAGTAGAGCTAGAAGCTGATCTCGTTCTACGGGTCACGTTTTCCTCCGCGCTTCGAATCAACGCTTCTGCCTTTTGGTAATGAGTTTGGGCGTCGCGAAGTAGCCTGGTGCGATAGTTGGAAGAACATGATAGTGGTCGCGCACACAGCTCAAAAGAAGAGGCGGCGTAGAAATGTAGGTAGATGAGGTAAAGAGGTTCCACAGCCGATGGGTCCTTGAGATTATCCAAGACCTCACAGCATCTTGTTGAGCATGCCCGGTACTTGCGGTTGAGATACTTGCGCTTCACCTCGTCTATCGCGTTCTTCCATTCCAAAGGGGTGAACGGGATGATTGGGAGTGTAGCCGGTGGCACAAAAGAGCCACGTTTTGTCGGCCGAAGGGATGGTAGCGAATGTTGGCGGCGGTGGATGAGCGATGAAGATGGAGACGGTGATGGTGATAGAGCGAATGACGCTCTTCTGCCCGGCTCGGTAAGAGTTGAGCTAGCATTGAATCTACCACCCCCAGATGACGGGAGTAACAATGGTATTAGCCCGCTCATGGTTGCGTCGACGAATGTGAGTGGTTGTAATGGTGATGAGCCCGTCGCGTCGATTTCAGCGAAGGAACCCCGTGGTGGTTATATTATGAGATCTATATCTCTTCTCTATCGCCCCGTATGTCGAGTCCAGTGAGACAGCAGCTGAACCGTCCCGTGATAGGAACGGTCAATTATGCAGGCTACCGAATATTCGAGTGACACACCAATACACAACAGGATTTCATTGAAAATTCACACAAACGTGGCGAGTTGCGTGTATACGTTGGACAAGCTGAAGATTGGCTGTTAATCGTAGAATTTCGAGTATGACGAGTGATGGTCGAGACCTGGACTGGAATAACAATGCCTTCAACGACGTTCTGAGGTATGAGCACACCCGGGTTTTCCTTGGCCGTAGTGTTGCAATTCCGACGGAGTCCGATGACGAGGTTCAAATTAGCAATTAAAAACAACCGGGACACGGCTTGACCCAGTAACCAGTTCCTCTCGTTCGGTAACTGGCTTAGATGCGGATTTCGGTGTCTTAGGTGTGCGAAGTCGTTGGTAATAAATATTATTTAGATATCGTCCCCTTCGTGCCGTTTGGAGGCGGTTAAAAGGACAGAAAAATGAAGTACTCGATAACTGCAGGGCTGGGGACTTGAGACAAACACGTCCACCCTTTTCAACCCGTTGGTTCGGTTAACAAAGCAAAGCCGAGAGTTCAATATGACGACACGGACGAAGGTCAACAACCTCAGAGTTTATGTACTGTACGAAGTATAAGCAAGACGATGCAGGCGAGAAGAGGGTTGTCCCTGTTGATGCAAATGGTATGAGAAGCGAAGGACAGCAACAACACGAGGCACACGACGACGTCTTGGGTAGGGAAACAGACGAAACAAGATCAAAAGATACTTGGATAATAAGAAAGTCCGGAATCATGTCTATTAATCTTACAATTTCCCCGGGCCAGGTATCCACGAGCTTGGAGTCGATCATTTGCGCCAGTCTGCTAGTCTAGCCAAGGGTATCATGTGTAAATTTGCTTCGAGTGAGGTCAAAGCATCGATGCAGGCATCGCGTCAGAGAGATGATAGGTACATAGTACATGGTAGGTGCCCAAGCGGGACCTTGGATTGGTCCAGGTTTGTGAGAAGCAAATGATCGACGCCGGCATGGAATAGAAAATCCCTTGAGAGCTAGGGCTAGGATGTGAAGAGGCTAGCTCTGCATCGAGACTGAAGTACGATACTACGGTGTAATACCCGGTGGGCGTAGAATTTTGACAGGTAGACTCGAGATAAACAAGCATTCAAGCCTTGCCGTTTCTGGTCCACGTCCTCGTCCACATCTGCCACGGTCTGCGATGTGTGCTGTTGGCGTAGGGTGGCAGGCAGGGAGACTGACACCCAAGGTTGGAAATTCATTCCCCGTTGCGGACTGGGTCATTACCTGTCTAGGGTGGATGACGAACCAATTAGTGTAACAGATGCTCGAGACTCGAGCAGTCGAGATCCGAGCGCAGGCGAATATGACAAAAATGGACATGGGGAACAGATGGGACGAGGTTCGTAGCGAGTTAGGCTGCATGAAACCGGGAGTAAGAAACAAGCAAGGCAAGTAGTGGCGGGTGGCAGGTGGCAGAGATGGGCAGTGGTGCACGAAGCTACTTTAGGGTCCGTTCCATCCCTGTTCTAAACTACCCGACCTGGACTTACAGGCGACAGGGTTCAACTCCTTGCAGAACGTTCCTAGCACTAGCACTAGAGGTCTGGCAGGCCTCCCCTGAACCCCTGGTACCATTCCTTGTGCTATGTAACACTGCAGCCACAGAGTACCGAGCCAAGCAAGTGCGGTCCGCGAGCTGCGAACCCTTTTTCCTATTTTCCCGTCCCTACCTAGGTATTGTTCCTATTGTTCCTATTGTTCCTATTCTCCCCATTCTTCCCATCCATCTTACCATTTTATGAACGACAATTACATTACACTTCCATCCTGGCGGAAGTAATCAATATTGCAAACATGATGCATGTTCGCCTATACTGGAGTCTAGCATGACGAATCCTTTTCATACAATCGACAATCGCCTCGTGTCCCGCTCATATTGCCCTTGAGTTTATGTAAACAAACACCCTAGCAAGACGAGACGAGGACAAACACCGGCGCACAGATGACGATGCTAACAAGAGCGTAGCATCGGTGCATTTAGCGGTCTAGACACCGACCTCTATGTGGCCCAAGTTCTCATCCAGCCCCTTGTCGATTGTCCCAATCCGTAAATTCGTAATATTGCCCCCCTTGCTCAAGATGCCAGGAACAGAACGAAAGAGGTCCAAGCTCCTGCTGCGATGATACGCTGTCGCAGGAACATCTCGTTCATGACTGCACTTGTTGGTTGCTGCGTCGCAGCACATTAGTGCATACTACATACCTAGGTATGTAGTAACGATATAAGTGACAACATCTGAAAGCACCAGGACCAGCAGTTCTAACGTCTATCTGCGGCTGCCTTGCACCAACTAGCGGCGGGGGATTTATCGCGTGGGTGTATTTGTCCGGCCAATGGAAGACTCCCTAATGGCCCGCGTCTTGGACTAGGTACCACGCATGCATCCTGGATTTGACTTCATCACACTCGAGTATGTAACAATGATGAGGGGTTACGAGGATATCTGCACTCAAACGGCATGCGGGGTGCAGTATCCTACTCTTGGCAACGTCGTGATAGCTTCATCGAGGGTCCAGATCACACGCCGGATGGTTCCCCCCCCTTTTTTTTTCTTCTCCTCCACCGCCAGTAGCTCTACTAGTATTGATATGGTCACTTGACGACACACTTCGGCAGAGCTAATTGCTTACAATATGCCGACTACCGAATGCCAAGAATCCTTCTCTACTATTCGAAAAACATCATCGTAGGAAGATCATCGAGAGATACCAGTGTTGGAAGCCCCAGTCGTTATCTTGCATGTGAAGTCTGCGGACCCCCATAGCTCTATCACAACACGAAGACGAGCCCGGCGGGGTGCGGCGAAAGGGTAGAGACGATCATCTTGCCCCTTCGCACGAATGAGAATTGCTCGTAGAATATGGATCTTGCTTCATGTAAGATTACTGTCCGATAAAGAAGTTCGCAGCTGCTAGTGTCTTGTCGGTTCCTCAACGCCCGCAATACCGGCCGAAGTCCACTTTAAGTCAAGACTCTGCCATGGGAAGTGGAGAGTCGGAGAATTCATATGCAATAGTTGTATGCGAACTCTTCTCAGAACGGACATTATACCCCCTATAACTGACCGCTATGACAGAGCAAGGCTGGTCAATCACGGGCGTTGAAGGGGTTTGAAACATAGGTAGTTGTGGGCTTGATCTACATTGCATTTGTTTCTTCTCCCGTACGAAACATTGATATAGCCAACCTCTATGATAGAACCTCGCGGTACTAATGCCTGGAACAGGTCAGTTCTGCCGTTCGCATGGTCACTTATTATATATTATATATGACCTTGTCCTTGACTTCGTCATTGATGGCGACACAGCCTTCAGATCCCCCGTCTGCCGCGTCATGTAGTTCAGTTCGTTCTTCCGCAAAGAAACCCTCTATCTGACCTCTATTGGGATTAACAAGGACTCCTTTTTTGTCCGGAAGGTTGTTCCAGAGTATGCCCCCAATCTCTCCGTCCTAGGTGCTGTCACGAACCAAACGGACGCCGTTGACCTCGGCCCGGGGCCTAGACTATTTTGGCTTTCTTGGCTTTGCTTTTAGACAGTTCTAACTCGGGTTGTCCAGTCGTTTTAAGTTAGCACTTCGCGCGTGTCAGTTGGGCTATAACACGTCCGGATATGCACCAACCTTAATACCGTCTTCCTACGACGACGCACAGACGGGCGCAGCTTCACTTAGGGGACCCGTTAAAGTGCCCGTCACTTACGTGAGTACGTCAGCTTAATCATCCCGCACTTGTTTAACCTAGAGTTCCTGCGAGGCTGTACACCCGGCTATTGTGAATAGGAGGATTTCATTAAGCCGAAATAGTATCCCAAAGCAGCTCGATGAAACATATTGAGTGTATCTCGGACAGCATGGATAGCTAGGTTATCATGTCTACCTCTAGTAACTACAGTAACAGTGACGAGTGTCATATCCAAAGATACTTCACCCTTTCTGCTTTTCCCAGACATAGGTACGACTTTGGTGATCGATGAGGCCGACAATACAGAGTTTCCAGTAACGGCCTCGTAAAAGGCAGTCATGTCCACCGTCCAAATGAAATGGAAGGACAGTTCAGCCGTTGAAGATGCCGGTATATGAGTATCAAGTCAAGCTCGTCATATATTATTCCATAGACTCGTTTACAACAGCTTCTCTAGGAAACACTCTGTCTCTTCAAGCCTCTGCGCGCTCCAATATCATTACGTCTGAACACATAATCGTCGAGTCGAACTCTGCTGCAAATGTCAATCTAGGTAATCTAGTGGAACAGAGATATACCTTGGACACTCCTCTGCCAGCTTAACTGGTATTGGCGGCCGTTAGCATTAGTTTGAGGATTGCTGGTCCGAATTATGATCCCGACGAAATCTCCGCATGCGAACCCGGGCTATATCTAGGTGGCTAGGTTCTCTGAAGGTGAAGGATGTAGGGCGGTGCTATTTCGCTTGATAATCCGCACGGATTGTCATAGCAAATAATCCTCCAAATATAACAGGAGGGTCGTAGCACTGAGAACAGACAGTACCCTAGATTAGCAGCAATTTGACAGCCTGACTACAAGGCTGTTGATTAGAAATAGGGGTATTGATGACATGATCATTCTGACATTTTCTTCTTTTTTCTTTTTTTTTTCTTCCGTAACCACCACCAGCTCACCTTTCATGATTGACATTCAAAGTAGAATCGTAAACTGAATTTGTTGACCATTAGAACTACATTCTCGAATCTGTTATGTACCTACATTTCATTAGATCACACACAAGCGCCAAGTGTACTATTTGACTCCCTAAGCTAGCACTAAGAAGCATCTTCCGGCGCTGAGCTATTCAGGTGAATAGCCTCATCTAGACTAGTATCGGATGAGCCTCGCATCATGCTAGACTCTTTCCATATGCTTGTCCCTTGAGCGGCTGTGATAGATCATATCAGAACAATTGAAGCTTCAAATTCACCATCGCCAGCAAGGTCTAGCCAGGCAGTACGGATTCCATATGCAAAGGTCCAGAACCGTTTTCTCGAACGCCGTAATGGCAAATTCGGCTTCTATCTATGCGCCTCTAGCTCGTCGAGACTATTAACATATTCTTCGGGTTTGGCTTGCCTTAGAACAGAGCCTAATAGATCTACCCTCACTGCTAAGCCTTTAGACGACTACCGGAGGCATTCAAAACTAAGCAGTATCCTCTCTAGTCTGTCTACTTCCAGGCCACGATGTAGAGCTGGAAAATTCTCTCCAGCTGGCCACACATGACTGTTGAAAGTGATGATTGACTCTCATCGAGTCGTAGGAACGGCTCGAGACCGGGCAAGCGAGACGGCCCTTCATGCTTACGCATTTTAAAGCTAGCGGCAGCACTATGCCGCAGATTCATCACAAAGCTCAGTAGCAGAGGCCAGATGCGTGATGGTCGTAGGACGCAAGCCCACGGTAGCAGCGAGGTAAGATGCCATGAACGATATAAACCCATCTGCCATCTTTCCATCTAGCAGCATAACAGTTGACAGACGCATTAGAATCTCAAAGAGACCCAGCTCGCACACGTTACTCTTCAACCCGCATCGATATTTAGAATCCATTCTTCTCTCCTACCCTTGCTTACCTATATTTTCCTACAATGGCAGTCTTCACCACCCCCAAGCCCATCGACGCCGTTGCCATCTATACGATACGCAAAACATCGACACCCAGGCAGTGAGCATCAACGCAGCCCTCAATAATATCACAACCACGACCGCCGACGTCTGGGATCTCGACACGAGCAAGAAGGAGACCCCCGACGCCAACAACCCGTATTTATACCGCACCGAAACCCCGGCCGTAGTCCGCGGTAGAAGGCGACGATCGCAAACCTGTGGATCCGATACACCATCAGCCGGGCGGTAAATGCAGATGTGAGTATCGCTATGCTATATAGAACCTTTGGGAAGTCACGGTAAATCACTAACGACAGAGCACAGCAATCCCCAAGCTCTTCATCAAGCACGAAACCCGAGTTCTGGATCTTCGAGGGCGCTGACGAGATCTTCCGACTGATGAAAGAACTCGCGGAGGCGCTTGGGTCCGGTGGTCGCGGCGCCCGTCGGCGCTGTCGTCGTGCCGGCCGTCGTGCGCGGCATCAAGCTGGTGCAGCCCGAGGGCGTCTTCGACAGGGACGCGGCGCTGCGCCGGGCCCTGCTCGCCAACAGTGCTTTGCTCGTCGCGGAGCAGGAGAACGATATCGTGTTCGTGCAGCAGCTGGCACAAGCTGCAAATGCCAGCAAGGGAGAGGGTTGGTTCGACGACGACGGCGATTTCTTCAACAAGGAGAACACCTGAAGGCGATTGGCGCCATCACTGCGACCGCCATCCCGGTGACCACGTTTGGGCCCATCGGTGTCCTCCTGGGGTCCACTCTCATAACTGCGGGCACTGCTACGACTATATTTAACAAAAAAACCTGAAGTGGATTTTATTTAGGTCGTCCTTTCTGTGTTAGATTATAGAAATAGTAATAGCTAGAAGAAAATGGCTCCGGGAGCATAATCATAATAAGAATATTACGGGTTAATATGTATATGGTTAGGTAACGATAGGCAATATAGCTCCTTTATATAATTCAGTATAACATCAAAAGAGAGGCTAAATTACCCCAGACGAGTATGGTCGTCTTCTTGACGTTATCAATTTCGGTGGCCGCGTTTGCCGCCAACCTAGCGCTCACTTCCTGTGAGGCTTCTCCCCTTCGTTTTAATGCAAACACGACGAGAACAGGCCTAGAAAGGATAATATGCTAGATGTCTTTAGAAGACCATCAGTGACAGGCATTAGGGAGTAAACATCAAGCGCTCGATAGAATCGTCGCTGCTCTGCTCCTCAGGTTGAAACAGCCCTAGTTCGCATGTCTGCTGAAATTTTATCGATAAAGAAAGAGAAGATACATAAAAAAGCAGAAGAGCAAAAGACCAAAAGGGCAAAAAAACAAAAAAAGATAATAGTCGCGACAACGACAGGATTCGAACCTGTGCGACCGAAGTCATTAGATTTCGAGTCTAACCCATTAACCACTCTGGCACGTTGCCTTAAGGTCTGATGGAGTGTGAGGTGCTTATTACAAAGTATATAGCGCAAGCAAAAGTGACGGGTTTTGCTCCATTCCAGCCAATCAACGCCACGTAGCCCCTGCAGTAGCCACTCCTACAGCTTCAGCCAATAGAACGGCTCGAAATGATGTAGCTCCTAGGTATTCATCACCTCGTGATCACCTCGTACCATCGATCGGAATTCGCCAAACGTTGCCTCCTTATGTAAACAGGCGCCACAGGGATGAAGACGGTGCTCGATTGTGAGAATACGTCATCGCCTACGCAGTCGTCATTGCTCCCTTCAGCCTGTCGTCTGAACGGACAAACATGCATGTAGACGTAGTTGCAAGAGTAATGTAGTTGTTTGGTGCGTAATAAAGGTTTCCTCCTTTTCTGAGCACATTGACAGAGTACGCGATGCTTGAATGAATAGAATGCTGGAATAGAAATAGTTCCTGCGAAGAAAGAAGTAACTCCAAGCGCCCAGTTCCGCTCCTTTAGAGTGTTTGCAATGCCCCGTATGTATGATGTATGCGCCTTTATGCCACCGGATATACGTATATCAAAAACAAAAAACAGTCTTCACACGAAACCTACCTATTCCACAACCCATCTATACCTTAGGTACGTGGCACGTAAGTCAGCTCGCCGCGCCCTTGTCCGCATCCTCCAGCATCCTCTTCACGATCCTCGCGTGGATGCCCTGCCAGTTATTATCGACCTGGCCCTTCACGATGCCGACGAGCAGCTTCGAGCACGTAATCTCGACGTCCTCGACGAGCTCCAGCTCCCCCTCGCCCTCGCCCTCCCCGTCGTCCGCTCCCGCCTTCCGCTCCCGCACGAGCCACCGCGTCTCCATGACCACGGCGAGCGGGCTCCGTATGCGCACGAACAGGCCGTCCCGCACGTTGACCAGCTCCTCCTTGCTCACGACGCTCGAGCTCCAGACCGGGTTCGGCACGTGATCGACCACCTCGTAGACCCGGACCGCGGGTACGCTGACGGGGTCTACGTCCCGCGGCAGCTCGTGCGTCCGCCGCGCGCTTTCTTTTTCGTCTTCGACGGCTGTTGTCGTCGCTGCTCCTGCTGCTGCTGCTGCTGGAGGTGGTGCTAGCGTCCGGTGTGATACGTGGTGTGGGTCCGTCTTCAGGAAGAAGTCGTGGTCGTGCAGAAGCGCGACGGCCGCCTCCTTCGTGATCTTGCCTGCTGTTGCTGTTGCTGCTGATGCTGATATTGACGACGGGATTGGCGTCGCGTTGACCATTTTGGTCTTTCCCGTGAAAACTGCCCACTTGTTAGCAGGCTAGCTACATCATGTATGTTCATGTTCATGGGTAGTAGATATGTCGGGGGTTGTAGTTCACGATGAGATGTGATTGATCAATGCACGGCGCTGCTGGGGTGAAAAGTGGGAGGGGCAGGTGTATGGGATTTGACTTACACGACATTTCGGTATTCGGCTCTGTGTTTGTTCTTGTTCTATTTTGGTTTCTGTCTTTTGCTCCGATGTTTGCTGCTCAACTGGTATCTGCGACTACAGATATGAAAACGAAAATCTAGAATACCTATCTAGGTGCTTTAAAAGAAGAGATGGTTTCGCAAGTTTATCTAGGCGCGAATCCTCTGTTGAGCAAGTCGGTTGAACGTCAAGTCGCTTATCTACTCGCCAGCCCAAGCGGCAATATTTCAGCATATATCCCCTGACATCATTAAACGGTTTTAGGGGGGCAAGGGGGGCAAACGATGCGCCATCGCATTGCATGTTACAACTCCCGAGATTGCCGCATCGGGGTATCACCAACATAGCCTACAGGGGCCGAGGGAGCCTGAGGTGGCCCCCCTACATCACTTTACAGCACGGTCCGCTCGCCGCGAAACCATTCTGGGGCACACTGCCAAAACTCCATCACGTTTCAACCCGAGAAAAAAAAGGGGGGCAGAGTGGTAGGGTCGAGAATGGAAAGACAATTACCAACGTGCCAACCTTGCTACGGTCCTTGGTCCTTACATAGGGGTCCTATATAATCGACTCTCGCCTACCTCGTCCCGGTACTAATCAACCCGAACCAAATGTCGATCCTGTACCAAAGGCGGCACATATCAATTCGAATCACACAGCTGAAAAGGGGGAGCCAGCACTCCCAGAAGATCATTGATAGTTGGTTTTCGTTATTATAGCAGCTGCGAAATACAATAGCTTGTATTGTCTCTCATCTCGCCCCCAAGCCCAAGGCTAGAAGGCTAAGCCTCTGTTTTCCTAATAAGGGTATCTTAAGTATGACCGTCCCCAAATCACGTCGCATTCTCTAAAACTTTTATGTGTCGTATACCTACTGGTCCTTACAAAACCCACCCTACACGCCCTGCGCAATCACAACCTCTGCAGCTTTTTGGCCACTCAATCGTCGTCTAGAACCACGACTGCTTGCCCCCCCGGCGCTCGAGGCTTCGTGGTCGCCATGTTCCTGTGGTACGAGGCGTGCGCTGGGTTCTTAGACTGCATTTGTCCCTTGAGTTGATTCTGTTTTACGAGCGTCGGCGACTGCATCGCGAGCCGTCTGATCGCATCGTCGATTGCCCTGATCAAGTCTCCTACTCTATGATCCGTCTTGCTCGCCGCACAGTCGCCTAAGGACTGCCACCGTTTATCTTCAGCATTGAAGACTTTATCGAGCGCTTGCTTGAATTCGTCGTCAGGTCTCTTCACTGGTCCGGGTTCCTCACGGGATATGTGCCATTCCACTTCTTCGCGGTGTTCGCGAAGCCTGACTTGTAATGTCAATCGTCGTTGGGGGCTGACGACCCTGTTAGATCCAGGCAGATAGTAACGGATGACGAACCAATCGAGATGGTATGCAAACACTTCGGCCCGCCCTTGGTTATTTATCGCGAGATTCTCCCAAGCATCTTCAACCGAGTCGAGAGCACGATGTATTGGCAGAGTGCTCGACAAGAAGAAAGGCAGCTTCAAGCAGCGCAAATCCGAGTTGATCAGATGCTGGAAGTGATCTAACGCGCGTAGCTGAGGATTGCCTTTCTCAAACGAAAGCTTGATAGCATCTGGGCTGAGAACTAACGTCACCTTCCAGCGCTCATCGTGCAGCTGGCCTGCTACGTCGCTCTCCGACTTCGTTCTGTTGGTATATGTGACTACGACCTTAGTAAGTGTGATTTCTTCGCACTGGATATCTCTGTCGCTTCGGCGTATTGCGTCGATGCAGTCGGCTAGTTTGTCAATAGCCTGCAGCCGGTGTGCCAGCGTGTCCAGTATGGTAGTGCCAACTTCTGCTTCCAAACGAAGCGCGAACACTCCGAGGCCCCTATTAAACGCCACATCCCGTTCAACGTGGCCCTTAAGGAGACCAAATCTTGAAGGATCGGAAACCTTGAGTCGAGCATCTAGGAATACACGCAGCGACTCCTTCGGCGGTTCTTCCCTTGCTACTGCACCATTACTAGTGGCGCCATCGCGGTCTAGTATTTGCAGTTTTCTAGACGAGTTTCGGGTGCCTTTAAACATTATCTGCACGAAATCGAGAGCCCAACTGGCCACCCGTTTCTCTGATTCGTGTGGTCGTCTGAGAATATCTGACAGCCTCAAGAAGATAGCAGGTACCTTCATGCTCGCGGGGATGGAGTAATTAGTTTCATCGTGCGTAACTTGCTTTATCCGTCGTTGGCGCAGAGTTCTTAGATCCGTCGATTGCGAGATCATCGCGGCGGTAAACATGGTCAAGTTAGAGAAGAACTTATCTCCAAGGTTTGGCGCATGAGAGCTGAGCGGTAAACTGGTGTACGAAGAGATTCGTGCCCCTTCGTCGCGATGTTTGCTGTTGTAACGTGTTAGTTATCATCTAAGAGGGAAACGTATTCCAATACTCACACTTCCATCAACCACCACTTATCCCCGCTCAAACTCAGGTTTACCATTATATACCATTCGTCTGTCCAACCACGTCGCCTGAGCCACAGGAGCTGACCCATATCCCGCAAGCCTAGTACCTCCTTGACGCTGTCCATTTTGACGGGACCTTTGGAGATGAACCATCCTGTGCTCTTCCCCCTTCGGTTGATCTCATCCACAACATAGTGGCACCTAACACTCTCCAAACAAGCGAGTCCGTCCTGGATAGGATCTTTCGAGTACCAGTTTAGTTTCTGCTCGCCCTTCCAAGTGATATTTGTCTGCGGCTTCATCGAGAACATGCCGGTTGTAGAACTGATCCCGACGGTCACGTAAGACGCATAACCCAGTTGCATCTTGAGTGATGATTTTGTCGGATCGTCTTTGTGTACGTCCAGGACGAGGCCGGCTTCCCGCTTGGTGAACCGTCCATTCGATTCTAACCTAGAATGGATCGAGAAGAGGATGAACCCAACGTGTCTCCCGATGACGCGATTTAGTAGATCTTCTGTTGAGATTTCCGCATCATTTAGAGGAATATCAACGTCCAATACTTCCTTGTTGTCCTTGAACCAACGCAAGGTGAGATGACTGCATGATTTCGGATCTTCGGCAACGTTCGCTTTCCTGCCGCTGTGGACGCCCAAAATAATCCAGCTCCTCGGGCCCTCCGGCGGATAACGACCGACCCAATACTGAATCGACATAGCCCGGTTCAGTCGTTCCACCTTGAGTGTGTCCACCCAACGACCCCGACTTAGTTCGAGAGCCTGGCGCATGTACTCGGAAATCTTGTGAGTTAAAACGAACTCGTGAAGATATTTATAACATCCATTTAGCCCATCCTTTTCTAGCGCCTCGTTGACTTTGCCTTCCAAATACATTCTCAACGAGTCGGATAGTTCGGCCGGTGCTGGCGTGAAGGTGAACCGAAAGTCAATGAACCAAAATTGCTTGTCGAAGTCCTCGTCGGCTATCGTAAGGTCGACCTCAAACTCGCCAGGAACTTTGAACGTGACACGGCCAGAACCAATGGTATAGTCGCGAAAGTAGTAGGGGATGTTGTCGTATTCTTCTAAATTAAGGCGGATGGAGAGAAGCGTGTTCACGTTCTCAATCCATTGCAATTGCTCTTTAGCAGTCAGGGGAGGCGGCTCGAGGTAGTTGAGATCCGGCATCCAAGGGGCAGTTCCGGTAGAGAGCACGTAATGCGCGGTGTGTAGATCAGGATTCGGAAGTCGTGCAAAGGCCAGGCCACTCTTGATGGTTATGACTTGGTCTAGTATTTCCACATACTTTGCTTGTTGCTGTCTGAGAAGACCCATCAGGTCGATAAGCTTGCTTACGTTTTCGGCATTTCTGCTCCATCTCGCGATTACTGCCAGCTTCACCCACTCGGCATGTTTCTCCTGGACGAAGTTTAGTAGTCTCCTCTTCTTGGTAAGATTTTCCGGAGAAGTGTCGTCGGTCGCAGCGCTAACGTGGGCCGAATTGCCATTTACAGCCGCCGCAGGCAGTTGGATCTTAGCCAAACCCATTATTTCGTCTCCAAGCTGGTTGTGGGTTTTCTGCGCAAGGCGCGACAGTAGAAGTCCCAGAGGAACGAAGCCCATTGTGACATGTTGTATTTCGTCTGGGAGGTCGTTCATACGCGATGGATTAGTATTAACGCGCTGCGGTTGCGCTGACTTCGCGCCGTCCCCATTTTCGTCTCCGTTTATCATAGCGGACGTTCCCTTGCTATCCACAAGCCCCGACCCAACAGGTGCGCCATTCTGTCGGTCAGAGGTCGACTGGGGCGTGAAGGTACCGTTGCCATTGGCGAGCTGACTGTGATCTCGGTCATGATTTGTAGGTAGGGGTGCCCGAACGCCGTTCTCCATCATGACGACACCGGGCATCATATGCCTCGAACCCCCTTCCGCCGGCGCGGCGCGAGATTAGAGTAGGGCTCACCAGGACGTGTGCGGTGTCGGTCGATGGACGAGAAAGAGACGGCAATGCGATTATGCACTGAGGCATGTGTAAGTCAAGTGCGTGGACGAAGGGAGAGCAAAATTCGGTTTGACGCGATTTAAGTTGACTAGCGGGTTTCGACTTGTTGGCACGGGGGAATAAATTTCTTTTTTTTCCAACCTGAACAGGTTGAGATGCGGTCGAGGAATACGAGGAAGAAGAAATAATGCCTCTTAGTGGGTAATGAATGAAGATTCGGGGGATGCGTAGGTGGGTGGGCGCAAAGGTGGTAAAAGTGATTATTGTGTAGAAGGGACCAAGAGACGCGATGCTCGGGAAAATGTCGCTGGTACAAAGAATGGCGAGAGGTAGAATGGATTTCATGCGTTGAATGAAATCGTCGAGGCAAGGTAAGGCAAGGCAAAGGGCGGGTACCGGATGACGGACAGAACCACAGAACCACAGAACCCATAGAAAATCCAATGAATCCAATGAATCCAATGGCCAGCGCTGCCAGTGGTGCTTTGCTTCTTTGCCTGAATGTTGTCTTGGCGAAACTTGGTTTCTTTGATTGCTTTGGTACCCTCGCACCTTTCAGCTGCCTTGTTGTGACCTATCGCACTAGCCACACTTGGTAACTGCATTGTACTTGTACTTACCTGTTTTTTTTTTTTTTAACCTTTACCAAGCATCTCCGGGGCAGTTTGAGCCACGCGCGATAGCCTCGATAAGTTTTAGTAGGTGGAGATACCTTAAAATAAAATTAATTACCACCTACCAGTGGACTAGAGCCTAGACTTCGCCCTTATCACGGACGTTTCTTCACAGCAACTTGCCAACAGTGACTTCCAGTCAACTCTTATGTTTCCTTTGTTTCGTTTGGTTCTATTGTGAAACGTGACGAACACGTAGATAGCATCGTGAGTCAGACAAACCATCAGTATGTCACGGCAGTCAATTTTGGCTATAAGTCTGAACATCAAGATTCATCCCCATCCATGTCATGTCTCACGGTTACAGTACCACCTGCCTACCTACTAAATTCGACTCTTACTTACGTGTTATTTTTCCTCTCTCTCTCTCTCTCTCTCTCTCTCTCTCTCTAAAACTGCATGTAGGTAATCAGCATTGCTGTTCCGACCATCAGGTGTGGTCTCTTTCCCCTCCTCGCTGCTGTTATGTTTCTTGGATTGTGGTCGCAGTGAGATGACCCTAACCGGCGGATATGTCCCTCGGGCGACCTATAGGAAGCCCCCCGTGACCGGAAGTGGCTGTCGAAGATTGAATTCTCACCTCACTTTTACTATTCTGCCTGCTACAAACCTGCCTACCTGGGTAGCTGCTGAATCTAGTGATGTGGCTGCCTAGATGTCAGCAGATGCTCAGCGACCTCACCTATTTGCACTCTTACGTCTTACGAGCTGCTGGATGCGTTACCAAATCCCGCCTTGTTCCCTTGCTGTGCAGTTTCGATGGTCATTCGCCTATAGCTCAACAGCACCTGTAGTATAATGTCGGATAAGGGTGTAGAAACCAGCCTATATAATCATACATCGCATTCGAGATAAAGCCATTCGCGGGGAATGGATTCTTCCCCTTTGATAAGTAGGTATTCTTTGTTATCAATGGCCATGTCATATAATCTGAGGACCAAGCAGAGACATTGTTTAGTATCACACGACGGGGAAGGATACACTAGTTACCTATAAAAAACGTACACGGTTGGGCAGCTTGGGCCGACCTATAGAGAACTTGGATTCGAACTAAGTCCGATTATTGGTTTGTAAGTAACAGGACAGTGACAAATATGAAATAAATGTTAAACTTGGGCGCTTTTATCTGCCTTAGGTAAATTACCTTATAAATCATACAGAAAGTCGCCTTCACCGAGATGAGTAGACTCCGAAGACTCCGGCAATTGCTGGGTGGGGCCGTACGCGGAATATGCGGAACCGGGAGTGACGTCGAAGCTGATAAAAATAAAAAAAGGCAAGTCGATATATATCTAAGTGCAAGCTCCCAAGACATA
Source organism: Hypoxylon cercidicola (assembly GCA_022578845.1). NCBI lineage: Eukaryota > Fungi > Ascomycota > Sordariomycetes > Xylariales > Hypoxylaceae > Hypoxylon > Hypoxylon cercidicola. The sequence goes on from MU399507.1 coordinate 865,482, forward strand.
AGATACGCACATCACAGCCTCAAACTCAAAAACCCCAAACTTACAACGGAATCAAACGAGACACAGAAACATCATGTCGTCAACCAATTTCTCCTTGGCTAGCAAGGTCAAGGTAAGTACATCACTTTGCAAAGATGTTCATCGCAAGTCTTAAGTCTTATCTTACTCAGCTGACGTAATCTCCACCTGCCGCGTAGCTGTCCAACGGCAAGCTCATGCCGCAGATTCAGCTTGGACTTTACCAGATGAGCGGGCGGGAGGCTAGGGCGTCGGTGCGGTGGGCACTGGCCTCGGGCTATAGAGGCTTTGACAGCGCGCAGATGTATCGCAACGAGAAGGAGGCCGGTCAGGGGATCCGGGACTTCCTCAACAGTGCGGAAAACACAGAGGGGCTCAAGCGCGAGGACCTCTTCTACACGACGAAACTTATCAGCAACAGTACGTCGTATGATGCCGTGCGCCAGTCTATTCGCCAGTCCATCCGGGCCTGTGGGCTACGCTACATCGACCTGTTCCTTCTCCACAGCCCCTTCGGTGGCCCTGAGGCGCGACTGACGACTTGGAAGGCCGTCGAGGATGCGATCGAGGCGGGGGAGATCAAATCTGGTGGCGTTAGTAACTTTGGCGTCCGCCATGTAAGTTTCCCGCTTGGTAGCCCGTGCTCTTGGTCTTGCATCTAGCAGACGAGGGTAGGTTTCATGAGCTAATCACCCAAACTCTTAGATCGAGGAGCTGATGGCGTCTAATCCGAGGATCCCGCCGGTCGTGAACCAGATCGAGCTTCACCCTTTCAACACGCAAATAAAAATCCGTGCCGTGTGTGCCAAATATGGTATAACTCTGGAGGCCTACTCTCCGCTGGCCCAAGCGCAGCGAATGAAGAACCCGGAGATCGTAATGCTATCTAAGAAATACAAGTGCACACCCGCGCAGCTTATGATTAGGTTAGTCAGCTCCCTGATTAACAGAGCGTGTCCCATTATGGGCATACCTTACTAACGGCCCGCGTAGGTGGTCGCTACAGAACGGGTTCGTCCCGTTGCCCAAGAGCGTGAAGCAAGAACGTCTCCTCGAAAACGCCAACATAGGCTGGTTCGAGATTTCAGATGAAGACATGGAGAAGATGGAAGAACTCCACGAAGGACTAGTCACTGACTGGTAAGTCATACTTGTACCATAATCGACAGTTATGCTAACACAGGATTGTAGGGATCCCACAAATGCGCCGTGAACATGTAATGGTTGGATAATGGGCCAGATATCGTGCCCAGCACTCGATATAGAAACTCTACTGTTTATTATTGTTATTATTTTAAAAAAAAAAAAAGTTTATTTTCTTTACCACAGTAGAGCGGATATCATGTATCAAAGTGCTGTTTACTTTTATAATAAACTTCTTCCTATGGCCGACTTCGAACCGCTATCCTTCTAACTACCCCGTTTATTGAATATAAGCATCCGCTCTGACAGGTATCCACGCGTAATTCGAAGCATATATTTACATCTGCTGGGGCAGCTCAAGCATTTAACACCTAATGCTCAGACTGGCTCATGAAAGGGGCTACCGCCATGCGGAATTCTACCTAATACCTACGACCGGGGGCAGCTCCTACAGGATTACCAGCGTAGAAATATAATATCTGAATCAAGGCTACGACGGCGCCACCTATCTAAAGGCAGCGGCTTTTGTCCAATAGTTTTGGTAGGTGTAGAGTGCGGGTAGATGTCACTGGACAGACTTATTTCTTAGTTCAGGCTTGTTGGCCCATTGAAACCAAATAAGGGGTGTTCAGACGTTGACTTGGAGTTTAGTTGAAGAGCTACGGAAGCCTGAAGGAGACGTGCTTTTTGCTTTCAAGTAGTTCAAAACCTCGGCTTCCAGGCAACATGTCCATGTCCACCCAGTTCCAGTTCTTTTTTCTTCCCAGTTCAAATCACTGTTCTTTTCAGGTTATAGTCATAGCCACTCCCTAGTTCCAGTCACGATCCCAGTTCATTTCTAGAAACACCACAGAACAAAGACAGGACAAAAACATCTCTTACGGCCTACACATACCACACACAGACTCATTACCTAACTGCACTATGCCTATTCATACTACTACTACATATATCAACATGTGTCGCCAAAGTTCCTCTCGTGGCGTGTCCTTTATCAGGGACCCTTCATCCACCCTCACTGAGCGCAGCATTTGGATACTCAGTTCACAGAGGTACATGAACGAACGTCTCCGGAGTACGGAAGACCCCTTAACCCCCGAGGATCTGGACCAAATCAATGAAGAAGGCCGGAGACGCTTCGGCGTATACTTTGTTATCCCGGGGCTGAACAAGCCGCGCCATTAAAAATGGCCCAGGATATCACTCCCTCGAAAAACACCGACGCCGTGTCCGCGCCGCTAATTACCACTACGACGTTGGCACCAACGACTTCATCTCTTGGCCGCGATGGAGGAAACACAGGCCGGGATGAGAAACATCAGAACGACGGCACCACGCCACAGGACACCCCACAGAAAACTGGCCAGAACACCAAGGCGAAGAAGGAAATCGAAGAGGTCTTCGACGGAGATCAAGTCGCCCCGTTCCGTTGGTTCATGGTGACTACCGGCATCATGAACGATAGCATGCAAAAGCCGCCCTTCCGGGAATGGAAATTGATTCGGAGAGACATTGTTAGGAGGAAGCAGAAGGGAGTGTCATCGTCTTGAATTCATACATCAGATTGTTTTAACCATTTTCACTATTACTCGGACGAGTTTCGCATTTCCTCATGTATCTCATTTAATCAACATTAATCATCACCAAGTCATCGTGTTGCATCGTGGTTCGTATATGTGACCATGATATAAGATTTTACATATTTTTAATGCGTAGCCCAACGCAGCCCTCTCTATGCAGTTATACAGCCACGCTCGACGGCGATAAAAGCAATCGCCACCGAATCCTCTATCTAAACCGCCTGGCTATACCCGCCCAGCCGTCTGCGCCCGTATTTGAACCATTTCCTGGCCTCGTCGGCCCAGAACACCGAGCTCGCCAGCGCGACCAGCCTGATAAGATCGAACAGCCCCAAGGCCTCCGTCTGGAAGACCTCTTGGAGCCAAGGGAAATATATTACAAGTAATTGACCAGCAATGCTTAGCGATACCGCCCAGTTAAACAGCTTGTTGGAGAATAGGCCCACTTCGCCCCTGAAAATGGATTTGCTTTCTGACCGGCAGGCCAATGCATTGAACATATCAAACAGCACAAAACACGTGAAAGTCATCGTCGTATCGCGCCGAGTGACTTCACCGTCTGATAGCATCTCATGTGTGTACACGGCCATTGTACCGGCCATGACGATTGCGGCCGATATAAGAACGCGTTGGAGCAGGGCTCTCGTGAGAACCGGCTCGCTTCGGGAACGAGGCGGGCGAGACATCACATCAGGGTCGACTTGCTCTACACCTAGAGATTGAGCTGGCGGACCGTCCATGATGATATCTTTCGATTGGTTAGTTATGGATCAAGACTCGAGAAGTTGAATACTTACTGATCCAGAGAATCTGCATGGCGTTCAAAGGAGTCTTGAACCCCATGCAGGTACATAAGAAAACCAGAGCAAGACTAGCCACGCTAGTGCTGAGCTGGAATGTAATGAAGTTCTGGATGTTGGTGAATATGCCCTTGCCTTCTTCAATAGCGCGAAGGATCGTGGAGAAGTCATCGTCTGTCAAAATCATGTCCGAAGCCTCCTTGGCCACGTCGGTCCCGTGCAAACCCATAGATATGCCAATATCGGCCTTCTTTAAAGCTGGCGCATCATTGACACCGTCCCCAGTCATAGCGACGATATCGCCACGAGATTGGAGAGCTCGGATGATTTTCATCTTGTGATCCGGGTTTGTACGTGCAAATATGGTTGTGTTCTGAATTGCTGCTGCAAGATCGTCTTCGGTCATCGCGTCAAGCTCATCTCCGGTGAGGACAGGCTTCACCGCACCTTGATTCGACGAATGTTCGCGTGGTGTAGCAATGTACATACCGAGCTCTCTCCCAATAGCTAATGCTGTGGTTGCGGAGTCGCCGGTGATCATGATGACCTTAACGCCACCTCTCATCAACTTTCGAATAGAACGAGAGACCCCAGGTCGTGGAGGGTCACTCATTCCTACTAGCCCTGCGAAGGTTAGACCCTTATATGACTCCGCGCTGTGAGATAGCCCCGGACTCTGACTCCTATCTCCGTTAAGTGGCGTGTTACTTCGAGTAGATGATGTATGTCCTGATCTGGCCCGCGAGGATTTTGCGACTGGTCCGCTCGCAAACGCTAAGACTCTAAGCCCCTTTTCAGCCATTCTTTCGGCTGCTTGTAATGCTTCTTGACGTCGGACAGAATCTATGACGACCTCGCGGCCATCAGCAGTGAGATACGTGTCGCAAGCGTCGAGGACTTTGTCGATGGCGCCCTTCATATAAGCATATTCCTTGTCGCTGTTTCCAGGTTGCGCGCCGATCACCACTCCCATCCACTTCCTTTCGGAGCTGAAGGGAGTTTCCGCCGTTCGGGGACCAATTGAATCTCTCACGTCGTGTTCCTTAAATCTGTCAAGCAAGTCGAGCATTGCGACGTCAGTTGGCTGTCCCACCCATCGCGTGTACGGCGCAAAATCTCTACCCTGAGAATCCGGCAGTGGGGTCTTGGTGGAATGAGCTAGACGCCCGTTGTTTGCGATATTACCAATCCGTAGAATTCTCATGGCCGCAACATCAGGTGTCCTCTCCATCGCTTCATCTTCTGAGTCTACGTCAATTGGCTCCTTCGAGCCAAAGTACCACATCTTAGCCGTTGTCATGTGATTCATGGTCAAAGTTCCCGTCTTGTCAGAGCAGACGACATTAACTGAGCCTAGGGTTTCGACACTCGGCATCTTCCGAACAATAGAATTATGCTTCGCCATGCGATGAACACCGAGGGCGAGAGTGACCGTGACAATTATAGGTAATCCTTCGGGAATCGCTGCGACAGCAAGGGATATGGATATAGTAAAGATCTCGAGGATCTTCTTGCCCTGCAATAATCCGACCAGCGATATTAAAGCGATAATGCCGAACGATATCTGACTGAGCTGTTGTCCTAGGTGGTCCATGTTCTGCTGTAGGGGAGAACGGGGGCTTTCGGTTCCCGACACGCTCGTAGCGATGGTCCCAAAATGCGTGTTGCCACCGGTAGCGAAGACAATGCCCTGACCATGGCCAGACTTGACTAGTGTTCCCATGTACGCAATGTTGTTGACTCCTTGGTTTCGTGGGTCGTCTCTCTGTTCTTCAAAGTACGAAGGGGGCGATAGAACGGACGGGCTTGGGTGGCGCAATGCAGTCGGGTCGGCCATGGAAGGCGTGTGAACGCTGCGAAATCGCGCGTCGGCAGTCATCCTCAGAGGCTCGTTTTCTCCAGTGAGATTTGACGCATCAATCGTCAGATCGGCAGCTTTCGTAATCCGGATGTCAGCCGGGATACGATCCCCCGTCGTGAACAGCACTAAATCTCCAGGTACTAATTGCGCTGCCATGACCTTGGACGACGTGGCCTCTAACAATTCCTCGTCCGGTATCTCTGATTCAGATCCATAAACCTTCTCCTCTGGATCACTGACAGCCGGGAGCCATGAAGGATTCCTAGCACCAACACTAGGCCGCGCAGACTGTGCCCTAATCAGATGGGCATGATTGGGGACTAGGTGATTGAGAGCCTCTATCGATTTCTCGGATCGATATTCCTGCACGAACCCAACTGTGACGACGATTGTCACCGCGATGGTTATACTGACGGCATCATCCATATTCCCAACGAAAATCGACAGGAACGCGGAGATGAGTAGTAGAATAATCAGAGGTTCTCGAAATTGCATTATGAATCGTAGCCATAGCGGATCTGGGGGTTCGTGAGGTATCTCGTTCGGGCCCCAGTCTCGAAGCCGTGAGAGGGCTTCAGGAGGTGATAGGCCATGTGTTAAGGAGGTCTGAAGCTGGGTCGCTGTCTCGGATGGTGTTAAAGACGAATATCCTTCTGCTATAGACTACAGTGGAAAGCATTAGTAGTCTGTATGATAGTAAGGAAGACCACGTCTCCGTAAACTAGACACTCTGACACTCTGGATGGAAACCTTACCCGTGACTGAGCAGATGTAGTCCGGATATGCCCCGATCTTTTAGAGGTAGACCGGGATCGTTCGACCATTTCCTCTCCATCTTGATCACGGTCTCGATCTACACCATTGATAATGGGTACTGTAAATGGAAGCAGTGACTCGCCGCTGGACTCGCGATCGCGCCAGAGCCATGGCATTTTGGAAGGTGAAGGGTGGGCGAGCCGGGAGAACGCAGCACTGCATGGAGGTAAGCAGTATCAACAACGTAACGATTGAAGCAGCAAGCAAAGTGTTATGAGATGAATTACGAAGTAGTCGAAGAATACATATTAGCGAGCTAGTAGTGCTAGTAGTGCTAGTATGAATAGTATGGATAGTATGGATAGTAATAAGTGACGTGTTGCTTAATGCTTTTAGAGAAAAGGTCTCCTTGGCAACTTTTTTTTTGGGTTGGCCAAATGCGCGATCTGAAAAGACGTGGACCTCGACCTGTTTCCAATTTGGGGCCATCCAACAGGTCCGTTAGGTACCCATCCCATGCATTTAAGATGTGGACGATACAAGCTCCGGCCCCTGCGAGCCGGTACCTAACGTAGCATTTTAGCGCATCTTAGCACGCTAAAGCGAGATTTCCCCATCCCCTTGCAGTGACGCTGTGTCTGCAGACATTCAGCCTCTTTGAGCGAGAGCTCAGGGGCTAAAGCTAAAAGGCTTTTTATCAGAAGTTGAGATAATTTAGTATTGAATTTATTAATCAGACAATCTTCAATCGTGATATTATATACTTGAATGTGTACATGGAGAAGAACAAGTGATCTCATGACGATTTTCGTTAAATATTATAAACCTAAGTGTTGAAGTGAAACCAGTGATATCTAACCTAGGTACACAATGAACAGATCTAAGCCTATCCTCAAGAGCTTTGAGCAGCAATTAATAGCTTAAGTAGGTAATTATCTCAACTCATACTTGCATCTCTCAGGACACGATGAGTTTAATCAGCTATAATAGGGGTTGCCTTTTGAGCTGTTATAAGGTGACAATCCTAAAAAAATACCATACTAAAGTAGAAAGCTTCACATACAATGGCTGAGGCTGTACATAAGAGCCTAAGCACATATGTCATTAGAATTGGTTACTTTGTATAGTTCGACTACCTACTACTTTACCACTAGGATCACCAAAATTTCATTTCTCTGTGGTAGTTGGGATAGATTTGCTTCGGCTTTTTCTAGAAGCAGCCTATGCCTCGAAAATTTCGGAGACGATGACTGTTTGCGAATAAAATCTTGCAATGTCTCAGTCGTGTATATTTTGCGTGATATGCTTGTAATCTACAACCATGTCTAGAATAGTATGACGGGAATAATCTGCATTCTAGCTGACAGGCTTGAGTATGCGGTTGGTAAACTCGACTTATTGCTTGCCTTGATTTTCGAATTTCGAATGGACCAAGGGTCGACACGGGAACAAAGAGAAGCTTCGAGGCTTTGTATATTCGGTGCGGCACAAGAATTTGCCACAACCCTTAATAAACAGGTAGGTACTAACACAAAATAGCAAGGCAACTTATAAAGATATTCTTGAAGACAATTGTAACTTGAGAGGGCGTAGACGTACGTACATATATGTAACATGTAACTGGCCATTGGATTTCCAACTTCCAACCCAGAAGAGGTTTAGGTGCGAGATAGTGTGGCCACCGTTCCAAGATTCCCTGGATGGGTTATGTTAGGTACTTAAGTGCCTGTAATTTCAAGCCACAGCTTAAATCGAATAAATGCCAATCAGGTCCCTCTAACCGCATGGTATGCTCCACTAAAGATCCCGGTCAACCTCCAGCCACTTGGATTTTTAGCAAGGAAACGGATGATTTTTTTTTAGACGCCCTCTCCAGCAATCATTGAGTCGCTTGCGGTCAGTGGACAGCCCAGGCCCGACGCAATTCCCCCAGTTCCCCTCCAACTTCATAATTTCAATCTTCAATCCATTCGCCTTCATTCCCGACACTGCGGATACACCTCCCATCGACCTGATATATATCTGTCGTCACTCTTCCGTTTAGATCCTGTTCACGCGCATCATATCGAATCCGCGCATTGCTTGCGCTGATTGAATCGCGTGTCGTAAACTCGAAAAAGTCGGTGCAAACGTTGTCTACGCGATCTGCGCCCAAAACAACGCGCTCCTATTCTCTTGTTTACAACACCCGAATACTTTTCCACCTTCCATCGATCTCTCACTTAGAGGCCCGAACACTCAACGCGTCATCGCCTCTAGGGTCCTTGCACTACTTTCCTTTTTAATGTCATAATAGTCGAGCTTCTACTTTGCTTTGCTCTATCGCTTTGACCTATTGCTCCTTTGAGCTCGCCCTTTCATCGCTGTCGCGATGTTCTACTCAGAGACATTGCTGCAGAAGACCGGGCCACTGGCCCGAGTCTGGCTGTCGGCTAACCTGGAGCGCAAGCTCTCCAAGACACATATTTTACAATCTAATCTTCCTGACAGTGTTGATGCTATCATCACCCCGAACCAGGCACCAATGGCGCTCCGCTTGAGCGGCCAGCTCTTGCTTGGTGTCGTCAGAATCTACAGTCGGAAAGCTCGCTATCTTCTCGACGACTGCAACGAGGCCTTGCTTAAAATCAAGATGGTCGGTTGCTTTTTCTTCTAGTTCCTTAAAGTCCACCTTGCTAATTGTCTTTTAGGCCTTCCGTTCTACGGGAAACAATGATATCCCCGAGAATTTGAACATGCCGAATCGGGAAGCCCTAATGCTTCCCGATCAAATCACACCCGCCGATAACCTGAACATCTTGCCTCCGCCGGACGCTAACTGGCTGTTGGGCCAAATGGAAGACGTGAACTCTACCCCTGCCAGCTCGGGTACTCGAGGTCGTGGTCGACCAAGCAATCGCGATATCAACTTGCAAGAGGACTTCAACAACAGCCAGTTTTTGCACGAAGACATCATGGATGAAGACGAAATCGCACTTGCTCCTATGGATGACTTGGAACTAGAATTGGATTTCGGAATGGATATAGACGAACGGCCACGAATGGACAAGAGTATCGAGATGGGTCGAGACGCACCTGCAGCTCGATCAGTGGAGGACGATATTTTTAGCGAGCTGGATGTTGTACCCCCCGCAAAGGGTGCCGAACGCGAACCGTCTTTGAATCTTGATTTTGGAGACGACACTGTCCGGATAGCAGACGGGGACGGGGATATCCCGATGGCGATGGACGATGATTTCCAGTTCAATATTGGCGAGCAGTCGGTGGCACCTGAGATGGGAGGCGCTCCTGCGCTTGATCGTGCCCGCATCTCCGAATCACCCCTATCCGATATTGACGAAAATATCGCACGGGATGTGGAAGAGTGGACTCGTGTGAACAATACCAGCATTTACGAACCGGGCCAAGAGCCTGAAGAACCTGAGCCGATTCCCCAGAAGAAGTCAAAGAAGCGCAGGATCTTTGGGTTAGACCCGTCTACCCAGCTGACTAGTGCACATATCAAAGAGCAGCAGCAGAGCCACGAAAACATCCTAAAGGTACCGAGCTTCATCTCACGGGATCCGTACTTCTTGGCCCTGGTCGAATTAAAAAATAGCGGCAGTTTCGTCTCCAGCGTGTTGGGTGATGGCCGTAGCAAGGCATGGGCCCCAGAGCTAAGAGGGTTGTTATCTCTCGACTCTATCAGACCAGTTAATGATCTTAAGCGTAAGAGGGACAGCGGAGTCGCTGATGTTGGCGAGGAAGAAGAGCAGGGGGCATCTAAATCACCTCGCTTGGAACTGGGTGAAGATGATGACGCGATGGTAATGCCCGACCCCGGCCTTGGCGAACAGAGTGTCGCTCCTGATGGCACCGTTCTTGAGATTCCCGCGGACGATGATATTGTTATACATCATGATGATGACAATGACCAGCCCCGTGAGGGAAGCCCGATGCCGGCATTCGACGAGACTACGGCACCCTTGGTTCACCCTGCCGAGAGCGGTCCCGTCTCCCTGGGCACGAAACACGCAGTTCACGTGCTCCGAGATCTGTTCGGCTCCGAAGCAGCTACTAATGAGGAGAAGCGGAAGAAGTCAGTAGTGTTCCAGGACCTCTTGCCCGAAGGACGAACCTCCAAGGCGGATGCGACGAAAATGTTCTTTGAGTGCCTAGTACTTGCAACCAAGGATGCTATCAAGGTTGAGCAGAAGGAGGGTGCACTTGGCGGACCTATTCGGGTCAGAGGAAAGCGTGGCCTATGGGGCGCTTGGGCTGAGAGAGAAGCTGGTGGCGAAATCGCTAGCCAAGAGGAACAAGTACCGCAATCCGACCAACCAGAGCCCGCTATTGCGACACCTTCTAGAGCTGTGGCTGCCGCCGCATGAATCACAACCACTGGGGAATCGGGAGGACTATAATGGCAAGACGAAGTAATGGTTCATGTATAAACTTCTCTGCACTTGGGATATTCCCGAGAATTCACATCATATGGTGGCTATGGCGTCACGGCGTACGGAAAGGACTGGAGCACGGAGATACCAACAGCTGCGGGTATATCGGTCGTCAAAATCATGATTGAGGGTTTCGTTTGACTTCATGATAGGGCTGGCTGCATTTTGAATTGTTCGTGTTCAGTACTAGATGATAATTAGGAACCAGCCCAGCGAAGGATAGCTTCGTAAAGTAGTACTTCTTGAAAAAGAGTTTCTATGCTATTTCAAATTTTATGGTACTTGCTCAGTTAAACCCCCGGTGAATGTAATTAGTGACTTGTTTTAGAAGTGAATGTGTTGAATGTCATGATAAGGTAAAAGGGGTTAAGTTCCGTTTGCTGCTGCTGATATGTGGCGGTGCGTGGCCCTTACTTGCATGACATATGAGTGACATATGAGGTAGGCACGACAAATATAGTTCCTGTCCGTATTATGCGGAGATATTAGCGGATCTGCAAGGCCACCAAACAAAAATTACTTTAGGTGGCATCGCAAAGCATGGACCCACGTGTCAGCCTCAGGTCTAACTTTCCAACTACAAACCTTCCTTTGCGCTTTTGGACGACAACAGAAACAATGCACTGGCGATCCCAAACCACCATTGTCTTGGTATCAAACAATATCCTATCACATAGTTTATCTTTATCCCCGGTACGGTGCTCGGATAATCTTAGATTGCGCTTGCTCAATAACCTCGACGCGCCTGGTTGATCCAAGTCACCGCACTCCGTAACGAACCTACCGATGACAATCGCAAGAACAATAACAGCTCGGATACAATCTGGCAGGCAACCATCTTCATAAAAACCCACATCTATCCGACTAGATTTGCCTTTTACCCAAGATCTGGTTCTTTATTCGATAAACACATATAGTAACTCTTGCGGCAATAACGACATCGGTCATCATCAACTCGTCCACCTTCTTGTCCACCTCTTGTCCACCCGCAGAGTCACCAAAGCTTCGGATCATCATAAGCCTTACGTACCTACCATCTTGAGTATCGAAAATGGTCAAGTCACTTGTCGATTTGTGCACTGCCGTGTGTATTCGAAATGTTCGAGGTAAGCACCATCTACTCATTTGCGCAGTCACCTACCATGTCTATCGTTTGCCCATCCTCCTCGTTCTCTGTCCAACGTTCACCTAATAAATTTCTCTGACTACCTCACCCTTTTCCGGCTAGAATGTAAACATGGCATCTCGCATGTTTGTTTTCTTCTGTCCTTCTTGATCTCTCTCTTCACCACTCAATTGCCCGAATCTGATATTCGAATAATACTCATACCGTACCTCTTGCATTAGATATTCACGATGTCGGCAGCGCGCCTTACACAATTCTCCGCAAAATTCTCTTGAAGATTGACAGCGCCGCGCATCTTCGCGAGCTGGAGGAGAAATCACCGCATATCCAAGGCGACGATGCCGAATGTTGGATACGTCTCATTAAGCGCGACTTTCCCGTCGAATATAACAAGGAAGAATTGCAACCCAGCAATCCGAAGTCATGGCACAAAGTCTACGCCAAGTATGAGAAGCTAGACGCAGATCGGAAGAATGCAGCGAGTGAAAAGCTGAGTAACGCTTTCAAGAAAATCGAGCAGGAGAAGGCATCGAACGTCACTGCGATCATCAAATTTGATAAGAAGAAGTTCGGCAAGCCTCCCGTCGGAAAGTCCGGCAGTACGGGAGCAATGAGATGGGGTGGCGGCTCGCGCACCAAGATAACTTCGGCACAGAGCATCATGAAGAAGGCTCGTAGGGAGGCTGGAGAGGTCGCTCTCCGCAACAAGCTTTCTACGCCAACAGGTCAGCTCCCCGTGAAACAGGGACAGATTACCAAAGCTCCGCTAGGAATGCGGATGGAATATGAGATCAAATCTCTTCCCCAAATACCACGAATTCAGGCGCCTCAGCAGCGCAAGAAGCCACAGTGGGAGCTCGAGCAGAAGGAGCGCGAAGCACGATTGCTTAAGGCGAAGAACGGCACTCCTACGAAACGGCCCACTCTCATTTCGGACGACGAGCTAGAGGATGGAGATGATTCGGAAGGTCTCTTCGACGAAAAGAAGCCTTCCACGCCTACCGCCACTTCCAAGGCCAGCAAGCCTTCTGCGATGTCTCCGGACAAGAGCTCAGTTTCGCGGCCAGCCAAACCCGCGCCTCTAAACCCCCTCGCTAAGATGAAACTGGGTCACGCATGGAAAGACAAGCCTATGACTCTTGTCCCCATCGAGTCGCCCGCATCGAAGCCCTCGTCTACAACCCGCACACGCATAGCACCTTCAGACCGGCCGAAGGAGTCCTCACCACCTACTCCTGCGACCAGCCCCAGAGCTGCTGCTAGTGGCAGCTCAGGTTCCGAGCAGCCTAAGCCCAGGCCTAGACCTATGAAGCGAAAGGAGCCGCCTAGCATATTCATGAAGCCGAAGCCTAAGAACCGGCGAATGTCCTGAGGGACGCACAGACACTTGCCTCGCAGGAGTGTGAAGCTGCGATGGTCGGAGGGTATGAGAGATGAGATGTTTTTGCGGATATGGATTATTACAGCGATTTGGAACCGGGCCTTTTCCCCCCCTTCACAGAGATTTTCGAAAAGGTCGGCACATGCATGATACCGGGGTTAGGTCAGACATTGCATGGAATTAGGCGTTTACGGAATTGTGCTTTCTACCCCTTTTCTCTCTCCCGCTCCCAACACAAACCCTCGAGTTTTGCTCATGTTCATCACTCAGTTACGTTTGTCTCAAACTCCTTCGCTACGAAGACTGGAAGTAGGCAAGAATAGGCCTTGCTATAGAAGTAATTAGGGGACAGTTATACGGAAAGCGTTTGCATCTGGTCCATCTAGGTTACGGACTATCAGATCATACATAATAGGGCCTTATAAATTCAACCCGTTGCATTATAAAAACTAGATATCATCTTCGTGATAGACATGTCTGTCATGTGATTTGTACTTTTTCATGTACGGATCTCGGTTATAAAGCATAGGAGTATATGCCTTTGTTGGCCGGCTAACACCTAATAGGAATCACGTTCTAACTAACGCAACGAATCCCACTCTTCAGTTCGCTTGGATTTGGGAATTAGGCTGTCTTGCTAAAGCACGTCGTCTCGAATAACTGAAGTCTATGTAGAAGTATTTTCGAGGAAAAGGTTGCAACTCTTTTCGAATTAGAGGTCGCGTGCCACGAGTGCTATGCAATATAGTTCCGAGAACTACTACCCTGCTCCTAAGCTCGTGTCATCTTAGGCCCCTTTCCCTCTTCATCACTTGTGCCCCGTCTTTCGCGATGGCCGACCGAAGGGCGTGGTATTCAGCCGCGCGACGCAAGTTTGGGTTCGGAACAGGAGAGATATGTCTAGCATCGGCCGCCGCGCAATGTCAGGACCAGATGCAATGTGGCGTCGGGAACAATTCCGCCTTCGGTCATGGTGACTTGGTCATGCCTAAGTAGGGGTTTGATCAGAATTTCAGCCTCTTCAAGGTATTCTTTCGTATATAGGGTTTGTGTAGGAGGCAGAGCTAGGTGACGGGGAAGGCGGAACTTCGGGAGATAGGATAGGAAGACATACAGTTGCTTTCCACCGTAGATGAGTCGCTGTTGGTCGGGTGTGATGCCTTCTTTCTCCTCCACCTTCTTCTTGACGTCCTCGATCTAGAAAACGAGACCGTTAGCAACGTTTGCTTCCTGCATGACGCGCGATACGACGGGCTCTAGGCTGCCTCTCTAAGGCGGAAACGAGCTATATGCGAGATAAGACGTACCTTGGAGGTAGGCTCGACGTCAAGGGAAATCAGCTTTCCCGTGAGGGTTCGGACCCTGTTTTGTTTGTTAGCTCTCGGTGTCTGTTTCTCTAACCTACCCGTTCGTCTCGGGAAGATAGGTGCGCCATGGTGGGGTAGAGGATAAAGGCAGAGGACGAACGTACTTGATCATCATCTTGGCGGTGTTTTTTTGGTCTGACGACGTGAATATTTGTGATTTGTTTTGCCTCGCGACAAGAAGACGACGCGCCTACCGGTAGGAAAAGAAGATACGAAGTGGCTTGCGCTGATATGTTTGCGATCATCCGAGGGGAAAAGAAGTGAGAAGTGCGACTAGATTGCAAGACGCGATATCATGTCTAGGTAGTGGGGTTTATCGATTCCGCCGCCAGGGCGGGACATCTGCGGGGCTCCTAAAAGAGCTCTCGTTAGGTACACGCAGCCCCGTACCTTAGGTACCGGTACTGACTAATATCGTACCTAAGGAATTATAAGGTAAAGCTACTTCGTTTACTTAGCAGACAGCAGTACTTGCCCTCTCTACAAAGCATACCTACATGTAACCATCACTTATACGGAGTAATAATACTCACGTTGTCATCAACGTGGACTTGAAAGAGCCATTCCCAGTATCACCTGGCGGAGAAATTGAAACGCCTGGAGGGCTTTCATACTAAGCATGAAAGTTGGCTGGTTCGAATCCAGCGGTGAACAACCTAGGCGCTTTTTATTAGACTCACATTTTGCCTCGTTAGAGAACTTCGAAGCTCGTTGACATCATTCATATTCGTTGTACCAACGAAGCTATCGAGTGAGTATCCCGTCGCCATTGGCCACTTAGGTCAATGAGAAGCTTCGGGAACTAGAATACATTGAGGGGTTTCATATTTTACAGCGATTAGTCCTTGGTATAAACATACAGCGGAGATTTTGACCCGATTTTGATTCCCTTCCCGACGCCTGTTGCTTATTGTTTACGATCATCCGAAAACACATTCAGACCCAGACCCTCTGAATCAAGTAGTAGCCTGTTTTTGCCACCAGATTCCTGCATATTAGCAGCAATGGCTCTTGCGTTCTCGATCTTCTTCAGCTCGACGTATGCCTTGCTCTTCTTGATGGCCTCTCCAATAAGCTCTGCCGATCGTGCTTCACCCTGAGCCTTAACAACCATGGCCTGCTTCTCTTGTCTCGCCTTGTCGACGACGAAGGCTGCTCGCTGGGCCTCCTGTTGCGCTACTTGCTTGGCTTCTACGGCTGCTGTGAATTCCGGGGAGAATGCGAGATGCTAATGAGGAAACATTAATAAAAAAAACTAGCACATGGATTCGTAGCAAAACTTTAAACATACCGTCAGGGACACATCGTCAAGCAAGATATTGAATCTTGCAGCTCGCCTCGAAAGGTTGTCGCGGACCAGTCTGGCAACGTTCTCTCGCTGTGTGATTAGCTGGCTGGCGTTGAACTGCGCTACTACGCTCTTTAGCACCTCATTTACGATCGAAGGCAACACCCTCTCGTCGTAATCCTGTCCAAGTGTTCTGTAGATCTGCGGGAGAGCAGCGACCTCGGGTCGAGACAGCACACGGCAGGTGATGTTTACCATCTGCAAGTCCTTGGTGCCCGTGAGAGAGGAGACGTTTCTCGGCTTCGCGCGCACGTCGTAGGTAACCGGCGTTTCGAACCAGGGGATCATGAAGTGGGTTCCTACACGGCAACTTGGTAAGCAATACAGCATTACAAAATCCGGCCGACCGCTCGGATGTAGGTAATAAACCAACCTTCGGTATAGATCTCCTTGCTGACACCGCTTATCCTCCGGTACTTGATAGCTCTGTGGCCACCGTCCACGTTGAAGAGCGAGTTCTGCAGAATGAACATGCCGCCGCCGAGCAGGGCGACAGCACCCACTGCCATGCTGACACCTGCAGGCGGGCGACCGCCGGGAAATCCACCTCGGTTCTGGCGGACCATGGATCGCATCTTCTCCATGTACTCGTCCATCGGCGTCCGCGACATCTTGGGCGGTGATAATGGGGGATGTGGTGGTGATTGATTTGGTCGGATGATGATGCTGATGCTAGGTCGAGAAGAGCTCTTAACTCCAGCAAATGTCAGTGGTCCGTTTTTTTTTCGAGGCTACCGGACAGCTGCTTGGCAAGGCTGGTGGAGCCCGAGAAAACCGGAGCTGAGGGGGGTGTGGCGGTGCTTGGTTTGATTACGTAATCCACTATAAAAAGCAGAGCGTGAGTGCCGTGACCCGTAAGGAGTTCATGATCTGTGGGCGCTTATACATACCACTGCAAAAAGCAAAAAATATAATCATATATGTCCTTGCGAGAGCTGCGAGCGGCCCAAAATTGTAAATGCATATATTCAATCCACGAATCAAGCGACCTTTTTCTATTTCCCTAAGTCTGCGTGGTTATGTTGTAGCAGCGGAGCGGTCTTTGTGTAACCAACGAGAAGAGCAGGCAAGCATGAATCAGGATCATTGGGCTTCAATGTGACGGTTGCACAGATATGGTAGGTACCAATGCTGATCTCACGAATATCACATATGCAAGATGGTGGGTGTGGTTACGTATAAGGATTTTTTATTTTTATAAGTTGATATTCGAGGCTACAACCCACAAGATCCGTCTAATGTTCTGACTCTGCCTACCTACCTATGAATCATCGCCAGATAACCGATGGCAGCCTCAGCCTATGGGTCCCCACCAATTTTAACTAATTGGTTTCTAGTTAGCAAGGCAGACGTTGGCATTTAGACGATGACCTGTGAGGTATAGCTACCCCCTTTGCCTGTAAGAACCGATCCATTGTCGGGAGTGGCTTGAGTATCAGTCGATTGAGTTATACCAGTATACCAGTCTCGTCTGGAGCGCTCATGGTGAAAGAGTCCTAGCTACCGCGGCAACGCAGCAGATACAAGCGATCAGTTCAAGTGGGAGGGTCCGAAACGCATGCAGGCGCAGCAGCTTTTGAAGACCGGCAACTAACTGGTCGCCAACGTTTGCCTGGATGGCTCGAATGTTAGGAAGGAGTCCGAAATCGAATAGATAGTGACTTGCGGCTATCACTGCGCCAGCTAGGTAGAGTGAGTGCGAGCCTCGGCCTTCCAGGTGGGTGCCTGGTGAAGTGTACAAGACCACGCTCAACAACACGACGGTAGTTAGGATCAAGCCAAAGTTCTTTAACATGCTTTCATCCATGTAGATTTTCATGTAAGAAGGTAGGATTTTCCTGTTGAACAAGGCCAGGTCTGGTCGAGTAAGAAGGCCGGGGAAATGGTGTCGGTCCCACGCGTACCATAGCGAGCATGTATGTTGCATGAAATCGCCTAGCTTACAAAATGACAGCTATTATTCCGTAAACACTAACGGGCTTGCTGGGGATACTTTACTTTCCTGCCAGTCATATCTACAGCCCCAGTGGTAGGAGTGGTGACCTCGTTTGCCTGTCGAGCATTTTCGCTTGCTCCGGATCTATCTCAAGCAGTTCGTAGGACTTGTTAGGTGACCAGCCATGGAAACGCTTGGGTTCTTGCAGGCCATCGAGACCGAAGCTTTTGGGCCAATAGGCTATGAGCCGTAGAGCGGCTGCTGAACAACTTTGATATTTGATATTTGATATTGGCGAGAGTGACGTGGGCCGGTGCAGGCGATGATATGACTCGATTCAATGCTTCGATTTGGGCTTCGATTTCTCAGCACGATGACGTAAGGTTGGCGGAATATAATATCTTTTTAGCCTTAATACATACCGTAGCGAGGTAAGGGGTTCCTAAGGAACCATTGTTTTTAAAACAATTTCTTATTTATATAATAACGGTTATATTATAAAATAATAATTATTTAAAAAATAATTATTTATTTAAAATAATTATTTATTTTAAAATAATATAATATTTATTAAATTAATATTAATTATTTAAATATTTTATTAAAATTTAATTTAAATATATTTTTTATTTAATAAAATATTTATATATTTAAATACGTAATAATTTATTAATAAAAATTATAATATAATAAAAATATAAAAAATTAAATAAATTTATTATTTATTAAAAATATATTTTATAAAATTATTAATATTTTTATTAATTAATATTTTTATTAATTAATATTATTTATATTATTTATATTATTTATATTATTTATATTATTTATATTATTTATATTATTTATATTATTTATATTATTTATATTATTTATATTATTTATATT